>PJEX01000003.1:439630-530845 GCA_005350895.1 Colletotrichum tanaceti
GGGGGGGTTGGTTGGTTGGTCATGCGTCAACGCGAAGCCGGCGCTCTGTAGGTGTTTATGTCGTTCGAGAAAACAGGCGAGGAACTTACGATTGCGCGTTCTTAGAACCGCTGGCCTTGCCGCCGGACTTGCCGCCTCCAGTCATCGTGAATGTGGTTTTTGGGTTGGGAGAAATGGAAAGGATTGGGTATTGAGTATGACGCGAGAAGGGCGAGTGTGATGAATCTTGACTGTCAGTTGTGGATGGAAAAGTGAGATGAAGATGGGAGACAGACCGAGGACGGTGGGGAGTAGAGAAGTTAAGTAGTTTTCGCGTCGGAGGAGCTCAGTCACGGATCACCAGCGCGCCATTATGCGCTAGGCCCAATTCAGAAAGTCTATGTTTGTGAGTGCATCATTTTTCTGGGCCCACGGCGAGATACGTACCTTTCCCTTATCGTTCCCGTGTGGAGGAAGGAGCAAGCACGGGCGCTACTCCCAGGTACAGGTGCAGGGAGATAAAAACCCCGGGAGGCCCGCCATAGGTAGTTTTCCCTACCTGGCATTCAAAGCGACGCCGCTGCCTCTTTTTCTTTCTTCTCTCATTTTCTGATTAATCTGACTGGCTAGGAAAAGCAGGCGCTTAATTGACCAGCTTCTCTCTCCCCTTTTTCTTTTCCCCACCATCTCTCTATTCTTCTCCCTTCCAGACGCACCAAGAGTTTTCACGATTAAGTTCCATCTTCCTCATAGAAACGCGCGTCAACAGCACAGACGCGCGATACCAGCGAGACTTGGCTAGCCTTGACGATTCAGGAAGCAACGAGCTCCGATTGGAAGTCAATTACTAGCGTTTGAATATGGTCCTCAGTTGGTATTTGTGTGTCGGAACACTATTCGTCAGTTTGACACGTTTTCGTGCTTGCTCGCGTTGAAGCCACAGTTGGTTCGTACTGAAGCAACCTGCAATATTCCAAGGCGACATACTGCAGATGACATGTCTTCCGTGGACTTTTGTGGCCTTCGGCATATGTCATTCACACAAGCATACATGCCGTTGTGTGACGTTTGTGGGGATTGTCTTGTTCATCCGGTATGCACTGGGAATGTACCATGCAGTGCTATCCAACCAACCCAAACCAGACACCGATACATGACAGTGCAAGTTCGTTCATGGCGCATTTGCAGGCCCGGCCATTTGGGTCGCGTGGTCCATTGTTAAGCTCCATCCCGTGCTGGGTTCGGAGAAATCAGACACCATATATATGGTCCTAAATCGGACAGAGCCTCAATCATTGACCCCTGATCATTCGTGATGTGTGTCAGATGGAATCAGATTCAGCCTTGCAGCGGTAATTGAGGGGCTGAAAGTCAGAGGAATCCACCGGATTGCCTTCTCCCGAGCAAGACGCGTCGCGATCTAGATTCGCACTCTGGGTATCCGTAGCTGGGTAGTCTATCCGTCGATGCTCCACGTTTGATGCCGTGGCTTGCCTTGGCCTCCATTTGTTACTAGGGGTCGATCACAGAGACCGAGCCACAGGACATCTGAATTCACAACGCAAGTCCAAGTGACCAAGAAGGCAACAGGCGAGGCGAGCAGCCAGCCAGCTGTGTGGGCCCAAGACGGCCAATTCGGTACAGCCAACAATTGTAGCGTTCTCAGCCAACGACGCGTCGAGGATAGCCAGGGTGCTGATATAATATCGCTGAACATCGTAACGCAAGGGTTTGAAGAAACATCTAACTGCTTATTGTAATATCATGCATGTAGGACCAGAAGGGAAAATCGGTTATTGTACACAAGCCTAACCGTCCTCAGAGCACCATAAGCGTGCGTGAAGAGGCATATGATTCTGGGAAGTAAATGAGGTGCCGCGCTCTGTTCATCGCGGTACCAACGTGCAGGAACCTTGTACGTCCACAGTCGAGCTGAAAATGTGATGGTAAGCTGTAGACAGGAAGCTATCATTGGCTCAAGGCCTCTTGCATCGCTTGTTCGACATGTGAAAAATAACGAGCAAGAACAAGTTAAAAAAATAAAATGACGGCCAGACATAGTCTACAGTACACGTATTTCCTTAGCGCAGACGCGTCTCTCTGCACCCCGGTTGACGGGCGGCAGCTGCTCTCGTGGTCCTAGAAGATATCCACCCTACGAGCTGCAGCCAACCAAAGATTGCTCTTTCCCAAACCGTACCCATGTCTGCAGGGCAAGGCAACCACTAGCGCACCCCCCCCGGACCACTGCCTCACTGACCACCCACCCACCCCTCCTCAAAATCACTCTGTCCTCGCATCAAATCAGTAACGCCGCTAGAGCCCGTCGCGTCCAGCTACAAAAGCCCAACCCACCCCCCCAAACTTCTTCCTCCAACAACAACTCTTCACTTCTCATCATCCCGCCTCACCAACGATCGCCAGTCGCATTCCACTCTAACAATCCAAGTCACCAATCCTCCCACCACTACCACCTTCACCCAATTCGCCAAAATGCCCCCCAAGGCCGCCGACAAGAAGCCCGCCTCCAAGGCCCCTGCCACCGCCTCTAAGGCTCCCGAGAAGAAGGATGCTGGCAAGAAGACCGCTGCCTCTGGTGACAAGAAGAAGCGCACCAAGTCCCGCAAGGAGACCTACTCTTCCTACATCTACAAGGGTGAGTGCTCATTTTCCCTCACTGTTCACATGCTGTTCCATTGGCTGGCTCGTCGCGTCGCGTGACAGCGCGCCCCGCGAACACCCTTTCAACGCCACGCGTGATGAGCAACATTTGCTGACCAGAACCAAATAGTCCTGAAGCAGGTCCACCCCGACACTGGTATCTCCAACCGCGCCATGTCGATTCTCAACTCTTTCGTCAATGGTAAGCTGCATCCAACCCGGCTATACAGAATTGTCAATCTAACACTGCACAGACATCTTCGAGCGTGTCGCTTCCGAGGCCTCCAAGCTTGCTGCCTACAACAAGAAGTCCACCATCTCCTCTCGCGAGATCCAGACATCGTATGTCAACTGACTCCCATGAAAGCATAATATACTGACATGTCATGGCAGTGTCCGCCTCATATTGCCCGGTGAGCTGGCTAAGCACGCCGTCTCGGAAGGCACCAAGGCTGTCACCAAGTACTCTTCTTCCACGAAATAAGGGATGCTTGTGCTGCTTTTCTTTTCGGGCATTGGATTTTACTTGGCATTTGGGTGTCATGAGACCTGCCAAGGTTACCAATATCCTTGGAGTCTCTTAATGCGTTACGGATGGTTTGCTTTTTTGGGGGCAATGTCTTCACGGTCAAACGGGGTTCGCGGGCTGTACAATACACCTTGAGAATAGGGTTTTTTCGGACGAATGAATTCGTACACTTGAACACAATTACATGGTCTCATGTCTTCGCGCGAACTGAAGTGATTTGCAACAACGTAGTTATATCATGACGATATCTACACGATGCCAATATATCGCGTTTATCATACGGGCGGGTGCCTAGTAAAATTCATTGCAGACGATCCAGCCCCGTTATCCAAGTCCCGCCTTGCTACGTTTGACGACATGGGCAACGGGCTGTAGAATGCCTTTGTTGTTGAGCGCACCGAGCGCAGTGCCACTGCTCCAACCCATTTTTTCAAGCATCGCGCGGCCTTTGTTCTCCTGGCCCAATTCTGGCGCAGATCCGCCGACAACCTCTCCGTCTCGGTAAATGACACCCGCATGCCCACCGCCTCCACGACGAGCTGACTGCCGCTGGACGGCAGCCCGCACCGCTATATCATTACGAGGGAAGTACTTACGCCCAACCCTAGTGATGGCCATGTCAAACGTCTCGTCGGCGAACTTGGCGGTTCTGAAAGTGCGATGAAGCATGGGTCGACGGTGGTCACCTGATCCGGTTGATTTAGATTTGATGTTGAACTTGCTGGCGAGCTCATGTATGACTTTGCGGGCATGGTTGTCCATAGGTGGCAGCGTGAGACTGGAAAAAGCGTCAGCTTGCGTGCTAGAGTAAATTCACGTGGCAAAAGCTTACCTGGGCTGTGTGCCCAAGAGGAACGTCCTCAGCTCGTCGGCAATCTGATCCAGTCCCATGCCATGTGGATATTTGGTTCGTAAGTCTTCCGGGTTTGCGTGCTTACCCAAGAGACCTTGAGCACGCAAAGCTTGCCGTTCTTTCTTTCTCTCCGCTTTCTTCAAGCGGTCATTCTTCCACGCCGCCTGCATCTTACCCTCAAGCTCCGAATCGGAAATATCGAATACAGGAACCTTGCCTTTGACCCCTTTGCCTTTTTTGCGCTTCAACGCTGGACGATTCCAATCCATGAAGTCAAAGTCGTCAACCTCATTCGCGAATCTGTCTGCCGCTGAAGCAAATAAGTCATCCTCAATGTCCTGGTCGCTTGATTCCGATTGCGAAGATACATCTTCGGCGTGGAATTGCTCAGAAAAGCCCGTGTGAGAGACATCCGTCTCCACAACCGCCAAGAGTCCATCATCGCCTCTTGTTGAGTTGCACATATTGGAATGTTTCCGGGCCTTCTGAAGAATCTCCGCATCTCTCGGCTGGGTCGTGGTATCTACTTCCGCTGCCGTGTCATCAGGTTCGCTGACGTCACTTGATACCATGTTAGCCTGGCCGAGACCGGTCATGGTCTGAAACGATTCTTCAATGCTTTCAGACTCGCTGAGGGAGCCTCCGATGTCGCGGTGGGAATAGGCTTGTGCAGGTATTAACCCATCGACATCGCCATGTTCACGCATATTGGCGATGTAGTCGGCAATCAAGTCGTCCTCCTGGCATTTGGGTGCCCTCACGCCTTGATGCGACTGCCGCGTCGATTTCAGCTTGTCTTCCTCCGAAACCCCGACACTGTCACTTTCCTTCGACCGAACTGTGTTTTCCACTGCTTGGATTTCTGTCTGAATCCTGCCCAGGTTGAAAGGTCTCTGCTTCTGCTTCTGCTTCTGCTTTCGCTGTTTCTGTCTCCTTTTGTCCCTTGGAGCCTTGTTACGACCTCTGAAAAGGATGACCTCCTCACTCGAGTCAGACGGCACAGGTGACGGCGAACGTTCGGCGGGTTGAATCGGAACGTTCTCGAGCAATCGTCGGTCTCCTATGGTATCGAGAAAGAATGGCAGTGGCGTCGGCATCTCTGCCTCGACACTATTGGTGCTGTCTTCTTCGTTGACACTCTCGATATTGGCGTTGGAACACCTGTCTTGACCAGAGAGTCTTGCCAAGTCACTGGTAACGTCGACTAGCGTCTCGTAGGGTAGGTGAATTTCATCAGACCCAGAAGCGAGGTTTTCGAGGTTTTCGAGAAATGTGTCATGGTTATCCGAAAGAACTGGGGCGACATCGGGCGTCTCTCCAGATTGGACAGGATCATCCTCCTTCTGCAAAATGTCCTCTAATTGCTTCAGCGGCTCTGAACTCCCGGTGTTCACAAAGGTAATAGGCCGATGTCGCAGTCTCGAATCACTGCTCCAGGGTAAGGAGCGATGGGCGGTGCTGCGAGCCTCATCTTGTAGGGTAAACCCTACGTGAATGTATGTTAGAATGATCAGGCAGGATGCTAATTAAGCTGCTTTGATTTATTGTTCACTTACCAGCAGAACCTGTTTCCAGTACGGAACCTGGGGCAGATCTATCGTTACCACGACTTCGTGGGGCATTCCGAAGTGGCGCTCGCGCGCCACCACCGCCTCGCTTCCCACCGCGCGGCATGCCCTGCCCGCGCGATAAAAGAGGCACAATAGTGTTGCGCTGTAATACAGTATCCGATGTTGTAAGTTGTACTGAGTGGAATCGAAGATTGTGTGTACCTGACGAACTTTTGGCGAGGCAAAGTAAGTAGGTAGGTTGTCAGTTTGGTGACGCAAGAAACCAAGCGAAAAATTCCCCTCTGGACCGGGAAGGATTCCCATATTATGACATGACCATACTAAGGTGCCTGGCTTGCATGCGGGTCCTTTTATCGATAAGACCGACGACAAGCATGTGGATACTTGTATCCGTATGCACCCGGTTACGTACGGATATCTCGCCGATCAAAAGTGGATCCTAGACTTAAGTATCCCTTATCAGGGACCGAGCTATCCACACCTATCCAACGTTAGGGGAAACCTTCTCCAGCCACTTCATGTCTCGGACCTCGTCTCTCCCTTTCTCATGGAAGGGTACATCAGGTTCACAGTTTACTGCTTAGTGCCTAGAGCGACAAGCCGACAACCCCCACCACTCTTGACCGGTGCGTCACAGGGACGGACTGTCCATACCTAGGAGTGAGCGTAGGCCGCCCTCCATCTCTCACTCAACCTTCTACCCTCCCAAATTGTTTTTACTGCACTCCTCCTAAAGGACTAATCTTTCTTGTCTATCAGCCTACGGATACAGAGCTGCCTAACCTACCTAGATAGGGCGGTGCTGCCCCATCCGTCACTATCTACCCCAGGTCTTCCCCGCCAAGCACCTACCTACCTACCTTCATCCGCCGCGGTTGTCGCCCACGTTGCCCTTGCAGCTGATCACCTTCCACACAACCACCTATCTGCCAGCCCGACCGTCTGCATCCTCCGCGCGTCATACTCGACCAGTTCCAGCATCACATCCCCTCTTCCACCGACTTGCCTATTCCCTGGTTGTGCTTCTCGCGGCCGACTATTCCATCCACTCCTGAATAGCAGGAGAGTCCATACATCCCAACTTCAACCGAACCAGGGCCAGCTCCGTCTCATCGCTTCGCTTCCGGAATTGAGTGTCCTCGATAGATCGACCTGCCGCCTGTCGCTCTTGCAGGACGCCACAGCTTGATTTAAAAATCGAAGGGAATCCACTATGGCTGCGGTAGACCTTGGTCGATACCGTCGCATCGTCCAGATGTTCTGGGATCCCGAACCTACCAACGAGAACGGCATTCCAGTGTGGTGCTTGGGACGCTCCTACGTCCTAAACACCAAGACGGCAAAAGAGACTCGCAGCGACCATGGCCAGACTCCACCTCGGATCGACAATATTGAAGGAGCAGCAGAACAAACCCTTGCCCAAGCCACAGCCTCAGCCTTGGTGCCGGCGCCAACTTACCCCAAAGGACCTGATACCCCTCCAGAGTCTGTTTCTAGCAGCTTTTCGTCCTCACTCGCCTACGATGAGGACTACTTGGCTCAGGATGGCGGATGGCCACCTGCCTTTCTGGACGATTTCGAATCAAAATTCTGGATGACATATCGTTCCGAATTCCAAGCTATCGCAAAATCCACTGACCCCCGAGCTTCATCGAGTCTGTCCTTCTCGATGCGCATCAAAAGCCAGCTGGTCGACCAAAATGGGTTCACGTCCGACAGCGGCTGGGGATGCATGATACGATCGGGTCAAAGCCTCTTAGCGAATGCGATGGCGGCTATTAATCTAGGACGTGGTATGTCGCATCCACGTGTGTGGTGGTGTTGGTATTTCAAGGCTTCTGGCTAACACTGCAGCAGACTGGCGAAGAGGTCAAAGCCCAGAGGACGAGCGCAAGCTTCTTTCATGGTTTGCGGACGACCCGAGGGCGCCGTACTCCATCCACCAATTCGTCCAACACGGTGCGGTTGCATGCGGGAAATATCCTGGAGAGTGGTTCGGCCCGTCTGCTACTGCTCGATGCATTCAGGAAGTTGAATTGCTCCTAGGTCTGTAGACGTTGCTAATACGGCATTCCAGGGCTTTGGTCAACGCTCAAGAACACCAACCCCTACGAGTGTATTCCACAGGGGACGGTCCTGACGTTTACGAAGACAAGTTCATGGAAATTGCCAAGCCCGACGGCTCACGGTTCCATCCGACCCTCATTTTAGTTGGTACCAGGCTAGGCATCGACAAAATCACCCCGGTCTACTGGGAGGCTCTGATAGCTGCTCTTCAAATGCCACAGTCTGTGGGTATCGCAGGGTAAGTACCCCCCATCGCTCGGCAATAGGCTTCATACTAACTTTCTGTGAAGTGGCCGACCTGCGTCTTCCCATTATTTCATCGGCGCGCAAGGCTTGCACCTGTTTTATCTCGATCCACATCATACCAGACCCGCGCTTCCTTTTCACACAGACCCTTCCCACTATAGCGAAGCGGATGTTGACACAGTGCATACTCGACGCCTGCGGCGACTTCATGTGCGGGAACTTGACCCTAGCATGCTTGTTGGCTTTCTAATTCGGGATGAGGACGACTGGGCTGAGTGGAGAAGGAATGTGAAGCATGTTCAGGGCAAAGCCGTGATCCATGTTGCGGACCATGATCCCGTGCCGAGAGGAGGCGAGGGCGAAAGAGATGGCGCTATTGATGAAGTGGAAACACTGAGCGATGATGACGGCGATACCGTCTTGAATGCCTGAGGCGGATAGCTGGGTAAGAACAAACTACCGATAAGTGTTCTGGATGGTTTTGTTTTAGGCGTTGGCAACTGCACTGAGGTATATCAGTCGATATATGAATTTCCCCCTGTTTTCATAGTTTGACGAGGCATGGGCACATCCTAGGACTGGAGATTACACCAACACAGGCGAATAGGAGGTCCAAGCTACTGGATAAGGTTGAGCAACAACGGATTGGGTGCATTTAGTATTCACTAACATGGCCCTCCCATTCTTGGACAGTCATCATGGATATTGACGGCAGATGTTTACAAGTAGATGGCAAGTAACCTAGCGCTTATTTTTCTTATCGTCTGCTGTGGGCTTTGCAACAGGTGCGGCGTGATCGAGATCCCGGATGTGCGCAAAGAGTTTTGTCTTCGAGGTGAAGGAACCCTCGCAAACACCACACGTATGCTAATAGACTGGCGTCAACGACGAGGCTGTATCCCATAGCAATTGCTTTTAAAAACTCACCTTGCCAGCCTGGGTCGCTTCGGCCATCTGACGGGCCGCCCGTTTTTCACGTTTCGCCTTGGCTTTGCCAACCTTTTTTTTGGGTGGTATTCGGCTATTGCCCTGCTGTTCGCCGTCGTCGTCGCCTAGCGACATGCTTTCTAGGCTGGCTGATACCTCTGCGAGGTTAGGCCCTGATGCGTTGTATCGTCCTGTCCCAGGAGGGGGGTTTTGGCCGGCAAATAGTCTCTTCTCGACGTCAGCTCGCGAGGCATACTCGTCGCCTCCCAAAGGTTCGGATGTGGTGTCAGAGAATTCGGCTTCTTCGGTGCGCAGCGCTAACTCAACCAGGTCTTCATCATTGCCCTCTACAAGCTTGATGTTCGGTTGTTCGCCGGCGCCTTCCTGTGCGTCCTCCACCGAAGTGCCCCTGTTAGTTATAGCAGGCGTCTCATTGAGGCTCAGGTCCAGATCCTCTTCCCTCATCTGGCGCCTCAGCTGCTGCACAGCCTTGATATGCTTCTTACTTCTTTCATGCGCCTCAAAGGACTTCTCACTTTTGAACGTTTTGCTGCACACGACACATTCGATTTCTTCCACTTCTGAATCCTCCTCCTCGCTTTCGGGGAAATGAGCACCAGCGTCCGCCTCGTCCCGTGTCTGAGCCCAGTCGGGAACGAATGCTGTGGAAAGCCTCTCCTTGTTTGCGGCACGGGATCGGGCAGCTTGAGCGGCGGCGGCATTGCGCAAAGACTCTTGACGCTCCGCAGCCGTTTGTGTGTTTGGGAGGTAGCGGGGGTCACGCTTGCGTATAAATGTGACAAGAAACCTGACGGCATCATTGAAGTCCCGGATGGCCTCATCGCGAATCTTTTTGTTTTCTTTTTCCATCAGGCGCCGAACACGACGATCTGGAGCATCCGAAAGTCGATGTTTATCCTTCCACGCAAAGGGCTTGCGGGTAGAAAAGCTCGCCCAGGCGCCGTAGAAGGGCTTAGCGACGGCCTCGTAGCTATCGGTGGAACCCCCAAATGAAGGGTAATCTGGAGCATCTCCAGGCATGTACTCGCCAGCTGCAACTTCTTCGTCGGCCAAGTGATTGAAGGTCGCCTTGACTATACCGAAGAAGCCGGAGGGCTCATCTGTGAAGGGCACAGTGGAATTGAAGCGGCGGATAAGGGAGAAAATGTCGTCGGTGGACGTGAGCTTCACGTCGTTGTACTCAGAATTACAGTCGTCTGAATCGGGGTCGGCACCACGCAGAATGGCCTCGCGATGGGAGTCATACCACGACCTTTCCTGCGGATCTGACAGAACTTCGTATGCGGCCTGGATCTCGGCAAACCGACGTGTTGCATTCTGGACATCATTGAGGTTTCGATCGGGGTGAAGTTCCAGTGCGCGTCTTCTGTAGGATTTCTTGATTCTACACGCACGAAAAAGGGTCAGATGTGACAATGCGTGGATCAGCGCTTGCTAGCAGGAGGAAATAATACTCATCGTCGGTGGCATCGCGCTGGACGCCGAGAAGCTCGTAGTAGCATGTCTTGACGGGTTGGGAGTGGTCCTCGCCTTGGCCCCGACCAGAGGATTGCTGGGCGCCCATGGACGGCAAGTCGGCGACACTGCGGAGCTCGTATACAAATTGAAGCGTTTGCTATCAATTTTTGTAGGATGGGGAAGGGGGTTGGATAATAGCAGTAGTTGAAAGACCTCGTCAATGCGGGTGTGATAAAGCCACAGGCAGGTAGGTACGTGAGTAGAAGAACACTGTGGAAAACGAGGTATCGGGCCAGGTTGATGACTCACAAGGCTTGGTCGAATGAGGTTCGCTGATCCCTTTCTAGAAAGATATCAACACAGTTCAAATCGATGTTACTGGTGCTACAATACCCTCGTCTCTTGCTGTGTTTAAATTTTTAAATTTTTCCCTCATCTGCAATTCCCCGGAACGAAAACCGCAATGCCCCTCTATTTCCCAGAGTGTGACAACACTGAGCTCGACCCCGCGACCCCTCATTTTCCCCTCCAACTCCAAATTGATAAGATAAGAGGCCACGAATGGATCTCCAAGTTACAAGCTCCCGGCTCAGCACTCCTTGGCAGGCTTGGATACCTCTGTACGGATATGGATACGTTCGTCCCTTCGTATGGGTTAGCTACACAGTCTTAGGCAATCACAAGCGGCGCTCGGCCCTGACCAAACCGACAAACAAGAACGAGGCATCATGCAAAACTAATCGGCAGCTTGCAGCGACGGCGCAGCCACAGGGCCGACGCCATTGGGCAAACATTGCGTGCGTGGTAATGGTTGAGCCGAGAAGAGTTTGGGTCCGCCTGACGGATAATACCCGTGTAGACTTACCGGGATTGGTTGGCGACTGACTGGTTATGCCACGAGACGCGTCACTGCGTATACCTACATCCCCTACCCAATTAACGATGTATGTTCGTTGAGACCCGATGTCATTCTATTCTTCTACCATGTTCTTGACTCTTGCCAACGCAGTTGGCAGCCCAAGTACGGATAGGCGCCGGCGAAATGATTATATGTCATTGGACCGAGTCGCGGAGACCGGAGTTCAAACACGCGCGCGTGTGGGCCAGTGGCCGCCGCCCTACGACGTGTTACTAGGTAAACCGTTCCCTTCCGCCTCTCCACCACGACGCTAGGTGCTTGTCTCGGTACCCATGTTCCATCTACCTACCGTACGGTAGGTAGGTGCCAGCAGCAAAGATGCGACCGCGATGCTGGCACTATCACCATCCTTCAAGACAATTGAACATGTGTACACTAGAAGAAGCCAAAATGTACAGGCTTCACCATCAGCCTAGTGGCCACTGGCCCCTGGTTTTGGTGTCTGTTGAGGTTGCATCCACAATCGATGACTTGCCTACCCTACGTAGTAAGCGTGGTAAGTAAGGGAGCCGCTGACACTACAAGTCCAGCCTCCAGCCTGGTCCCAAGCCCAGGGCCGGGCCAGTGAAAGGAACCAAAAAAACCGGTTACGTATCCGTACTTTTACGGTAAAGTGGTCGCCACAGCTGCACTCGGTAAGTACCTACCGTACCAACCTGTAGTCAAGTTGAAATTTTTATATAGTGCATCCGGCCACTTATCCTCCCTTGCCTGTGTGCCTGTGCCACTTCGCTGTTCTCCCTTAACAAGCACCAAATCCCCTTTTCCGGACCATCACTGTGCCGTTGCCTTGCCCATCCCAGTAAACAGACCATGTCATGATTGTGATAGACGCCGCCAAGACACTGTCATCCGAATATCGTTACACCACCGATCGGATGAGCCATGAAGTTCGCCCATGACTTTAAAGAGACGCTCAGGCGTGAAGGTGAGCGAGCATCTGTCCTCCCCTGTCTTTTTCTAACCCCCAACACCTTTCTGCTATCTTTGTTATGACCTTTCTCGCACGCACCCGTGATCGGCACTTCCCCTCATACCTGCCCGTCGTATCTGCTCATTCAAAGTGTGCCGTGAGGTACGGATACATCGCCAACACTTATGAGGGACGTGCCACTTTAGAATACTATCTGTTGACACTGGCTTCTTAGACTTTCCATCTCACTGGATCGACCTCGCCATTCCATACGGCCAGTTGAAGAAGGTTCTCAAACGCGTCGCACGCGAACTCAATGATCTGGGGCTTGATCCTGACACTTTGCGCCAACTTCTCGACCCGGCCGATGATTCGCCACTGGCCGCTAAGTACCGCCTCAATGGTAAACCCTCATTTCTCCAACAAGGTTCCTGAGCAACGGTTAACTGACACCAACGTCTCTGTCGCAATCTAGCCGCCGGTAACTCCAAGTTACTAAGGCCCAAGCTGACCGTTTTGGTCCACATGCGGGATGGAAACGCCGTTGATGCCTCGTTGGCGCCGGCGTCTCGTAGTCTTATCGAACGCATCGCCGCCTTGCAGTCCCATGACCCTGGCGAAGCTATCTTGGCGCCATTAAAAGAGCCCGGTTCGACGCCGGTGATCATCTCATCTGCTGAGTCTCTTGCCAATGCTGAGATCGAACTATCAGACACCAAGAACGGTGATGAGAATCACGGCCACGCGGCTCCAGTAGAGCATTATGAGCGTATCGAGGTCCCGCTCGTATTCGATAGCGAGTTCTTTGGTATCCTGCAAAGCGACGTCAATAACCTTGATGCCCTTCAAACCAAAGAGGAGAAGGCCATGGTGACTGAAATCGTCGCCCTGCGCCAGGAAGTTTCCCATCTGACGAAACCCACCCGCCTCTCCAAGAGCGATCTCGCAAGGTGGAGGACTATTTTCGAACTCTACCTCGATGCACAGGTCTTCTTTTCTACCAACGAGCAAGATCACGGATCGCGTAGCAGCCAGACGGCCGCTAAACAACTGCAGTGGTTCCAGGAAGAAATCACTAAACGCAACCTGGTCAAGTCCTTTAAGATCGCCGAGAGCCGCGAGGCCTTAGTTCGCTTCCTTCGCCTGAACGCTGTTCTTCTCAAAAACTTGCAATTCCAGGAGATCAACCAGGTTGCTATATACAAAATTCTGAAGAGTGAGCCCCGCTTTTGTCTCCTCGTTGCCATCGACAAGATACCTGTGAACTTAATAGAACTGACAGTTTCAGAATTCGATAAGCGCACATGCTTGGGGGTCTCGAAGTCCTTCCCAGTGCAGGTGCACTCGGACAAGTTGCTGGCCGGCTCCGTGGCAAAGGACATCTGCGCTCAAATGTCCACTGACCTGGTTTCCGTCGTGCCTCAGATCAGCGACTACCTGTGCCCCATTTGCTTTGCCATCGCGTATCGGCCCGTCCGTTTGGCCTGTCGGCATGTATTCTGCATCCGATGCATCGTCAAGATTCAACGACGAAATGAGAAGCACTGCCCCTTGTGCAGGGCTGATACAGTCATGAAAGCCTCTGCAGGTGAGTAGAATGATCCTTTCCATCAGGAGCACATCCGGATCGCACACACGTAATAGTTTTTCTAACGTTTTGGTTTCAGACAATTTGGATATCCAACTCGAAAGGCATATGCGAAAGTACTTCCCCAAGGAGGCCAAGGAGAAGCAGCGGGCCAACGAAATCGAACGAGGCATTGAGGACTACGGCCCTGAGTACGTGCATTCTGAGTGCTCAGTGATGTAATTGGGAGTATGATGGAGGACGGAGCGCTATTTTGGTTTGGATTGGCTTGGCCTTGTCTATAGACTTCTCAGAGATACCCTTGGCAGCTGCAACACGGACTCAAGGCGGCAGCTCAGAGAGACTCTACCTAGTCTCTGCCATTATCACCTGGCAAGCGCGAGTTTGCTGTTTCCAGAAATTCTTGTCCACCTAGTTTGCATGCTTGTGTTCCCAACCGCACTAGCCGGACGTTCTGCGTCTGTCAAACACTCGTCTGCTTCTCCGCCGCCTTCAGGGCTTGTATGAAGATTTCCCGTAACTCGTCCGTCTCCTCAAGACCAACACTTACACGGATCAGGTCCGGGTCAACGCCCAGGCTGGCAGCCCAGTCCAGTTCTTGGTAGTGAGCCAAGAGAACGTAGGGCGACGTCAGAGTAAAGTTGGTTCCAAGGCTCGGGCCCTTGGCCGTCTCGATGGCATCGAAAAAGGCGATGGCCTGGGCCTTTTTATGGAATGTAACGGAGAGAAGGCCGCCGTATCCACCGCCGGGCAGCTTGCAGAGTTCGTAGTTGGGCCGCGTAGGGTTAACCTTGGGGTAGAAGACACGCTTGACCAACGGGTGTGCCGAGAGAATGTCACAGATGCTCTCGGAATTCGTGTTGATGCGCTCGATACGCGACGCAAAGTCACGACTGTTGCGCTCCATGAAGACGATATCCTCAGGCCAGTACGTGTCTTCGAGGTCCTCGGCCCACGCGCTCTTGAGTGGCTGATAATATCTGCCGCTGGGATTGAGGATGGCACTGCCACCCATGACATTGCAGTCTCCCGAGAATATCTTGGTCAAACTGCTGACGACGATGTCGGCGTACTGCAGCACGTCGATGTTGATGAAGCTGCCGATCGTCTCGTCGATGACGACGCCAAACCCGTATTTGTTCGCCAGGTTGCGGATGCGCGCCAGGTTCGGGCACGTCAGGAGAGGGTTGCCAGGAAATTCGCAGAGGAGCGCCAAGAAGCGCTCACCGGCCTCCAGACGCTTTTCGAGATCGTCTAGATCCGCCTCCGACGCGTGGCCATAAAACACACAGCCGGGCCCGAACTTTTGCAGAATCTTGAGCGTGTCGACATAGGGGAAGCCGAAGCTGACGGACTTCATGTCACCCCTAGCGCGCAACATGGCCCTGTGCGCGTTGTAGATGGCATTCATACCGCAGGGAAACAGGTAGACATCGCTCTCCTGCAAGTCCTTCTGATTTCTCGAGTTGTCGCCCATGGGGGGCAGTGAGCTGATGCTCGATTCCATGTCGACGGCCATGGCACCTGCGATCCTTCGCTTGATGGCTGACCTGGCACGCTCGACAAGAGAGAGATCCAAGTTTCTGCCGAAGCGTTCCTCGAGGAAGCGCAGACTCTCTAGGGTCTCGGATGCACTCTGGGAGGCTGTCTTGGTCGCAAGGTGGTGGCTGGCCGCCTTGGTGTCATCGATGGAAGACGGACGATGATATCGCTTGGGACCCCTGCACGCCTTTCCCACAGGAGACTGGGGCCGCTCGGCAGGGACGAGTAGGCCCTCCTTTAACAACCCGTGACAGAACTCGGCGCGTCGACTCGACACTCCGTCTCCGGTGTGCTGCCAGTACTGCTTGGCAACAGGAAACACCTCCGGGGCATACACGATGGCGGAAATAGTAGGTGCCAGCGAGCGCAGCAACAGCGAGACATCTTTGGACGTGTCTAGCCCAAAGTCAAGCACACACACGTCAGCGGTAATCGAGGCTTCTGCATGCTTCTTCACGAATGCCAAACATCGTCTCGCGGAGCGAGGAGTAGGGAAGAGCATGGCTTGCTGACCAGGACGAGCGTATTGGGACACTATGTCATCGGCCAGGGCAACGATACTCCTATGGATAAAGAACCTGCGCCGAGTGTGAGATTGAGTCTTGTGAGAGCGGCGACTGGGCATGGTCTTCCCGCCCTCGAATCCGGAGGGACGACTCACCTGGGATAACCAGTCGTCATCTTATTAACAACCCATGGCTCGCCCTCTTCGTAGCCAACGTTGGCTCTCCATGTTGGAAGATGAACGCTCACTGCCTATTGTTGTCGTCAGTTACGACTCCGCACGAGTTGGACAGCGCTGGCCCATGGAAGAAAGCCGGGTTTCATACATGGGCGGTGTCTGGGGGAATCGACTGTCCTAGTTCCAGAGCGGGCATTTTTGCAACGTCCTGTCCTGTCCTCCTAGACAGATAGACCTGTTTGCTAGGGACGCGGTCAGTAAACTGGTACAGTGTTTGAGCTGAACAGCAACTCAACGAAATGAGCGGGTGATTTTAACCTTACTGGCTCGAATTATTAGCCACAGTCAATGGTCAGCAATGTGACGCTGCGAGACGAGTCAAATGTTGGGGTGAAACGGGTCAAGTTAGGAAACGACGACAACGATGAGAGAGCCGCAACTGGTATCCGTAGAGTTAACAGTGAAAACGGGCCATGGTCAAATCGAGGACGGGGCACGGTGGGGCAGAGATCAGTGTTATGGAGCGTGAACGGTGGTGCGTTACCAACACTAAGAAAAGTTCTGTCAATTGCAAATCTCGTCCGCCCACTGGGTAGTTGGAGTCACCCGTTGGATCGGCACTTGACTCGAGATGGGCGAGTAGGTACTCCGTAATAGGCTGCGAAAAGGGTGGCTTTGGTGGAGCGCTGGCAACCGTTGCGTGCTTGATTTGGTGACAGTACCTGTATTAGGTACCTGGTCCGCAACGTGCGGGGCGCCGAGGATCGGAGGGGTTAAACCTCGGAGCCCCCGGGCACTTCGTCGACGGCCTCACATGCTCCCTTCACCCTGCCACTTCCTGTCTTGACTGAATTTCTCGCTTACGATGGTTGACTCACTCAAAAGTGCGAAGTTGCCGTGACCCGACTCCTGCCTGTTATTGTAAAGCGGCTGGAGCGATGGACCAAATGAAGCAGTCAAAACACCAGTTGTCCTTCTCCTTATGCGTGTCCTTTGCTAGTGCTACCCATCTAGTCAATGAAAAACATTATACTGTGGGGACTTGAACGGAAGCACCCGGTCAATGTCCGGTGGTGCATAGGGAGATTATATCATGGAGAAGTATTGCAAATGTTTAGCCCAGGAGTAACGCAAACACAGACCCTATATCTCGTCCTCTTCACAAACCCCTTGCCCATCATCCTCTCCGCCAAGAATAAGCGTGGCGTGCCGCATGATGCATCGAATACCATCTCCAGAGCTTCCGTGGCCCCCTAGATACGAACTTGAATGTACGGAGTGAAGTAAACAGAGAACTCGTCCTGTACGATCGAATTATCTGTTGATTGGCTGCATCGTTATGTATGCGCTTGTGCGAGCGCCTATGGTCGTGCACAAAATAGCGCCCCGTCGCGCCGGCGCATGCTGATGAGAACCTCACCGCAGATTTCGGGCCGCTCAATGATACTGACGTCTGCTGGTCTTGCTGCCGATGCAGCTTATGCTGTCGCTCGGTGCCACGCTCACGGCGTCGTCTTCCCATGTAGCGTGACTGTTGCCAGATCCACTTCTTGGCGGAGGGAGATTACGCGCAGACACATATGTCGGGGCTCGCGTGGCAGGCGGGTATGCGAAGACAGGTTGCGAGGTTCGAACTGCAGTCGGGGCTCTGCTCGGAGCCCTGGCGGGAGCTTTGCTGGGCGCTTTACGGATACTGGGTACGATAGTAGGTCCTTGCGTGGGAGCTCTGCTCGGGGCTCGACTGGGAGCCACTATTGTGGGAGCCTTGCTCCGGACAACAGTCGGAGGTCGGCTGGGCGTCTTCGTTGGCGCACGGCTCGGAGCCATGCTCGATGCTTGGGTTGATGCACGACTCGGTGCTCTGCTCCCGCCGCCAAGTATCGTCTCGACACTAGGAGGGGGCGGGCGAAGGGTCGACTGCGACGTCCCGCTCCTGGATGAGACGTAAGTCCTAGCATCGTCGACAGTGGAGCGCTGGGCAGCAGATCTACTGGCCACACTATGTCTTGAGCCTGTACTGCTCCGGTGCTCATAGTCGGTGAGCATGAGAGGAGCGGTCCTTGGGACGGCGGCTTGGCTACTGGAACGAACGCTGCTACCCCTCTCGAGCTGGTAGCGTGAAGAGCGACGGCTGCGGGTGTCTTCATGCATATCGTCGTCCGCACGGCTGCGTGCGCCGACCTGGCTGTATTTGGCCATGTATTGTGGTGGTGCACGATTGTCAGGGAGCGTCGGGTAGGCCTCTGGGTACCGGATCTTCTCGACGGTTCTCTCGACCTCGACATAGCGTCCTGGCCCGGCCTGCGGTTCTGCATACTGATCGGGGAAGGTGGCCCGGCGCTGGAACGGCGGAGTGGAGCCGTCAAACTCCTGGAGCGGGGCCCGTGCACGTTCCTTCATCATCCCGTATGTGATGGCGGCGCCGGCGGCAGCACCGACAGCTGCACCCAGAAGACTTCCAACGACAGTACTTGTCGAAACACCGTTCGAGGACGATGCCGAGGCATGGGCTAAGGCGTGATCCTCTCTTCTGACTGGCGACTCGATGACAGATGTGGTAACGCTGCGACGGAGAAGTGTGTACGGCTCGTCACTGGGAAATTGACCAGAACGGGCAGTCATGGCGATGATAGAGGCCGAGGGCCCGGCGGCGGCGGAATCTGACATGGAGGGCGAAGGTACAGAGGCAACAACGTCGTAATTCCAGTTGAGAATGCGACCGACCTCCTCAGTGGTTGATTGTGTCTTTCCAACGGCCGACCCGGTGCAAAAGGGAGGGTAGTAGGGAGGGGGTTGATATACAACCTCCATGGTGTTACCGTCAAGGTCGGTCACAGTAGCCCGGTGGATATCGCCACTCTGTGTGATTGTGGCGGGTCGAGAGCGCGAAAGCTGGCCCAAGGGCACGACGGACAGTAGCTTCGGATTGGCCCTTACAGCAAAGTAGTGGAAGTCGGTGACCGCGGTGGGGGACGGAGCAGAGAAGACGATGCGAGAAACCTTCAGGGGCTCGCTGGAATTGCGGGCCTCCCGGATCTGAAGGACGGGGGTATGCGGGGATGAGGTACCGTAGGTGACGTTGGTCAGGGGTCTGCTAGGGTCAGAAAGGGTGATGATGGTTTTGGACTCGGTGTCGACGGCCTTGGTGTCAACGTCGGGGGAAGCGGTCTGCGCGTCCGCGGATATATAGTGGATGCCGAGGGGTTGGAGGATGGCCGAGTAAAAGGAGGCTGACGAGGGCAAGTGAGAGACGTCGATATAGGGAACCATTTTGGGGATTGGCGAATGGACGAGTGCCGAGCAAGGCCGTTTGAGACTGGGCGGGACGGCAAGTTGAGAGAATCAGCGATAAAGCAGACTAACAGCAAGCTGGGTTGTGTGATACAGCCGCCGCTCGGGTGAGAAGTGAAGTGAAGCGAGGGCGAGGTAGGTGGGCAAGCAGGGAGATAGACAGGGCGGGTGGGTGGGATGGATGTTCAAGAGGCGTTGTTATGCTAAACCTTGACCCGAGGCCGGGCGGGCTATGATATCTGGGGATGGGGTGGCCCGGGAAACTGGGGCAGGCGAAAAGGGGCGCAGACAGACGCGTAGGATGGGAGCATGTGGTGTGGAAGAGGCCAGGGCTTCTTTTCGAGGAAGAAAGGGCAACTTGAGGTGGGCAGCAATGCGGGCTCTCGCAGCACCTTTCGTTGTGCCCAAAAATCTCTGTGCGATGATGTAAGAAAACGTAGCTTCAGGCTGCGTTGAGCTGAAGTCAGTCAGGTTTACGCTGGACGCTTTCTGCCACGGTCTTTCTTCAAGGAGGGTGTAGATGATGGCTGGTGTCGCAGTGACGGAAGTGGGAATGGTGGTGATGGTTAGTTGGGAATGAAAGGTGCTATGTTGGCAGCGGGGTGGCGTCGATAAGGCAAGATGTAGCGTGGCACCGGCGGTTAAAAGCTCATAAGTACCTACTTACCCACCTACCTACATAGCCATGCACTCAGGCAGGACGCAACAAGGCTCCAGGTAAGGCATGAAAAGGATGCCAGGCGTCCCGACTGCTTGCTTTTCCTGGGCACGTTGAGAAGAGACGCATAAAACCAATCAATGTACGGATACAGGAGGCACTTCATTCTTGGGTATGCCGAGTCCCTCTATTTACTAAAGTAGGTTGGGTAATATCCCCGTCTAGCTGATTCGTTTTGTCTTAGTCCAATCCGGCGAAGCGTTGCATGCTGTCGCTGTAAGGGTGGTGGGCTTCGTGCTTCGTGGGCGCTGACGGATCGACTCCGCAGAAAACAGCATCGGGCAGCAGTGTAGGTCGCTGAGTCCTGCAGGTTGCGGACGGTCCAAGGCAAACAACACAGATAACTCTGGATAAACTGGGCCGTCGACCAGGCTCGATTCACTCGAATCGTAGGATGACTGCTCCCCATTACCCCGGCGCTGTATGCTTCTCGTGTCAGAGGACTTACAACTTACAAGGGTCAGTAGCAAAAACTTACCGCATCTTACAATCCAGATCGCGTACAGGTTCCATCGCGTCGTGTCACATTGTGTCTGGCTGTCACCCGGCTCCTCTGGTCCCGCCAGGGCCCCGCAGTCGTCTCGTGAGAGCTGCTGTCTTCCGGATGCTAATTATGCTGCAGACTCCTTTTCCACGCGCTAGATTGCCCAAAGACAAGGATCACAGAGAAATGCCGCACCACAGAATCAAGACCAGTTGCGCTAAAGCAGCTGACACAAATCGCAACGACCGAATGAATCATCAGTGATGGCAGCCATCACTGAGTCTGCGTGTCCAAACCAACCCCCATACCCCCACTGACAGTACTTCGAGCAGCTGGTCTGATACCTACCTAGGTACCGGTAGTCAATTCCCCCACACAAGATGTACTGTCATTCCATAAGTCATAAGGTTATACTTGCTTGGTGCATATGCCTGCTGTCGTGTTCCTCCCGTCGCCGTCCCATTGGCTGCCGAGTCGACGGACATTTAACAGGTACCCAGGTACCTAGGTACTTAGTTGTAAACCTACCTACCTACGGGCTACCTACCTTGTGCTAGGTAGAGACGGGCCCGGACTCATCTTCCCTTTCCCGTCTCTGACCTGCGCTGTAACCAACGGTAAGGTATTTTACAATTCACCGCGACAACCGGTCTCTGAACCACCACCTCGCAGGTTTCCACTCCCGAAAAATCTCCTCTCTTTGGCTCTCTCCGTACTATTCCACACTTGCTGACTCCAGCACTAATGCAACCGCACGTCCACGTCGTCTGGTACCCAAGCGTACCTTGCCTCACCCATCCAGTCGGGACTGATGGTCTTTGTCGCCTACGTGTAGACCCACCGTCCATGTCGATACTCGACTGACTCTACGGATATTGCCTCGTTCTATTGTGCGAACGTTCCCGAAAGGCAGCATGCAGGCCCATCAAATGCCCCTGTATCTGCACCATGCGCCATACGGTAAACAGGTCAGGCGAACGAGCCGTGCCGCTGTTCATTGCGTCGGAATCGTTCCAGTGAGGCGGCCAGACAGCACCCGCTGTCCTTGCCTCATCTTTAGCTATTGGTCTTTCCTCCGGCTGGGCATCAATGACATGATTCACAGCCAAGTCATAGGCACAGCGGAATGCAGTCATCAACCAAGCAACGCCATAGTTGACCGCAGCTTACCCCCTTATCAGACTTTCCCCCATGGCCCGAAGCTCACCCGTCATGCTGGCAGCCACACATAGAAAATGTCACATTGCGTGAAGCGTTAATTCTCGCTCGCAGATGTTTGATTTCGTGAGTCTGGTCCACACTAACTGCAGCCCGTGACAGGAAGTACCGATATATGATCCGTAAACCACGAACTATTTCCGACATTGGCCATTTCCCCTCCAATCTACGCAAGCCCTTACTAATCTGCACGTTTAATCTTTTTTGTGCAGTCATCGCATGAGGCTTCCCTGCTGCGCTCGACACTCGCCGAATGCAACAAGGCACACCGATACTGCTACCACTACTCATGGCTAACCGTAGCCAGAATCCAAATGTGGCGGTGGTAAACAAGAGAACAATAGACCAGGTTCAACCCGTCGCCGCCTAGATGACAAAGGCGTCTTGGACTCGTGGTTGAACGCTCCAGTTTATGTTGCAAAAACCAGCGACAACGCAAAGTACGGATGGCCCAGGTATACAAGGATGCGTGCGAGTGAGCGCTACAATGTGGTATCGTAATGCCCACAAGCTGCATAGGCTCCCCAGGCCTTCGGTTTGATCATGGGCGGACGCAAGGTTCCACGCTTCTCGAGGCCACCACTCACGTGCTATTTGACGTACTTTCCTCTGCCGCTTAACCTCGTTGCCCTGGGTAGATCAACGGTAACAAACCGTACTTTACACGGCTACTGAATGTCCCAGGAGTCCTCGGCAGCATGACAGAATTTGCTGCAAGCAACGCTGGCGGATAAGCTGTAGTTGCTAATCGAGATCTTCTCGTCCACTAAGCCATCGGCAAAGGTGTCGGCACCCTTGGCCATGGCACCAACAAAGACGCAGACGCTTTCCTTGGGACCGAGTGTGTCGATGTAATCCCTGACATGGACCAGAGGCGCCTCGAAACTGAGGGTGACCTTGCGACAGTTGGGCGGCAAGTGGTCAGTGATGGGGTTTTGTATGACACGCAGAAGCTTCTCCTGCGAGTTGGTCGAGCGAATAGACAGGCGGTGCAACAGCTGGACCATAAGGCCAGCAAACCGCTTGAAGGTACGCGGGATACGGACCGAGGGCGAAACCTCAATCAGTACACCCTTAGCGGTGTGGATGTAAATCTGGAGCTTGCCGGCCTTGTTGATGGGTGAGTCGAGTAGGGTAAGGAGGCACTAGTCAGTATGGTCAGCATGTTGGATGCAGACACATGGGGATATGGCGCGTTGAGGCGCATCATTGAAGGGCAAAGCAGGGTGAAGTAGAGGCAGTTCGCTGGTAGTATCCAACCTGGTGAGTAATGTCCGGGCGCGCGTCACTTATGTCGCGATTCATCTTGCGCATGACTCCAATGTGCTCGTCACTGTTGAGCAGGGAGTACTTCTCCTCGCGCTGGACGCCATTGCGACCAGTGCCGCCGTGGGAAGCCTTGTAAGTCTCCAGGCTGGCGTTTGACAAGACGACGATGAGGCGCTGAGAGTCCTTGTCGGTCGGGGGGATGGGCGTATGCTGCTCAGCGACAAGCTGAGGGAGGGCCGGAGGCGGAAGCGACTGGGTGCCTGTCATCAATTTGGCCGAGTTAGCAACCGAAAAACGGCAACAGAAAGCTGCATGGGCTTGCCCTTGCTCGAGCTGCCGGCCGTATCTGTCATGATTCGTCGTGGTTGCGATGCGGGTGGCAGGCGCCTTGCTTGTAGATTGGGCAGTGCCCTGGAGGATAGCGTCACGGGGTGGCTTGGGTTATAAGACTGCCTCGCGGCTGGGCAACTGGCAGGCGATGGCGAGCGAAATACAAAGCCGGAGGCAGCTGACAAGGGACAAGGACGAGACGCAAGGGCAATGTGAGTCGCGGAGAGAGACACCTTGGGAACTTACGGGGTCGCTTGACACCAGCACGGGCCTCTGGGGAAGACATTTCGGGAAGGATCGATGGTTGGGGCGAGTTAAAAAATTCGGTGCAGGTTTTTCCCTCTCTTCGCGTGAATGTGGGAAGGTAAGTCGGCGGTGGCAAGTTACACGAAATGTGGGCGGGCGCGTCGTCACACAAGTGAAGAAACGAAGAGAGTCTTTGAGGTAAGATGGCCGGTCGTAATAGATACGAGAGGGAAGTGAGGGTTGTTAAAAGTGGTAGAGTTTGAGGAGGGTGAATCAAGTCGGATGCGGCAGGAGGTGAATAATAGGCGAGAGGGATAGAAATTTGGAAGGGATGGAGTCGTGAGGTGAAGGAAGGACAGAGGCGCGCACCCCCCACTCGAGGGCGGACGAACCAAGTTCAGCCACCGATCCCACCAATGCAGGGCGCCGGCTCATCTCTGGCACACACTCTTGAGGCACGGCCCAGACGTAACTCTCCCCCCTTCACATCGCAGTCGTGTAATCTCGCTCCTGTTTTTTGACTTTGCCGCTGCAACGAATGTAATGCCGTCTAATGCAATGCATTGCAACATCTTGCTGCAACATACCACCTTCGCCGCGCCAGGGAATCCGCGAGATTGTCTCTTCCTGAACAAGTCAGTACCGCAAGGGAGAAGACAATCAAGGAGGCTCTCGCCCGGCTGATGGTTTGCAAACGTCTTTTCTCCCTTTGTGCTCCGGATCCAGGGCCGTCGTTTCGCCGCATCGATGTCGGGGTTCCGACGTCTCCACCTCCGGCTTATTGCCCTACACCATTGTCGTCGTGGCTCCGGGCGCCGTCTGATCTGTAAGGCTCCCTTTTCAAAGGGACATATTCTTCGCTGGGCGGAGTGTGTGTTGTGTGGCCTGTGTACTCTAACGCACGAGTACGTAGTAATTATATCGTAGGGTTCCTACTAAGTATGTTACATAGTTTGACTTCCTCGCCACCATCACCATCCTTGCCCGCCAATATATCCGTACGAGGTATGCGCCCTGTCTCCCTTTCCCTATCCCTACCTTTGCCCCATACCCATCAGTGTTTTTCCATACTTACAAGATTGTATATCCGTGCGGCCTCAATAAGGACCGCCTTTGTCACGTACAAGTACCTTGGTTGACAAGGCATGTGGTAGGTATCGTGGCTTGAGAATTTGAGATCCATGCCCGCGCCAACGTGCCCCACAAGAAAATGCCCCCCCTGCCAATATCCAATCTCGGCATCGAGTGTTCTCTTACCTGCATGACTGCTAGCTTCCGCAAGTCGGCCAGACGGCCTCGATGTTTGAACTCTTCTAGTTCGACGTCTGTTTCTTATCAACGTGCTTTGCCATAGCATGATTGCCTGAGTTTTTAACTCCGAACTCAATAAGGACACTTTCCCTGTACCTGAAATAAATACGTTCACACTGCGGCGGTCTTGTCTAATTTTCCGAGTAATTATCTTTTTCTTTTCTCTTCTTAAGTCCAACCCCTCTTGGTTGGTTGGTTTGCCTTCTCGCCACCTGGAACAATCCAACGGGCAATAATAGTTCTGACCCCCAATCCGATTTGTAAAAGCTTGTAAGGAGCATCACCACTTAATAGTACTGCTCTGTGTAGTTGATGTTCGGTTAAGGCTTAGCACTTGCGGGGTCGGCAGGGTCCCATTGCGCAGGTCGAGCCGACTTTGAAACGAAAAATTTACTTTAGTACATGTCAAAGTTAATTCTGCTCGTAGCTTCCTTCCTCATAGTCGACCGCTGATGCAATTTGCTCGGAATTGGTTCATTGGGCGGTACTGTTCCGAGTTATGCCTTAATCAGTTGCGGCCGATGTCCTATCTCCGGGTCAGAGCTCTTCCATTACGGTTATCTTTGCGACTGTTGACTCCCAGTAACGGTTCGGCAAACTGCGCAGCACCACGAGGAACAGGACTGCAACGGAACTGCCAGCTCGGGTGGCTTCTCACCTCAAAGAGTGGCGAATTAAACACCGCACACTGTCTGCAATCCAAGTTCGTGATCGAGGAGTCATTCTTAAGTTTCTGCCCGTCCATTTTCAAAATAGCGGCAATGTTATGGGCACTTCAGCTCAAACTTATGCTCCATTCGATTCAATCCATATGGGATAGCAAAAAATTACCATGAAGGGGAACTTGGTGAGCGTTTCGCATTGAGTTCACTATTCATTGCTATTTTGTAACTCTCGTTGCATTCGAAAAACACCTCGAAAAGGGATTTCCATTTACACACGGCCCGCCGCCAAGTCGACGTTTTAAGACTCTGATATTCAAGACTACATTTATGGCTTTTTTCGTGTGATAGCCAGCCAGTCTCATACCCTCGGCCGTCGAGACACGCTTTCTTGTCCATCCGTCGACGTGAATGTTGGTCAAGCGGAGGAGTCAGAACCAGGATAATCTCAATGATCGCCTGTCTAAAAACCGAGATACTTGTCCCTTCAAGTTCCGCTTGATAACACAGACGGATGGTGAGATCAAGGGAAATTTTGACAGCCAGTAAGAGATAATGCGGAAGTATGGGTGATAGACAGGCTGACAGAATGAATTGTTGGCGGGAGCTTGGCATGTGCCTATTCCTCCCGAGTTGCTTTCCCACTCAGTTCGTGACAAATGGGAGGGGCATATTAGTAATTACCTGGTACCTCAGCAAGTGGTTTGAATAGAGATCTAAGCCGGATCAAGTATCCATAGTTAGTCCGACTGACCAATCGTAGCTGGCACACACAGGTTCGGTTTTTTATTTTCCGAGCAACGACACAGGCACTGAGTGAGGCACAAGGTAGCAGGTCGACAATTAATGCGCAACCAGTCCAACGACGGCTAGCAAAGCCACTCCTCCCCAAGTACTTCAGACCTCCAGCCGAGAAATTACCAATAGTATCAAAACAGGCGTAAGCCGAGGATAACCCCACCGTACACCAACCATCTATTGTCGCCCCTCATGTCAAAACAGGTCATAGCAGCAGCGCGCCAAGTCGTTCGTGAGCTACGCGGCGTCGTGGTGAGCGCCGGTCTCATGCAGAAGACTGTCAAAGTTCGCGTGGGTGGTCAGCAATGGAAGCAGGCGGTTCAAAAGGTACGTGTCGACCCAACAATCGTTGCCAAAGCAGCCCCCATATGTAGGAAGCAAGAGGCTGACGCATTGTTCTCTACAGATGTTCACAAAGCCCAAGGACTACCTTGTCCATGACCCAAACTCCTCCCTCCGCACAGGCGACGTTGTTTCAATTGTTCCCGGGTGGAGAACATCCCCCTCGAAGCGCCACGTCGTCAAGAGCATCATCGCACCCCACGGCATACCCATCTCAGAGCGGCCACCGATCCCGTCAGAGGAAGAGAGAATCTCGGCCAAGATACAGAAGAGAGAGGCAAAGGTTGCCAGACGAATTACGAGGAAACAGTAGGGATCATCCTCAACATATATCCCCGTTCAAGCTTGAGCTCGATCGCTGAGAGACTGGCCAAATGGGCGTCACAAATAAATTAAACAAAATACCAAGCGTACATCATCAGGGAATGCCACGCTGTACAACAGGAGGAGAAACATTCTGCGTTGGTTTGTGAGCATTGTCTTCCCAAAAACAGTGCCTGCATCCAAATATGTAGTTTCAGACGCGAGTGCCAGGGTTGCCAATGGTTTGTTCATTGTATTAACATCATACTAGCTTGACAATATCATGCTTCTGACCGGAGCGAAATTAACTTTCCCTTTCATCTACCGGACAGCGGGGAAATCCTGAAAAGCCCCTTTGTCGTTCCAATCTCAATAACTCTGCGCTTCTGGAGGGTATCGAGCCAACCTACGCTCTCTATGCGGACCCCTTGCTATGGTACACGAACCACCCGAAACCTCCCCAGCTTTACATCATCCTCCGCGCTCACCAAACTCTCTTGCCCAGTCCTCGTACTCTTTAAGCCCTGCTTTACTGACGCTGGGTCGGATGGTACCTAGACTTGCTTCAAAGTCTGCCAACGAGATTGGGCGGATCTCGTCCATGGTCATGTGCAATAGAGCCTCGCCTAGAGAGCGAAGAGGGCCCATGGCAGCATCCTTGGCTAATGCTGTTATGTCCGAACCAGAAAACCCTAGTGTTTGGTCAGCATTGGATGTGTAGTTTAGTCGTGGGGCTCTGGCCAACCACACCACACAGGAAACCCACCGTCAGTAAGTAGAACAAGCTGGTCAATGTCTGAATCAGACAAGCTGTGTTTTTGTTGACCCAGGAGCGTCTGAAGTTGCGTTGCTCGAGTCTCGGACTCCGGGAGTGGTATATACTGACGCCTCACAAACCTTCGGCGAGCAGCTTCATCGATTGCCCATGGGAGATTTGTTGCTGCCAAAACGAGCACGCGGTTCGGATCTCCCTTGTTTCTGTCCTTTTCGTCAATTGCCCTGCCGGCCGCAGCTCGTTGTAGGTCACTCCATTGTATGAGGAACTCGGTTTTAATCCTTCTGGTCGCTTCGTGCTCTCCGGATCCAGATCTTTGCGAGAGTAACGAATCAATTTCGTCCACAAAGATGATACTCGGAGCAAGGGTCTTTGCTAGGGCAAACAGCGCTCTGACGAGTTTCTCTGATTCGCCGAGATACTTGCTTGTCAGACTGCTTGCTGATATCGAGAAAAAGGTCGAGCGTGACTCTGTGGCCACGGCACGGGCTAGCATAGTCTTGCCGGTACCCGGTGGGCCGAAGAGCAGCATACCCCTCGCGGGCTCGCGAAGTCCCATGAACAGGTCGGGACGCAGAAAGGGGTAAACGACATTTTCTCGCAACGCATTCTTTGCGATCTCCAGGCCAGCAACATCACTCCAACGAACTTCGTCACCTTGGACAACGATTTCGTTGAGGATTTGCTTCGCGGCCGACTCATCCACGCCAGATGGCAAGTTCTTCATAATCTTTTTCTTCTTCGCTTTCCAGGCCACCTTCACCTTGGCCGAAGAACTCTCGTCGTCGCCCTCGGCAGATTCTTCGGAAGAGGCTGCATCAGCATCCGCCACTACAGCATCTTCTTTCTGCTTGCCCTTGCTTCCCTTGTTCGATGCTTTGAGAGTCGCTTTCGTACGGTCCGAGCAGCTCGACGACGAAGGTCTTCTAGGCCGCTGGGCGCCACGTCGTGGTTGAGCCACTTTCTCCGGTTCTGAGCCGCTCGTCAAGTTGCCATTGAGTCGAGCGGAAGCATCCGCGACAGGCCTCCTCCGGATTCTGGTTCCATCGGGCGTGCTTTTGCGTCGTAATCCAAAGTCGTCAACGTCAGAGGAAGGAGTCCGCTCATGTGGCGATA
The DNA here is from genome assembly GCA_005350895.1 of Colletotrichum tanaceti. Lineage (NCBI taxonomy): Eukaryota > Fungi > Ascomycota > Sordariomycetes > Glomerellales > Glomerellaceae > Colletotrichum > Colletotrichum tanaceti. Next base: position 468,450 of record PJEX01000003.1, read on the forward strand.
TCCTGGATCGCGAGAGTGATGGTGGTTGGTCTCGTGGGCGCCACAGTCGTTCATGCTTCGGCGCGCCGTGCTCGATAGGAGATATGTCTTGACCAGACACAGCATTTAACGCGCTTGATGCAGCGCTCACGGACAAAGCTGATGGCCGGTTGTGTGCAAACTCGTCGGATGTTCTTGAGCTACCTACAACGTCAGAAAGGGGCGAGGCAACGTTTCGAGGTGTGACAAGCCTCCTGGTGTGAGCGTCCCATTGCGTGCCAGATGAAGGCGCCGGTTTGCGGAACTGCTCAGAGGGTGTAGCAGGAGTAGACAATGATGGCTCAGGCATCATGGGAGATGTTCGAGCTAGCCGTTCCCTGGAACCTAGAGCACTCCAAGCTAGCGTGGCGGCCTTGCTCGCCCCGGGCCCGTCGGTCTTTGACAGCTTGCGTGTGGTCTTTACCGACTTCTCCCCAGGTTTCCCACTCCGCAGCGTTGTCCGCATGGTGTACTTTTCTGGACTCGGAGATCTCATAGTTGAATCCTTCTTCGTGTCTATGCGGGGTGAGCCCGATGAGCTGACAAAGGGAAAGGCACCCGTAGGGCTCTGATCGCGGCCGACGACTGCCTGCTCGGACGATGTTCTGTAGGGCAGCGACGGGCGTTTGGGTAGAGCGGGTCGCGACAGTTCGGGGTATCGGATAGCTGGAATTGTACCCTGGCCAATCCAGCCTCGCTCTGGAGTGGTCATGTTGGATAGGTCAGGCTCGGTGGAGGAGGGGATCGGTGCAAGCAATCTCGAGTCTCGGAGAGTCAAGGCGTCCTGACGGGATATCCGTAACGCTTCAAGCAGGTCAATGCGCTCCTTGCATTGCAGTTCCAGCTTGCGCAAGGAGTCTATCAGAGCCTCCTCAGTCTCGGTGCCGGCTACGTAGTTGGGCAAGACTTTGGTGATGCGTTGGTCGTTAAGCTGGTCGAGAGCATTCTTCCAGCATCGCATCGCCTCGCTTTCGTCACCCTAGAAGATTGACACAAACGAGTCAGCGCGTGATGGAGCTAGCAACGAGGCGAAGGTACGGCAAGTACCTGGCTTTCGTAGTATACAGCAGTGGAGCATTTCAAGTAGCTGTCGTCATACGTCTTTTGGAGGATGGCGAGGCCCCGGGAGCGTGACATGGTACTGGTAGCCAGACCATAGTACCGTGGTGCAAGTGCCGGCGCAGAGGTACTTTTCACGATGTGGTGGACAGCGGAAGTGCTAATGGCATAAGGCGTTGAAGAGTGCAGCAACCAGGGTCGAAGGGGGAGTAGGTGAGACGGATGGGTTCCGTAGTTGAGGCAAGAAACGGACAGGGGCAGGATAGGATGCCTCTGTTTTTCTTGAAGTGGGAAATGCGGGCGAACGATTGACGGGCTGGTTGCATGGCGGGGGCGAGACACAAGTGCACACACTACCACAGTGACGTCGTTGCAGTGGCTGTGTGGGGGAGGCATGTAGCAAAGGGGGCTAGGTGCCTAGTACCTACCTATCGTGCCTAGGTAATGTCCCGCCCAATACCGGCATAAGTAGCCTGGCGACTCACAAGAGATATTCAGCAGCTGACATGGACGTCTAAAGGACCCATACATGCTTTGCTGACGGCACCTTAAACAGACACCAAACCAGTGTCGGGTGTTTGTTTTGGTTCCTCCACTTTGTTTTACCAACTAGTCGGCAGCTTGCTTGTTACAAATACACGTATCGATGACCCAGCGGGCCACAAGATAGAGACTATTTTGCGCATACCATGCTACGGTTGTTCTCAGGATAAGAGAACCCGAATTTCTCCTGTCGTCCTAGGAAATACGGCACGGAGCGATTGGGGTTCATCAACAACGACGTCCGTGTCTCCATCACCTGAAGCCAATTCGTCCGCCAGCAGTAACATTTCCTCGATGTGCCCAAACTCGTCACAGAATTTCCCGGCAGCCTTTTCCGTGAGTTCCCGTGCCAGAGTCGAGTCTTGTAGGTGCTTGATGTTCTCCATGGCGTCCATGAGCGCCGAGGGTAGGAAATCGTCGAGCGTTTGGCTCGCTTGACTCAGCGCTTTGGGCTGCAGCTCTGCGAGCAATGCTACCCTCTCCACGTCACTTTGCTCTGTTGTGAGCTTGCCTAGCGATTCAAGCATCTGTCCGAGTCCAGAGCCTTGACGGAAAAACTGGTATTGCTCTTCTGCGAGCTTTTCGCACTCTTCCGCCACCCTATCCTGCAACGCCTGTCTTCGCCTTTTCGTAAAATCAAAGGGCTCGAGCGTATGTTTCGCCGCTAGTAGACAATTTGTTATGAAGATGGCGTCTGCTGGGCGCCTCACGCCCTTTGCCATGTTCTCGCAACCCGCCAAAAAGGGCTCAAACGCCTCGGCGAGGATAGGCTGGAAGTCGCTCTCGCGATCCGAGGATGTTGCTAGCGAGATTTCGTACGTCTTCATGACCGCAGTCAACTGCTTGAGCGCCTCGAGCAAAAAGTCTGGAGGGACAAGGTCCGAAGGCGTTTGCTGGAACTCGCCCTGGAGCGTGGCGATGTGGTCTCTCATAAGCGACCGGAACTGCCTCAACGCATTTGTATCCAGCCCCGACATGAGGTCCAAGAGCCCGCACTCGTTGCCCAACAGCTTAGCAAACGTGAATCGATAGAAACTGAGAATGTTTGCAAGCTTGTAGGCGAGAATGGTCTCCTCATTTGACTGAATAACCTGCTCGACTCTTTGCCGTAGAATTTTTGTGGCTCCAGACACATCTCTGTCCACCAGGTTGTTGAGCGCCCTGAGGGCATCGAAGACGGGCGCCGTCTCGCCGTCCCCTTCATCAAGAAGCTGCCAGAGTTCGTTGGCTCGGCCCGACTGGAGGCCTTTGGCAATCTCGTCCCCTTCTGATACGAAGAGGACTTCGAGAGCCTCCCTCTCACTCACGGTCGCGGAGTGAATCCAGGCAAGCATGTCACCCACATACCGGAGTGGGTCGTGAGCCGCCATTTCGATGGGCTTGACGGATTGGTCTTCCGAGCCCGATGTCGTGGTGCCAGTCAATGCAAGGTGGAATGCATCGGATAGAATACGTTCTCTTGCTTCAGAAAAGAAGTCGAGGCAATTTTGGAAGAGGGAAGGTCGCTCGGCTAGGACTCTGATGGCACGACGAATGGACGAACTCATCTGAGGGTTTTCGAGGTTCAGCGTCTTGAACTCGCGCTGCACCCATTTGTACAGCTTTTGGAAAGCTAAGTTGAGATTTTTGGAGGTTTGCTCCATAATCTCGAGCCCCAGGGTCTGCTTCTCAAACCCGAGTAAGATCTCGCAATCCTTGCTCACCCGCTTTGCCTTGTGCAACGCAGCAAAAAAGCCGTCGTCGACAGGCTCGGCAGTTGAGGTCAGCGAGGCGACTTCGTCGTCGGAGAGAATGAAGTGGTTGCGCAGCGTCTTGAGAAGAAGCTGTTTGGTTTCAACCTCGGCTCGTTGCTTCATCAGCGACGACGCCTCTTCTAGAATTGGGCCTGTCTCTTGATGTGCCGCAGTGATGCGGCTCCTTACATCTTGGTAGTTGTTGTCCAGTTTGTCCAGGGTAGACCCTATGCGACGCAGTTGCTGAGATGGATAGTCAACACAAAATTTCGAGCTATTTCGGATTCATAAGAACAGGACTTACATCGGCCACTCGGCCAAACTGAAAGACAATCTCCCCATTGCTATCAATAACTTCTTTCTGCAGGTCCAGTCGTAATTGGCGGCGTGTTTCGGTCGTGTTCTTGAGACCTCGGCAGTCGAGAAGCTGCAATGCGTCTCTGAACTCAGAGTCGGCATACGATGTTGACAGGACGGTTGTCACTTTAGAAGACAACGGATTCGGGGTTCTAGTTGAAGTTGCTGTGGAGGGCGATGACGGTGCGACGTTGCTCGAACTGGACACATCTCTACTCGGAAAAGTCCTCAGGGAGGACGGAGGCTGGGTTGAGACCATGACGAGGAGAAACGATAGAGCTAGCTGAGTTCGCCAATACTATCCCAGTATCGACAAGACAAGAGGTATCAAGAGCTCAGTTGCAGCTGCGTGTGAGGGACGCAGCGTGATGGTCCAGGATTGTATTGAACATGGAGATCCTCAAAAGGCGTCAACCCCTGCTCAACAAGCGGGCAAGATACACCCACCTAGGTAGGTACTTAAGTGCCTTTGTGCCTACCTACTACTTAGGCACCTACCTTAGGTATCTAGGTACCTAGTGTGCCTAAGTACTGAGCCGATCACCTGCCTAATAGGTACCAGAAACTCAGGTTCTTAAGTAGCCTGTTGACGCATCCGATAGGTGGAGACCACTAAGCAGTAGTGGGTAGGTACCCTGTACCCAAGATCCTTAAGGGGTTTCGAAAAAGCCAGGACTACCTACCTTACCTAAGTCAACCGGTCTGCCCCTGTGGAGGCGGCCCACGTCGTGAGGGACAGGTATCCAAGCGCAATCCCTCAGGGCTTCGATGGAAGCTAAATCGTTTTACACCGCTTTACGGATACTGTCCTACGTGCCTACCTACCTAGCTTCATTCGTACTGCAGAGGTACGTCGAGAGGGACATATTGAATTGCGTCTCTTGCCTGTCGCTGGAGCCTCGAGCATCCCACGCCCAAGGCCGAACTGATCGAGCGGATATCGCCGGGCCTTTTTCGATTCCCAGATGTGGTGATTGCTTTCACTCATTGTTCCATTCTGCGAAGAGCTACCCCCCCCTCTTAGACCAGCTGGGTACCAGCAACTCCGCATGAGCTTGTGAGTCTCACTCTCCCCCAATAATAACTCTATCACCTGCGACTACCGGAGCTGGCCACATGACCCCCAGTCGATAAATCAAGTGACGGCCAACCCGCTCACTTTCAAACACCGTCATCTCCTGCCATCATCCTTTTTCTCAGGCTGACATATTGTGGCCCAGGCATGCGATAGCTAGCCGATTATTACTTCGAGAAACGAGCCCTTCGCCTTGCGCGAGCCGCATCTATTCTCCCCTCAAACATGCGCCGAATGCCATGAACGACGAAGACGCACCTTGACGACCGGCTCTCACATTTTACCGATATGGCTTCCAACATCTTCTCCCGGCTTGCTCCGCAGTCCCGAGGCTCGAGGTCGTTCTACAAAGAACTGAGGGGCGAACGGGACGGAGATATGGACATTGAAGAGCAGGCTGGCCTCGACATCGACGAAGAGAACCTCAAAGAGCGAATTCAAGACTATGACGTCGACCACGTACAAGGTCTTGCAATTGAAGACAGTCGAGCGACTTTGGAGAGCAATGTCAACCTCAGAAACTCACCTGGTACAACTGGCGGCAGAACACAGGGCGGGGCAAACAGCCGTGCGCCTAAATCCAAGTGGCCCAGCCAGGAAGAAGACGGCGACAATGACGTTCCGGCATCATTACTATTCGAGCCACACGAGGCTGAGGTCGAGGCAAACGGAGCCGCGCGAAAGATGCCATCCATGCCAGGACGACAAAATGCAATCCCTGGCCCCTCCAACAGACGAACCCATGCCCAATGGGAGACGACGCAAGCACAACAGAGACTTCATCCTACAGATAGTATCAAACCGACTAGGTCTCAACCTAAGCGACTTGCAAGGGGCCTGGCATCTGGAAGCGAGAAGGAGAAGGCCCTGTGGAGATGGGTGAATGTTTCCAATCTTGACTTCTTCGTGCAGGACGTCTACTACTACTACCGAGGCAGCGGCTTTTGGTGTATTGTGTGTGCTCGCGCTCTTCACCTAGTGTAAGTTGTCATTTTTCGAGCCGTAACCGGCGAAAAGAGATGGCGCTGACGTGACTCCAGGGAATCTGCCTTCTTCGCTGTCTTCCTCACCTTCCTAACTCAGTGCGTCGAATACACCAAGATACCTAACAGTAGTTCGCTAAAGGAGGTGACGATTCCCCAGTGCACCAGGAAGATGTCGTTCTTGTGGAACGTTGGCCTGTGGCTGTACGTCTTCTATTTCGTTTGGAAGACAGTTCAGTTCACCATGGACCTCCGGCGTCTTAGCAACATGCGCAGCTTCTACATTCACCTACTTGAGATACCGGAGGAAGACATGCAGACCGTTTCCTGGCAAGATATTGTCGCCCGTGTCATGGCGCTGCGGGATGCCAACCCCAAGACAGCCATCAATGTCACTCCGTCGGCGCGACAGTGGATGCGCAATCAGTCCAAGGAGAGGCTGGACGCCGCAGACATCGCCAACCGCCTCATGCGACGGGAAAACTACCTAATAGCCATGATGAACAAGGACATCCTTGACCTTACGCTTCCGATACCCTTTGTAAGAAAACATCAGTTCTTCTCGAGGAGTCTAGAATGGAACCTACATTTTGCCATTTTGACCTACGTCTTCGACGGGAACAACCAGGTACACCAGGAGTTTCTCAAAGCCGATCGCCGCGGCTTGCTGAGCGCGAAGCTGAAATCGCGGCTCGTGTTCGCTGGCATCATCAACTTGCTGATCGGTCCTTTCGTGGTTGCATATCTCATTGTTGTCCACGCCTTCACATATTACAACGTACGCTTGACCCCGTAGCTTTGATTACAATTGGTCACAGACGCTGACATATCGCTTGCAGGAGTACCAGAAAGACCCGTCCACCTTTAGTCACAGGCGATACACACCCCTTGCCGAATGGAAGTTCCGAGAATTCAACGAGGTCCCGCACCTCTTTCAGGAGCGCATCAACATGTCGTACCCGTTCGCCAGCCGTTACATCGACCAGTTCCCGAAGAAAATGACGGAGCAGTTCGCTAGGACTGTTACATTTGTCGCGGGAGCGATCACTTCGGTCCTTGCTGTTGCGTCGTTTCTAGACCCCCAGCTTTTTCTTGGATTTGAGATCACTACCGAACGATCAGCTCTGTTTTACATTGGCTTGTTTGCTGCGATTTGGGCGGCTGCCAGAGGTATGATTTCAGAGGAAACGACAGTGTTCGACCCAGACTATGCTCTCCGCAATGTCATTGAATACACTCGTTACATGCCAGACAACTGGAAAGACCGTCTCCATACAGCTGATGTCAAGCGGGAGTTTTCTGAACTATACAAGCTGAAGATGCTGATTCTCGTTGAGGAAATCCTCGGCATTCTCACCGCTTCCTTTGTGTTGATTTATTCAGCACCCAAATGCAGCGACCAAATCATCGACTTTTTCCGGGAATTCACCATTCATGTGGATGGTGTTGGCTACATATGCTCGTTTGCTGAGTTCGATTTCAAGAAGGGCGTGGGCAAGACCAAACAGGCAACAGGCGCTGGCGATGTTCGCGAAGATTACTATTCCACGAAACACAACAAGATGGCGGCGTCTTACTATGGCTTCTTAGACAACTATGTAATCAACCCGAAGACTGGTATACCAGGCCACCTACCTCCAGGAAGTCGACAGCCCTTCCATCCTCCGCCGGCGTTCCCGGGACTGAGCTCTCCAACCCTGGCGGCCGAAATGCAGGGCTCCAGGATGGGTCGACAAGACCTTGCGAGAAGCCGAGCACCTGGCGGAGGACCTGGACCGCAAACCCGAACGCCGAGGTTCGGACCCTCAATGACGGCTCCATCCCCGATGGCATCAATGCTTCTTGACCCACACCACCACCCTGCTGGGACAGGGTTCGGCGCCCGAAGCACGCATCGGAGCCGAGCGGCGCGGGGCGGATATCAGGGTGAAGGCATCATTGAAGAATCAGTGGAAGACGGCCGAGGCTTGGACAGCCGCTTGCAATCGTACGGAGCACACGACGATGATGCGTTTGGCGGCTCGGGTCCATTAGAAGAGTCGGTCTGGGAGACGTCGCCTCCAAAGGGTCTCAGCCGTGAGAACAGTATGGCAGGCACGAGCGAACCAGACGCTGGGGTGCTAGGGCTGATATACCAGTTCCAGCAGGCCCACCGCAACAACCCCTAAGGTGGAGGATCACAGTGATGATTGAGAAGACGCAGGTAGGCAATCCATCGGGGCTTCAAGATTGTTTGCGAGGAAAGGGATGTTATGGCGTTTTCTTTTGTTCTTTGTTTTTTTCATGCTTGGGTGGTTGGGACAGGAGGGGTATTATGGGCAGGCGGTCTTTCTGGGGCCAGGCTGAAGTAGTGTATACCCGAACGATGTAGCGCAAGTAGGGTTTGATTCAACAGAGACGCCAACAAGTCAGCAATCTTAGGTACAATTGTTTTATGGTATAAGCATTGCAAGAGAATTCGGCGCAGAAAGTCAAAGCCATGTTACCTACGGCCGCCGAGATAGATGTCGTATTTCCGAAGGAGGATCGACATTTGGAGTTGCGTGTCTCCGGATGTGTTGATCTGCAGAGGATAACGCAGGAAAGCAACATGTAGGTGAAGGGGGAAAAAAGGGGAGGGAAGATGGATCTTTGTCTGAGGAGTGAGCCAAAATAAAGCGCGCTCGATGAAGGAACCTGCAGTAGCCACGTGGCAGTTGCTGAATGACTACCGTCAACAGTAATTACTTGCACAAGGTGCATCCGGAGATGCTTAGCATTGCAAATACAGATAAGTGCTCTACTCTTCGTAGTGGATGCCTGATAAGCCGGATGGCGATTGATTGATAAGATGAGATAAAGTGGCGGTTAAGGGTTCCAAGCCTAGGGGGGTCGTGTCATGGTTGAGACCCGACTCCAGCCACTCACTTCCATAGTCCACTCAAGTTCTCAATGCGACAGACAAACATGCCTAGGTACCTCATGCATTTCCATTTCTCCGCTGTCCTCCGCAAGCTTGGGGAACGCAAGCGATACGCCATAATTACAATCTATGTATGGACATGGACATATGTAGTGGATTATGTGTCACAATACCCTGAACTCTGCCGATTTGATCCATGACACTAACTTACCGCCTCTCTATTCAGCATGTCTACGGATAGACCTTGCTTGTCTTCCAACCTCAGGACTGAGAATATCTTGCTCTCGCTCTAACAACTCGGTGGCCGAAGTGTGGGTTGTGTCACGTGTGCTACTCTAACGAACGAGTATCCTAGTTCTAAGATTCAGTAATATGTTAAAAAATGCATAACATGCATGCATTTGTCCTTTCGCCTACTAAATGTTGAAGAGACCGGGTGATAATAAAAATAGTGAAAACGGGCTTGCAGGTGGTCAACACTGCAATATCGGTATGGATATATGGAGAGCATGCATGGATGCACCCACAAACCAATTTGAGATTTCAGATTCAAAGGTGGAGACATTGAGAGTTGCGACGGCCAGTTTGTTACCCCGAGGGTTTTCCCCTAAGGGGGCCAGAGAGTCCAGCGAACCATGTGGGGCATTCGTCCGTCAGCTAGGCCAAAAAGAGAAGGGTGGTTGTGGCCACGAGCAGCCTCAGCATCAGCTTCTTGTAGACAGCAGCGCAGTTGCGGGTGCCTCGGAAGTTGGGCTGGGTTCTCCACTGCTGAAGACGAGCAAGTAGGTCTTGAAGACAAAGGAGCTAAGTGGGTGATTGTGTAAGAAATCTTTTAGTTTTCTGTTACAACTTGATGAAAACCCGGGGGTGTAAGACCCAGCCAAGGTCAAGAGACAAAAGATAAGATGATTAAACAAGATTGTTAAAGACTATTCGTCTGGTAGGGTTATGTACTCTGTACATTTATTATCCCTACCAGACGGGTAAAACACAACACTCTACGAACCCTTGCCGACGACGAGGACTATCTTTTTGGGTTGGCTGTTCTCCGAGGCCGCAGCAGACCTCCAACGCTTACTGGGCTGGTCGGGTCTGGGGTATCGATTTGGAAAGAAACACCAGACGAAGGAAGCAGCGGAATGTGTCTAGACTCTTTCCTTCTTCGCCTTTTCCTTCAACAAGATGGATCCTTGATTCGAATGCTTCCTCTAGCATCGCTTCTCTCTTTTATTGGCATCATCTAGGTACTCTTCAAATGCTACCTGTTATCTGATTCAGTAGCAGCACACTCAGGTAGCTCGAGACAACACGAACTTCCCCGCTTGTACCTCTCCAAGACTGCCGTGCTTGCATCACACCCAGCTAGGAGTGGAGGTACAACGCACCCACTCTGGACCTCCACTGCCTGTACTTTGCCTGACTCTGCTAGCTCCAACTGGTCTTTTTTTTTTTCTCGCACCTGGTCCGGCCGGCCTACCTACTGCCTCTCTCTTTGCAGACTGCGCTGCTCTCTAATTTCCCAGCCTTCTGCATCGTCAATTCCCCAACCTACAGCGCTGTGAACGCAGCTCGCTTGCTTCGACATAGCTCCAACAGCTGCCAATCGTGTCAGTCTTTCAGCGATCGACTGATTCCTTTTATCCCGGTCTACCCGATCTTCTCAGGTTCCTTCGTTATCTCCAGCGCAAACCCAAGGAGGTGGACGAGGAAAGAACAGAAGGGAACAAGAAGCCACCGAGGCAAAAGAGCGACGCGACGTATCTGCGCTCAGTTGGACCAAAGCTCCTTCCGCCACCCCCGCGGGCGACATCACCGACCCCCTCGAATCTCTCCCAGCTGTCAATCTGGCGGCTCTTCAGCCCAAGCCCTACGGCGAAGCATCCGCTGCGGCCGCAATGGCCCAGCCCAATGCAGAGCCCGTCGAGGAATATGAGTGCGCAATACCCCTAATCTACATTTCGATTTATCGAGAAACCCCTTGTCATGATGTTCTTTGCCTCGATCTCGCCCGACTTTTTAAATAGAACACTTGCTGACGGCAGTATTGTAGCTATGAATCGCTACCCCCCAACTTCTCCCTCGTGCAGAACATGGCTGCCGGGGCATTCGCGGGCATAGCGGTATGCAAATTCTGTTTACTTTCAATCCTGGACTGCACAAGGGCCTCTCTGGTCTCCTCTTGAGAATTTGAATGCTGACGACCGCCTGCGCAGGAACATACCGTTATGTATCCCATTGACGCCATCAAGGTACGTTGAGAGGGCTCTTGCCACAATCACGCTCCCCGATCTACACTCTTGTATGACTACATGCTAACTCCGAGCTTCTAGACCCGAATGCAGGTCCTCAACCCTAATCCCTCGGCTGTGTACGACGGCGTCATCCAAGGCACCTACCGCATAGCCAGTCGCGAAGGCTTCCTGAGCTTGTGGAGAGGCATGTCTAGTGTAGTTGCTGGCGCCGGTAAGTCGCCCCGGGTCGTTCAAGCACGCAGTGCACTCTCTAGGGAGGTTTCGCTTTGCTGACAAGGCCAGGTCCTGCTCACGCTGTTTACTTTGCTACCTATGAGGCTGTCAAGCATGTCATGGGTGGCAACCAGGCCGGTGTTCACCATCCCCTGGCTGCCGCGACCAGTGGTGCTTGCGCTACGATTGCCAGCGATGCGTTGATGAACCCCTTTGATGGTGCGTGGCTCGACAATCACTCTCGCCCAGCCCAGTGCGACCTCGCCGATTTGCTGACAACCGCTCAATCTCAGTGATCAAGCAGCGCATGCAGATTCAAGGCTCGGCCAAGATGTATCGCTCCATGACCGATTGCGCCAAGTACGTCTACAAGACGGAAGGACTGGCGGCATTTTATGTCTCCTATCCAACCACCCTCTCCATGACGGTGCCCTTCACGGCACTTCAATTCCTAGCGTACGAATCCATATCGACAGTCATGAACCCAAACAAGGGATACGACCCCACAACACATTGCTTGGCTGGTGGTGTTGCCGGTGGTTTTGCCGCCGCCCTGACTACGCCCATGGACGTTATCAAAACCATGCTTCAGACTCGAGGAACGGCCACTGATCCAGCACTGAGAAACGTGAACGGGTTCATGGCCGGCTGTCGGTTATTGTACGAGCGTGAAGGGTTTCGTGGCTTTTTCAAGGGTGTACGCCCCCGTGTCGTCACCACCATGCCTAGCACGGCCATTTGCTGGTCCGCATACGAGGCTTGCAAGTCAGTCGCTCCCCCACCCTTCTTGCACGAGAAGCAACACTGACAAACTGATTTCGCAGGGCCTACTTTATCGCACGAAACGACAACACGAGCCCGTGAAATAGCTCATCGCTGTGCATATAGAAAGGAACTTTGACGATTTGATCACCGATTAGAGCGGTCGTGTAAAATTTAGAAAGCAGAACAGATTCCGCAGGGTAGCTGACCCCTTCGGCACCGCGCTTTTCGAGAACGCGGGGCAGAAGAGGATAAAACAATCCCTCGCGAGGGTTCTCTCGCTTACTCTGCTGGGTTGCAATGCGAGGACCGATTTCGGAGGTCTCGCGAGCTGGCTGTATTTGGTACCGGAGAGCGGTGGTTTGGCACAGTGCACTGTTTGAAAGGATATTCAACTTGTTGGAGTCGGAAAATGACAGACTTGTCTGGAGTCGGTATGCCCACGGATGGATTTACAGATGCGATAATCTGGAATACCGTCTCACTATCCAAACAATTTGCGAATCTCCTATTTGAGTGCCCAATCATGCAACATGGTCAAAGGTGAAATGGTCAGTGGACAAAGCTGTTGGCAAGTAAACCAGGGTAAACTTAGCAGCGGTCGAACGTGAGAGGAAACTCCATTGAGATTACAACCGAAATGGACGATAGTTGAGCCATGCGCGTAACTATGACTAGGCTGTACAGGGTGAGGTTCGAGTCAGGAACAACCTCGGCGAGTAGGTTTGCAATCAATAGCAGCCGGTTATTGAGAGTACGACGAGGTGAGATGCCAAAGCAATACTCCAGAGTTATACTGGTTTGTCCTCGACCCCGATATCGGATGCACCGGAGCCAGCTCGGGGCACGGGCACGCGGGTGCCAGCAAGAGGGGAAAAAAAGGGTTCGGCCGGGCGCCGGTATGCGGGGACGGGACCCGCATGGCGCCGCATTCGTCTGTACCTAAACAGAGCCCCCCCCGTCCCCGTTCCAAGGTACGGGCAAAGGCCTCACCGACTGGCAAGCGGAGTCGAATACAAGAACCCCCTTTTCCTGTACCTAAGGGCCAAAGCACATCGCAAATCATACATGGTTTGTTGGTCTTATGTCAGTTGTGGTTCTTGTATATTAAAATGGCAATACGAAGTCAACCAACAGCGAAACTGAAAGCATCACCGACTGCCTCGGTGTCTCTGACTCAGGGCCGTTTCTCAAGTCCGAATCAGGACTGACGATAAAAAAGATATCGGCCGTTGGGTGTGGACCGCCGCAAACTCCAGGCCTTAACTTATAGAACTCCATAACCCATACTGTGCTTTCTTACCAACAAACAACGATTTTTGCCTTCCCTTAGAAAGGAAAGCCGCCGCCCCCTCCGCCGAACTTGAAGTGGAACTGTTGGCTTCCCCCCTGTTGGTACATGAAAGGGTGACCGCCGCCAAAGGGGTTGTTGCCTTGGAAAGGGTTGCCCTGCTCCTGGTTGTTCGGGTCGTCACCTCGGTCAAACCGTTCGCGAAGCTCGGGGTTGCTAAGTACCTCATACGCCTCGTTAATAGCCGCCATCTTCTTCTCAGCCTTCTCCTTGCTCAGACCCTGCTTGGCGGCCTTGTCAGGGTGGTGGATCTTGGAGAGCTTGTGGTAGGCCTGCTTGATCTGTCGGTCGTTGGCGTCATGTGCTACGCCGAGCACCTTGTAGTAGTCTTTGGTCTTGCTTCTCTGGAGAGCAATCTGGGCCTTCTGCATGAGGGGCTGGACAACATCGTTCTTATCTGGCCGGACTCCGCTGGCCTCCTCGAGTGAACTAATAGCCGCGTCGAACTCTTCCTTTTCCATCAAGTCCCTGGCCCTGTGAAGAAGACCGTAGAATGACTGAGGGTTCAAAACGAGAGCATCCTCGCAATACTGCTTGGCTTTCTTGCCGTTCATCTACAGCAGTTATGAGCATCGGCTGGTCAAACTCATACTTTACGAGGCGGGTTGACTTACTTCGTAGTAGCCCTGGCACGCCATTTCTGCCACCTGTATGTACAGAGATGACTGGGCAGTGGCGGGAATGGCACCGTCAGCCTTGAGCTCTTCGAGCTGTTTTTTGATATCGGTGATCAGACCAGTTCCGTCGGCGGAGTCGATCAGTAGCTTGACATCAGTCATCGGCTGGTTCTTGTTCAAAGCCTTGCTAACCCTGGACAGGGTCTTCTCTAAGGCCTTTTGTTGCTTCAGGAGCTTCCCACAGGGCTTAGAGTCGGGGTCGGAGTGCAGGCATTTTCTCGTCTGGGCCATGCCATTTTGGAGATCACCAAGTCCGTAAAAGGTGATGGCGGCGATCTTGATATGCGGCGACGTGTCACCAGGTCTCATCTGCAGTACGTGGTGCAGGTCGCTCATGCCCTCCTCGACCTCGCCGCGCTGAAAACGACAGCGAGATCTCATCTCGCGCAAGGAAATGGCTCGGTTGGCGATCATGATGGCTTCGCCCGCATGCCCTACGCAAGCCTCCCAGTCGCCGCTCTTCTCTGCCATCTCAGCGAGACGAGCAGCACCCTGGGCCTCATCGAGGGCGACGAGCTCGGACGAAGTGGTATCCTTCTTGGCGAGTTTGAACTGCTCTCTCGCGCCGTCCCAGTCTGCAGTCTTAGACTTGATCTTGGCTAGCTGCACATGAGCCCCCTCGAAGCCGGGCTTGAGCGAGAGAACCTTGTGAAAGTCGTCGGTTGCCAGGTTGGTGCGGCCGAGGGAAAGATAGGTCGTCGCACGTTTGAATAGCGTTAGGTAGTTGGAGGGGTCGCGGGCAACGGCAGCATCGTAGTATACGAGAGCATCCGAGGTCTGACCCTTGGATAGGTGGGCTTGCGCGGTGGTCAGGATAGACGACACAGGGGTGTCGGAGGGGATATCGTCGGCGGTGATGGCGAGAACTGGCGACGAGAGCAAGCTGGCTGCGAAAGCCAGGGCGCAGAGGCGGACGTACATGGTGGCTAGCGCCAGGTGAGAAAACAAGGCCTATGGGGTCAATCAAAAATGTTCAATGGGTCGGAAGATTGTGTAGGAAGAGTCGAGGTAGAAAAGAGAAAAGAATCAAGGTAGTGGAAGAGAAATTGGTGGGATAAAGGGAGCAATTGGAAAAGCTGTCCTCAGTAAGCCAAGCAGTGATGCGATGGAAAATACAACTGGACAGGTTGATCGTGGGTGTGTGGAGCAGGTAGTCTTTAACAGCCTTCCAGTGGCACAGCCACTGTCCTTATTGCACTCGACCTCAGTTGCACAGGCAATTACTCCATTAGCCCGATGTGTCCTCTGTTTCTCCGGTACGTACAGAGTACTAGAGCCTGAAATGGCAATTAAGTTTCTACATAGTTATTTTGCCTCCAGGTTAGGGGGGGGGAAGAGTCTCAAACTCATCCCATCAATGAATGCGACGCGCGCTGAAGTGTCCAGAACAAACCCAGGACGATGCACCCAAATAAAGATCGGACCCACTTCGCGTCTCGGCAGGGGGGTTGCATCACCTGCTAAATGACAACTGTAAGGGTAAAAGTACGAACGCCAGGTTCCTCCTTGCCTAACCATCTATAAGGCTAAAGCACATATTATGTGCGTCGCGCTCGCTTCCTTGATCACATCATCAACAGTAGTAGCAGCAGCAACTGGAAACTCGCATTGTCTTTAGGTGGCTTGCAGTCAAGAACAAGCACCAGAACCCGAAATCACCAGAATCCGTGGACATTATTCACCTCACTTTTCTGCTTGGAAGACGCGCTTCCCTACTTACGATGGCTCACCTTCCACCCTCAACCGCCATCTTCTCGCCGTCAGTAGCTCGCATCGCCGCCTCCACCGCCAAAGACTGGAGTTACGTCGACAGCTGGCTTGCCTTGAAATACCAGGGTCGCCCGGTCCCTACATTTGAGCGCAACCCCGAAACGCTGAAAGCCCTCCTCGCGCTTGCCAACTCAAACGAGACAGCGGATGAGGAGCGCGAGCTAGTCGCTCGGGCCGAAGCTACCGTGGTTCAGGAAGTTTCTGCGGTGCAGCGTCGGTCCGATTCCAACTCAGAATTACCGACTCCTGCCGCCGTTCGGGGGAGGATACTCGGCGCCATCCAGGATCACCTTACACGAGAAGGACGCACCGCCCTCAACTCCATGGCTACGTTGTCATGTCAGCTCTCCGTCGCCTATCCAGATGCCGAAACCATCGGTCGCTCCATGATCGCCCTGCACGCCGAAACATCGGAGCTGGAACAGATGAGGGGTCGCGTGCACGTCCTTGAAGCGTACATTGAACAGGAGTCAGCCTCGGCCAACGACTTGCTGCAAATCCTACGAAGTGACGATTACAAGCCCGCCAACGACTTAGCCCGCCAGAATCTAGACATGCAAAGGAGGATCAAAGCCGTGGCCGCACGCATCCCTGAGCACAAGGATCGCGTAAATAGCCTTAACAAGTGCCCCGATGCTTCTTATAACACGATAGAGAAAATGGTTCAGGACGAGGCCGACTATCTCAACCTCCTCGCCCAGAAGAAAGGTTTGGACGCAGAAGTCGACCAATTCTCCGGCCTCCCCGACGATGTGAGAAAGGCCAGGACCGAGCTTGAGCATCTTCGAGCAGAGGTACGCGCCATCACACAACACCGAGACGCTATATTCGAAGAGCTTGTTGAGCGTGAAAGTCCTCGCAAGGGCCGTTGATGACTATGCTCCTCTGACTGATTACTGTCCACAATATAGACACAGGCCGGGTTCCACCTACTTGTGTCGAGGGGTATTAGAACAACTATGCGCTAAAGACACTGAGCCTTCCGCGGCAGAACATCAACCGGGCCGCTTTCCCCTGACTGCGCCTCCCAGGTTCCTAATCTGTCTCATACCGAGACCCGACCTCTTGGCTGCCGGCGGCGCAGCTGGAGGAGGGTCCTTGACAGGAACGGGAGGCCCGCTTGGGTTACGTGCCTCCTTGAGGCCTTTTGTCTCAAGACCTTCCCCCAGGCGCATATCCGCAAGTCCAAGACTACTTCGACCCTCGTCAACGTCACCAGAGTGTCTCTGAGCTCGCCGAGCTCTTTCTTGAACGGTGCGGAACTTTTCCAGCAATTCGCTCCATCGAATGATGCTATCTTCCCGACTCTTCAGTCTGTTCGGTCTGTCGTATGCCGAGCTTGCGGCGGATGGGGGATTACTGCGAATATAGCGTCAGGTAATGCCACAGACTATAAAGACTCGAACGCACATCAAGGCCACAACCCGCGTTCGGAGACAAGGAGGGATACGATGAACAGCACTTACACTTTGGGGGCAATGTGAAGGTAGCCAATGGAGCTGACAGCGTTCAGGCGGTTCTTGAGGGCAGCGAATGCTGAGGATTGCGGAAGGAGCATCAACAGGCCGTACAAACATTTGTACAAATGGGGAAACTTCTCGGGCTCCAGCAGCTGCAGTCGGAGGTCTTGGGTGCATTAGCTAATGTATCAAAATTTGACATAGACATTGATGAACTCACATGTGAACACAGGAGATTCTATCAACTGAACCAACTTGTCAATCTGGATGAGGATATTCACCGTCATCTCCAGCTCAGCACTGTTGACATCTGATCAGCCCCACACAAAATGAACGGAGGCAGCCCAAGGACTCACAAGATCTGCAAAAGGTTGTAGGCCTGCTCGTAAGCCTGCGCTAGCAAGCAAAGGGAGAATGTGGCGACAGCATTGTGGCACCACGAGCGGAATAGGGCGACGAAGAACGTTTGGCCATCCTATACAAAGCTTGTGAGCAAGTAGCCTGCCGGCGAAGGAAGCGAATCGTTCACCTTTGACTCAAGGTTGCGAAGCCTCTTGCGCAGTTCAGACAACTCTGGGGCCGTGATAAGGTTGTTGTTCAGATTCTGCACCATAATGCTGGCAAACTCAACGTCTTCCTCCTTTTCTATGCAATCTGCGAGCGTGCGATAGATTCGCTCTGCACTTAGACTAACGCAAAGTTGGCGGATGATGAGGTTCCCTCGCGTCTCGAGCAATTTTCTGTCAGTAGCAAACAGCTGCAGCAAATTCACCATGAAGTTGGAGAAGTAGTCGTCTTCGCTGTTGCGAGAAATTTGCGAGAGAAGTTGCAAATCTTTGGTAACAACAGCCTCAGCTGGATCGGAGAGCGTCTTGAGCAGGGCAGGGAAAGTCCCGTCGTTGAAAGCGAGCACTTTTCTGGGGGCCTTTCTGTGAAGCATAATCAGCCATGTCAAAGCGGCAACCCGAGTCGCCTCATGATCGTTGAGAAACAGAAGGGTCAAGGCGTTTACAGCCGCAGCATAGTCCAGATCCACCTGAGGATGGTTGCTTGTATAGGGTGGATTGGGGGTTGAGAGGGAACGGCTGTGGCCCTGAGCTGGGGTCGGGCTCCTCAGCTCGAGGTCTCGAGAGCTAGAAAGAGAAGCCCGCGCACTAGAGGGGACATCTTGTCTTTCGCCAGAAACTGGAATGCGTGACGCGGACTGAGATGGGCCACCGATTTCGGGTTCATCCGAGAGGGAGACCACATAGTCCATCAAGCCGGCGTTGACACGAGCAGCAGCTTGACGGATAGATTCGACGCCGCTGGCCATAGCGGGCAGCATATGAGCCAGAACCTTTGGAGTGAACGGCAGTACTTCCTCCGGGCAAATATCTAAGAACTCCACGATCCATCTTAGAGACTCCAAGAGAGAATCCTCTTCTACAATGTTAGTCAGCTGTGTCCATTCACGGACATGATCAAGCTTTCGAGATAAACAGATTTGGGGGAAGGAGGCTGTTCTTACCAAGAGGAGAGTCAAGAGTGGCGGTCAATATCTCAAGTATCTTTCGGTAGTTAATCTGAACATCCTGGCCGGGTATCCAATCTTCCTCGTCGCTGCTCTCGCTGTCATCGGATTGAGAGTGCACCTCATCACCTTCTTCGGGGCCAATCTGAACACTACCCGAATCGACCGACTCCTCACGCTTCCGCTTGCCCCCCTCGCGCGACTTTTTGCTCTCGGCGATGCCTTTCTTGATCCTAGATATTCTCTTGATCTCGTTGAGGAACTTGTCGAGGCAAGCTCTCGTTGCAACGTGTACGTCTCTATTGGGATCACTCAAAAATCTGAGCAAGCCTCCCAGAAAGTCGGGAAGAAAAGTGACAAGTTCGAGATCGGGAATGGAGTCCAGCAGGGTAATCCAGCCCACCAAGAATTGGCGAGTGAAGGGATTAATGACCCAAATGCGTTCCTGGAGCAAAGGGATGAAGCGGCGCAAGGAGAAGGCAGTGGGAGGAGGAGAACGGTCTTGAAGCTCTTCCTTGTCGGTGATCTCCTGGCCCAGCTCCCCCTCAAGGACCGAAACGTATGAAGCAGCTGATTCAGAGACAATGTCCTTGATGAGGCGATCGAGTAGCTCAGCACCGTTCTTAACGGATAGCTCGGAATCTGCCCCCAACTGAGATATCGAGATCAGCCACGTGTGCAAAGGGATCGCTGGTGTGTGAGTAAGGGCGGCCTACTTTGCAGAGAGCGTCAAAGATATCGTTAAAGTATATCAATATCTCCCCCTTGGCAACCTTGGCAATGTTGTACATGGCTTCGCATGCGTAATATCTGACTCTGGCATCTTGGTCGGTGAAGCATGCGAGCACTGGTGGCACGATCTTCTCGAGGTAGCGGGGTAACTCCTGCGACACACGTCAGCCAAATAAATGCACGCGAAGAACAAAAAGACGAGGTAGGATGTACGGCTCGAGTCGGTTAAGATAATGGAAGGGAGGGCAGACATACATGACCAAGGGCGATGGCAGCTGCAGCCAAACCTATTAAACCTCCATTTCTGGCATGGGGTTGATGGACGGCGTAGGCAAACTCATTGCAGAGCTGCTCGAGGATGGCCTGGACTCTGGGGTAATCTCTAGCTACAACAAGTTCACGGATAACGCGTTCAAGCCTATAGGGGTTGGAGAAGTCAGCATAGAGTCAACCCGGCCAAGGGTTTGATGATGGTTGGTATGAGTAGTAATGGCCAGGAGTGGTAGTGAAAGACGTACTCGAGTGCGCCGACCTTGCGTTTGTCGTACAGCTTGTCGTTCAGAGCTCTCTGTATGCTGACGTCCATGATTTATGCCTGGGTCGAGACAGCAACAACGAGACCATCTCCCGTGAAGTGGTGGCACGGGACTGAAGTTTGATCGGCTACCTAGCCTGAGTTGGGCCGAAAGGGTGGAGGGAGGATGAGCCAAGTCCCACAGTTGAGCGGTGATGAGCTGGGTTCACTCCTGGGACCCAGCAGCGAACGGTACGCAGTCTTTATGTGCACTTGTGGGTGCAGTGGGAAACGGGGAAACTTCAGGCGAGGGAGCAGATTGAGAAAGGGTTAGTAGGAGATCAGGGACCTCTAAGGCTCCAAAGTTGAGGTTGAAGGAGGAGTTGATGATGGGCTGCGCGTCAGCGTGATGAGGCTGCAGGGGGGCACGGATAGCGAAGAGCAGGCACAGAGAAGCAGGTTAAAAAGAGGCGGATGCACACCAGTTACAGAACAGAGTGTGGCGTCACAGCTGGATGGTCCCCTAGAAACCAGGGAGCTGATAGGACAGGGAGCACATAACACGCAGGATGATAGCGGAGACAAATAGTGACACCTTGAGGTACCTGCCTAGGTACCGCAGAATGCACAGATAATACGCGACTACCTACTTAATCCGACTCATTCCCGAGGAGCAACTCATTCTCTCTCCGCAACAATGGACTTCTCAACAACGACAACTACATGCCTAGCCCATTGTCGCAGCCTTTGAGTCCACCACATGACGGCTATGATGCATCTGACCAACATGACCAAATCGGGTATTTGCCGTTGCTCTGAGTATATTGGCTGGTCCCCTACTCTTTACCATCATCTGCCCCATCAATTCGACCACGGCCTTGGGGCTGGACCGCATCCCAACCCTGTCGTCGCTGACAGTAAATATCTGCCTGTGTTGTCTGTCTCACTGCGCCGCGTATCTTGCGCTCGTTACTGAGGGCTTGAAGGATACGCTGCATGGCTGAGCCTTGTCTCCGAAGTCCAACATCACCCCTACCAACAACCAACGTCGACATTCCTGTCGTCCCTGACTCTTCAGGCGGTGCGATCATCCCTCGGCGTCGTTTTGACTTGGAACTACAAGTAAGAGTGTTAAGAAGGAGCATTTTTGATTGGTTGACCAATAACTCTAACACGACTAGATGTCAAGTAAAATAGTTATGTTTCTTCCTCTCTTCCTCCAACAATCACAACAACCTTCCTTTCGAGGCGAGGAGTTGGATGGCAGTTGGGCCGAGATTACTACAGCGTTGACCCTAACCACTCATATTGAACTGTACCGGCTCCATTCTCAATTTTTCGGTGGTCTGGGCAGCTTTCTTCCGTTTCTGATCGCGGTATGGTGTGTTACAGTTGCTTTGATCTGGCGCGTTTCTTCTCCTCGTCAAAATCCCATTCTACCAATCCACGAGAGGGCCGAAGACTATGGTCTTATGTGCGATCTGCTTTGCCTGCCTACTCTGGCTGGTGAAATCACAGATCGGTTCGATGGCTAGACCCAGTTGACATCTGATTTACCAGCTTCCCTGCTCTGCTTCCGCTCCCCCTCCCGTACTCGTCTATCGTTAAACACACATAGTTAAGAAGGTTTGGTCTTTGTTTTCTTGAGCCCCCTCGTTCTTCTTCGACTCTCGTATTCCATATCTGCAATCCATATCCTCCAAAGAGACTCAATCGAGCTATCTCTATCGCAATGTTTCATTCTGTATCCATGTACCCACGCTTTGGAACTTCCCGTCTTTTATATCGGAGACCGTGCATCCTCGTTTCTGTCCCCCCTCATGCTTGCTTCCATCACTTACTTGGTTGACCCCCTTTTTGCTCCCTCTCTGATGATTCCTTGTGCCTGTAGGTCTGGGCGGCCATGGGGGCCATGGCGGCCAGTTTGGCAAACTCGTCCTGGTCATATATTGGTTGTCATCCTCGTGTGAATCCAATGCTGGCATATGGACCGTTCTGGGCACAAACTATCTCGCCTCGGGCCTTGCGGATCCTAGCCACGGCAGCCTCGTCCATCTTTCTCTTTCCCATTGCCAAAAGTCCTGAAATCGAAAGCCCTTGCTATGTCTGAAGAAGAGGAAAGGGGCGGGGATGGCGCCGGCGAGTAAGTTGCTTTCGCAGACTCGCAGAACCGGGCAAGATTATCGGGAAGTTTTCTTCACAGCACCGAGTTCCGCTCTATCGGAGGCTTCTCTAGCTTGATTGGAAAAGGAGGAACAGTCCAGGCACTACTGGACTCGTGTTTCAAATGGTTCCTGCGATGTTGAGCTTCAAACCGAAACCTTGATCGAACAACAAATGTGGAAGAGCCATAATTCAAAAGCTTTAAGGATATGGCCCTTGTGTTTTGTGAATGCATGAAATCACCGCAAGACTACTCCCAGTACGTAAATCCGCAACCATCCCCTCCTTGCTCAGAAGCAAGCCGACGGCATCGACGGCAAGTGCCATGCTCTTTCCCGGCATTAGCTCGAGTAGGTGTCCGAAACAGACAGAAAAAGGTATCTATTAATTCGATACCGCTTAGCCTTGAACATCAAGAAAGGCTGGCAGGCGCCGATGTGTTTATACGGGGATTGAGTCGATCTACCTAGAAAGACGTAAACTGCGACACCCGGGCCACGGTAGCCAAAGCGCAACCCCTAAATGCCGTTTAGGGGCAACGAGACAAGTGGACGTTGAATGGTCGATCTGAGACACTGTCTCGCTTCCGCGATCTGTTGACGGTCCCTCCGATGAGTTCCGGGCAGCTGTCCGTTGACATCACAACTGACCATTATTCCATGTCTCTCACAAGGCTTGCCTACACTTCGTTACCTGTACAACTGGTAAGGCCACCCTCCCGCTCTCGATAAAGACATGCCCTCGATGTTGCGCACAGCCTCTCTGAATTGGACATGGAGATGCTGCCATGCATCTGTTGTTCTTCTTTCAACCATTTCCATCCCGTTGTCACGGGCTCTTGGCTACCGGAAACACCACGAATTCGAGGCTCTTGTCTCAAGGAGTCATCTATTAGCGGTATCAGGCGCTACGGTGCTGGAGTTTTGCACGAAAAGAGGATGCCTCCCGTCCATGTATTCGTGGTGTTTCCTCGGCGTTTACCCTTCTTCGCTATGTCTCCTCCTTCTTTTCTCCAGGCCCCTCCTTGGACCCCTGTCAAGGCAGCATGATTAGGAGGCGTGTCTCGTACGGATATGGCTCCGGCCAGCAGCCTCGTCATGCAAATGTGCCGCAGGTAAGGTGAGCCCGCCATCTCGCATCGGATCATGTGTACAGATAGAGGGGGCCGTAGAGTCGTGTCAAGATGGGTGTCGTGTCAAGGACTCATGGACAGAAGGTAGACAGAAGGTAGACAGAAGGGGAATCAGGGGGGGGGATACACACGCCGCATTTGTACACAATATGTTTGATCCCGCAGGCCTGTGAGATAGAAAGCACAGACTTCGGATTCCCAGATTCCTATGGTGATGAGAAGGCGAAATGCTACCAACCACTGCGCCGTCTACATACATCGTTGTGGGCCAATAAGATGGGTTCGTAAATAAGTCGGGGAGGCTTGTGCAGCTCATCGTCACACCGGTTGAGGTTCGCATGTAGGCTCCCTCTTCTCGTGACTATTAAAGAAAAAGTACCGAGATGAGTGCAGGGGGTGACTGGTTGGAGGTTTTACGATTGTGACTTGGGAGGACATTGCAGATAGACGAGTTGCTCAGATCGGACAGCTCGATTCGTTTCAACCCGTATACTCGCCACACACATACACACGCATATTCCTGCATATCATCTTAGACTGATGGAATCCTAGTCATTACAACCTGTCTTGAACCGAGCAGCACAGGCTTACGGTACATTATGTATATGTATACATCTTGTGTGCCTCTTCATTTTTCCTACACCGATTATGGCAAAGCTACCTTCCACATCACCCGAGTTGTTCACGGCCAAACCTTGAGGGGAGCGGGTTGGGTGGTAAGGGAAAACAACCTCGGCAGGCTAAAGCGAATGCGGTCAGTGACGGCGGCCGCTCTGTATATGATGGGCGGCAACCTTTTGGCATTTCGCCAAGACAGCCGCCTGTCGAGACACCTCCGCCAGCCGACCAACGACATCCTTGTTGCCGTCGACGAAGCCATACAGGGCGTAAGGGATGCCCACATCATTGCAGAAGTCCTGCACAAGCCTCTGCGTCTTACGCAGGTTGTGGCGCGGAATGCGAGGGTACATGTGGTGGACGACCTGGAATTGCAACCCCCCGTGGAAGAAATCGAGCCACGTCGGGCAGTCGACGTCCATGGTCGTGCGCAGCATCTTTTGCGGGAACGACTCTTGAGGGCCCAGGTCGGCCGTGCTCATAGCGAAGTGAGATAGCGTGATTTGGACATGTAGCGGAGCTTGGAACATGTGGCTGATGATCACAAAGACAAAGCGGTCCCAATTGTTGGGAATAGACCTGTACACAATGCCGTAGCCAAACCAGGCCCAAAAGAAGACCTGGCCGGCTACCTCAAGCCAGCGATGCCACCAGGCAATGCCTTTCTTGGGACCACGGCCCATAATGAGGTGGTCCCACGAGAGCCTGTAGAGATTGAAGCGGCCGAATAGCATGATGGGATAGTACAAGTATGACTGCAGCGACAGGAAGAACCTGGCTGCGAGGTCATAGTCCATCATGCGCTCGTAGTAGGACGACGTCAGGTTGCCGAGGAAGCGGTGGGACACAGCGAAGAAGGGCAGATGCTCGATATCAGGATCGTGCTCGGGGGAATTGGTGACGATGTGGTGTACGTTGTGGTTCCGCTTCCACCAGCCAATGGACAGCCCGCCCATGAAGTCGGCGATGAAGATGCCAATGCACGTATCGACGTGGAAGTTGTGGGTGATGCCCATGTGCCCGGCATCATGAGCGGAGAAGACCAGCTGATGCCAAAAGCAGCCGAGGCAGGCGGCACTGAGAAAATACCACCCCCGGCGCAGGAAGGTCAGCATAGCGGCGAAGAGAATCGTATACCGCATCACCTCAATGGCGTAGGCACGGTAGTCGCAATTGTACAACCCTTCAGCCTTGATGCGCTCGTTAAGAAGCCGGTACTTGCGCACAATGTCCGACTGCGTCCCATCGTCCAGAGCAGGGTATTTATCAAGATCGAGGCGGATCTGTTTGCGCGTCTCCGAGTCAAGAAAGGCGGTCCCATCCATGTCCTTGTCGTCAAGGCCGTCGTCAGTGGTAAAAGTCGCTGAAGAGACGGAGGCCGGGCTCGAGCTTTGCGCGGCGCCGCATCTGCAGCGGACATGACTGTCTGCCGTATCGAAGACGGGGGAGGCTTCGCGAGAACCGACATCGCTGGGAGAGGGAGCACCAGAGAAACGCAGGGTATCGTCGTTGTTATCATCTATGTCGTCTTTGTCGTCGACCCCGGTGCCGCCCTCTTCGAGTGCCCTAAACTTGCCTCCCTGGATAGGCGGCACGAAGTTTCTCCAGTGACCCTCGACTCTTCCGATTCGATACCTCGTCATCTGCGATCTGGCCTCAGGAGAGTGCAGCCTATGAAGTCGCGAACAGGTTAGCAGTTGATGTTTAGGAATAAAATGCAGGGTTGCGAATCACCATCAACATGTATACATACACCGAGACTTCATCAGTAGCATCCCGCCCAACCATGTGCAGGATGGCCTTGTCGCCGCCCGGGTGATATGCTAGCCACCCATCCAGCTTGACGACGAATTGATCAATTATGGTGACAATTCTGCCTTGAGCAATCAAGCCCTCGACTTGGCGACGTGACATGAGCGGGTATACCCTCGTCTTTGTCGGCTTTCCATTTTGTGCCGATGCCGCGGCGGAGATGGGGGCGTTGGTGGGGGTCGCCATTGTTGTGACTGGAGTGGCAGAAGGTGGTCTGGAAGGAGAGGATGGAGGACGGCGGGCCGCTCGAGCGGATTGCCGGAACCCAATTGAACGATCGTGGGTTGTTAGAGAGGCAGCTGCCGGTGGTGAACAGGCAGTGAGAAAGGAGAGGAAGGAAATGTAAAAAAAGAAAGAAAAGAGAAAAGGATGCTATGCTGGCGGTGTAGTAGCTCACCGCATGTGTTGATGTCCAAGGTAAGCAGGCACAGGTAAGCAGGGTCTCCCCTTCTGCTTTTATCATCGTCCACCCAAGCACTGTACCCTCGAAGGCATGGTGCGATTAACTCCCTTGATATCCGTACATGTACATACATCAAGGTATCGCTGCCTGGGTCTGGACGTGGGACATACCTAGGTAGGTAAGCACAGTTTTGGTGTGAGTGTTGTATAAGTGCACATGCACAGGGTACCAAGGCTCTGCGGCCAAAACCCACCTACATTTGTAAATCCCTATTCACATCCTTGGTCTCTACCTACCTAGGTATTAGCTCGAAAACGCCTGTTCCAGGTCGCTGGTCACTGCCACCATTGTTGCTCTGCCTAGAACACTTAGGAACACTAATTGGATAAACAGTGCCGACCTGGACCACCATGGCATGTTTCTCTGTCTCTTGTCCCATCTCTACAATCTTACATGCAATGATATCCACGAATTGAGTTATTTCTTACGAAATACAAATGAATAATATGTAAAGAGTTCGCAGGGGTGTGACTGACGCCAAGAGTCGGGACGGTCCAAGGGTCATAGTGTGGTAGTAGGTACGATAGTACTCGTCCGTTAGAGTAGCACACGTGACACAACAAACTCTCCGCACCGAAGACTCTCCGCTGGGCGGAGAGTGCGGATTCCAACCATCATCCCCACGGTTACTTTCCACTGATTCTCTCATCACGTGATGAGACACGTTTGACGGTTCAATCTCATTCCCCCCGACTACCTGAGTAACCCCCTTTCTCTCGTTTC
Organism: Colletotrichum tanaceti; assembly: GCA_005350895.1. Taxonomy (NCBI): domain Eukaryota; kingdom Fungi; phylum Ascomycota; class Sordariomycetes; order Glomerellales; family Glomerellaceae; genus Colletotrichum; species Colletotrichum tanaceti. The sequence goes on from PJEX01000003.1 coordinate 495,275, forward strand.
CGGGCATGGATCATCTTCACATCAGAACTGAAACCGCTCAGGTCTATGGTATGTCGTGTACTTACTCAGAACTAGACGTCGAGTACCCTTTTCTTTCGGAGACATCAAGTCTCGAGGAAAGCAGACTGTAGTTTCAAGACGCTGGGACGCTGGAGCAGCTGATGTATCCGGGATAAAACTCAACGCGAAGCATCTAAGCAGCGTACTACTTGCTCTACCCCATGGACCTGCTCTCTGGGACCCCGATGGTTGCTCTGCTGTTCATCCTTGGCCTTGCACTCTTCGATGGCACTTGGGGGCTTCTGTTAGGCTCTGACAGACTCGATGGATCTTCTGGGTCGCTGAAACGCAGCAACTTCGACTCACTGCTCAGGCTTCCTTTTCGACAAGCCGGATGCATGTATTTAACCAAAGGTCTCGCCCGAATGCACCGCCATGAATGGGAAACGGGAGGCTTTACGGAAATCTTGACATCTTTTGAGGACTACCGCGATGCTCGGCCATGGTTTCGACACACAAAATTGATGTATAGTATAAGGTACAAAAAAGATGTGGGATTGCCATCATCCCGTTCAAGAGCCACGTGAATCTGCCTCGTCCCTTGGTCCGCCCGCAGCCCGATGCATATAAATGGCCCGCGCTGTTGCTCGACTTCGACTCATTTGCCAGAATCCGAGTACAGAGCCCCAATGCCCCAGTACTGCTCTGCATTGAACGTTGCTGCCTCGGCATGCTTCCAAAGATCATTAAAGGCAGAAAAAAGAATGACGTCGCTCGGATGGCTTGCATACGCCTTCTTGATCGAGTCGACAGCCAACTTCTGCTCCTCAAGACCGGGCACGGCAGCTCCGTTGGCGTTGCCCTTCCACGGCCATCCAGTCTCTGTGCAGACGACACGTTTTCTTCGGTTCGACAGCCTGGACTGGACCTCGCCGACTATCCGAGTGATAAAAGCACCTGCATCCTTTGCCGCCGTGCTACTGTCGAAAAAGGGATGGATGTTCATCGCGCAATAGTCCGACACGTCGCAGAGCGAAGGGTTCGCAAGGACGGCCACGAATGTGTCGACAGTGACAACGGGACCTGTGTAACCAGCAGCGCGGAGAAGCTGCCGCGTCTGGCCCACAGCGGTCACCATCTGCTGCGCCGTCGCCTTGCCATTATTGACCAACTCGTTACCGACACTGACAGTGTCAATCAGTGACCAGTCACTACCGACGGCTGAGACAATCGTTGCGATCTGTGTTGGGATCGAGTTGATGTCGAAGATGCCTAAAAAAAGCTTCACGCCAGCATTTTTGGCCGCAGACAGAGCATTGGCGACCTGATTGCAGTCAGTGCCATAGGTGCGGACCACCGAGTATTTTCCTTTCAGTTCGCTAAAGTCGGCATCAATCTGCTCAGCTGTTTTGCACTGTCCCGCTGCGGTGTAGGGAGCATAAGCTATGCCATGAAGGGTGGTGTTTGGCGTGGAGTAGGAAGAAGGAATAGGCGATGGCGATGGCGATGAAAAAGAGGAAGGTGCGGCTCGAGAGCTAAGATCTCTTGAGCGGGTTTCCAGCCCCATAGGCATGGAAGGGCGACTGATCGACCGAGATGCGGGCACAAAGCGAACCGTCTCGGTGGTTGTTTCCAAAGGCCTGCCCTCTTCGTCGACGTAAACAACGACCTGGGGGGCTTCGGTGGGATCGGCTATGGAGGACTCGGTGACGATGATCTTCTGAGGCCGAACTGCCGCTCCTCTTGCATCTCTACTGCCTAGGTAGACCTGTCAGGACCCCATGCTCCAATCGGGTGCAGTCAGTCAAATGAGTACTCTCTTACCCTGTGGATGAGCGGCCGAGAGCCCGATTAGGGCGAGGGCAATCGCTGAAGGGAAACCGGCTGACTTCATCGTTCCAAGACCCCGACGGCATCCAGATGGTTATACGAAGCTAAGAACGAGAATGATGATGACACCCGGAGCGACGATAGAGGCTCTAGGTTGAGACTTCTATCGAAGTGTTTTGGTTCGTTGGGAGAGAATTGCTTGAAGTTTGGATCTGTAAGGACAGCGGTCGAGTGAGTTGATGCAACTGAAAGAGAGCGAAGAATGATAGATTCAAGTGAGCGACTAAAACAAGAAAAACAACGACAACCGAAAAGAGCGGATCGCTGCCAAGACAGCTTCTGGGCTACACGAGGCCAAAAAAAACGAGAGACGAGACACTGTGAGGAGGAGAAGAAGAAGATCGGAAGATGGAGGACCAGACAGTTGAGATGGTGGGCGGCATGGCGCAGTCAAATAGGTAGTGTGTGCTATTGCTGTTTCCAAGATGGACGACCGCCTCCACCAGGCCCGATCGGCCAACCAAAAAAAGACAAGCAGAAGGAGCCAAAATACCAAGAGCGACAGGAATGAGGTAAGATGAAGCGCGTGGGGAGTCGTGGGTGGGTGACGGGCCAAGAAGGGAGGAATGGAGGGAGAGAGACGAAGGAGGGGGAAAGGGGGATGCAGGAATCTATTGGTCTTAACTTGTAACGAAAAGGTGCACGTACGAGGGAGAGCCCTCTCAAAACCGAGAACTCAGAAAGCAACGACTAACATACGTCTCAAAACTCACCTCCAGAAATGGACCTCCCTGGCTGGGAGTTATTGTTGCTGATTTGTCGAGTTTTGACACCGGCTTGCCCAAGTGTTATCGAACGGGCAGCCCACCAGTAGTTTGTGTTTCCTGGGGTTTGCGGTGACCTTCGAAAGACCCCTCTAGTGCGATGAGGCCGATGAGAGTCAAGGTGGAGAGTGCTTCGAGTAGTGGATCAGGAACCTGAACACTGGCAAAGCTTGTCTTATGACACCGGTCAGCATTTTGCAACGGAAAATATTGCTTCGCCTTGCTCATGAAATTCTGAGTCTGACATGGGAGGTTTGTTCATCGACTTACAGTGAGGCAAAGCTGCGTGACACGCGGGAATGGTGTATGTCGTCTTCAACCCGAGTGTCATTTGTGAAAGAGTGGTGGACTATTGGGGGAGGGTTAAGGAGAGTGATGATAAAACTGGTCTTCTCAAATGATCGAATGAGTGCGTGGTATTAGTTGAGCAGTCAAGAAAGTGAGGATGAGGTCGAGGCATCTTATATAACAAACGAAGCAAAGCAGTTTGGTTTCCAGGCTTGAGGTCGCATCTCCTCCCCGGCTTCTGCCGCGACGCAAGAAGCAACGACATAGCCCACAATAGATGAATCCTTCTTTCAAGCCGCCGCTGAAACTCGACGACCCCAAAAGGCACTAACGACTTTTGAGGCCGTCACCGGATTGCAAATGTAGATGGCCAACACCCGATGTAAACGAGCCGGAGCGACCGACACCAACCTACCTGACCCGAGTCTTGGGTTTGGTAAAGGCACGACTTGGCACTCTACGAAACAAGGGTAGGGGCCCACTGCACAAGTTATTAACGCTGTAGGGCAGGGGACGTATGGGAGAGCGTGTCTCGACGGGGGCTAGTAACAATGGTCTAGAACGCCAAAGGAGCCCGGAGCCGCGGGAAGGTTCGATTAGTTTGCCTGTTCCGGATGAAGATGGGAAACCGGAGGATTCTCGAACAGCATTGGTGACTTTCGACATCCAGCCGGACGACTGGACCCGCATCCTTATTGCCGGATCCGGCGCCGACCTGTCGACCTTTGTCTCCTCTTGTGTTGGTTGATGGTTCGGTCCAGCCTGTGTCTACGCTCCTGATCCCTTAGCCGCACAGCTCAGCATCCTGTGTGGTTGAATACCATGCGACAGACATCAACCAAGTTGTCATATTGGCTGCCGGGTCCTAATCTATCAATTATTAGTACGTGTGTATATATACGTGTGTCTGTCATTACTTGCACAGTCGGCAATCTGCAGAGGAATCAAGCACCCAGCAGTCTCAGTGCGCCTGAATGCATCCTCATTCAAAGTGCAAGACCGAAAAAAGCACACCAGCAGCCTTCCAGCGTCCTCCATGTGGAACGGCTAGTCCGAACCCATCTGGTAAACGTGTCCGAGAACATGCCCGACCTCCCAAGTCATACATGCTGCAACGCAGTGTGGGTCCTAGTATGGTTGACGCTATGACGGTTTGGAGCTTGGCTTCCTGGTCATAACCTTGGTGATTGCATGTCGAATCGCGACGCCTGCCTTCTCAATATCCTTCTTCGGTAAGCCTGTGGTAATGCAAACCTTGAGCGCCGGTTGAATCTGCCAGCTATTGTCTTTAGGGTCGAGGTTGTTGGCGATGGGCATGCTCTTCAGACGCGTAATAAGAACTCCGTTGACGAGCGCCTTCAGAGTAAACCAGTTAGTATTAGTTGTACAGGTAGGACGCGGTTTGGACTTGCCTCATCGACACAATCCTGCAGCAGCCGTTCTTGGTCTTCCCTTGTCAGCTTGCGCGCTGCAACGACCTCCGCCTTGAGAACCAGCAGCATGATAGGGTTCTCAGGCGAGCTCGTGCAGACGACCCAATCACTGCGTGGGTCCAGTTGCGCTCTCATAGCCTTAGTGTTTTCCCTACATTGCGTAAGGATATCCGGGTTGGACTGCAATACACTGAGGGTCTCACTGGCCGTAACGGCAAGCATGGCAGGCAGGGCAGCCGAGAAGGTGTACGATGCCGCTGTAAGGCGCTGGTGCTCCACAACGTCCTTGGCACCGGCGCAGAAACCGCCGCCAGCGCACAGGGGACCGGCAAGCGAGCCTGCAATCATGTCCACCTGAGAGGGATCAACGTTTTGTGCCTCAGTAAGCCCGCGGCCAGTTCGGCCAAGAACGCCAAAGGACCACGTCTCGTCGAGAATGATGCGGAATCTGTACTTTTCCTTCAACTCGACCTGCATGTCTTGTCAGTCACTTGCTTGTCTCGAGAGCCAGCGCCGGCAGCATCCACATGAGCGAGTTGCTTACAAGTCGGGGCAAGTCAGCACTGTCTCCGGTGGTCTCGAACAGACCCTCGGAGACGATGAACCTTCGCGTCAATTTCTTGCCCTTTTGGTCCTTAACCACTTTTTGGATAACACGTTCCAGATCGTCCATGTCGCCATGAGCGTACCACCTGATGGTGCTTCTAGAGGCCTCCATACCCTTGCGAATGGAGTAGTTGACGGCGCGGTCGGCAACAATTATGTCTCCACGCTTACAAAAGGCAGGAATGACGCTGGAGATCGTGGAGAAGGCTTGAGCGTAGACGATGCAAGCCTCAGTGCCAAGATAAGTGGCGATGTCTGCCTCGGTCTTCATGTGCACGTCCTGTGTGCCGTAGAACTGGGGAGGGCCGCATGGGCCGACGCCGTAAGTCCGCAGCGTCTGAATGGCCTTGTCCTTGATTTGTTCGTTCGCGTTGAAGTTATAAAAATTGTATGAGGCAAGGTTCGTGACGGTGCGTCCGCTTGCGAGTCGGGTCTTTGGCCCGGTAGGTCTGGACGTAGACTTAGTTACATCGTTGCGAAGGCAGAGCAGGAAAGGGAACGCCCATACCCAACAATGACAGGCAACCTCTCGGCCTCAATTTCCTCGAGTGCAGTCTGGGTAGAGACGAGGGGTTCGGGGGTCCAGTCTTCGACCAGCTCATCGATTTCCTAGCAAAGAACGTCAGTAATTGTCTGCGCGTATAGTCAAGAGGGGCGCGAAAAGAGGCGTCAATGCGTACATCGTCGCGGAGTTTGATAAAGTTTTGCTTCTGAGTGGAGTAGGATGGCGACAAAAGGTAGCGAACGAAGAAGATGAAAAGGACCAGCTCGATACCGGACCGGATAGGATCGTTCTGATAGCTCGATTGGATGTATCGAATGAGGACGGCGGACCCGGGGACTTTTTGGAACGCCTCAGAGGCCTCGTGCAGCCAGGCGATGACCTTTGTCTGGGCTTCGCCGGCGTCCATGGCAACTTTGACGGCGAAGGGCGCAACGTGAGGTGAAGGACTGGCGAGTACGTAGGCGGGTGGACAGCGACCTTAGAGTCCGGAGCCGCTGGAGGATGATCGTAGGTAAAATAGGGTACCTACTAGGAGATTGTGACGACGTTTAACTAGAATGAACACTGGGTCTGGGCCACTCACATTGGGATGCGAAGGTGCGCTCAGGACAACAACTTCTGACGCGGGTTCCCTCCGAGCGCGGCCCCTGTCCAGATGCACTGATTGGCCAGGAACAGAGAAACACATGCGAACACAGTCTTGGTGCACTATTGCATCGTTAGGTAATCAGTACAGTGTCTCATACTGCCCGTCTGTCATTAGGTGCAAACAAACAAAACTTCCCAGCTGCCTACCAAATAACTTGCGCTTGAATGATACAACCGGGAGAAAGACACGATTTCAATCACCGTCCTTGTTTCCCGCCCATGTCACAAGACAATTTTCACATGTGCCGAATTCGCAATTCGTCTCAAAGCTTGACTCTTAATTGAACGCCCGGCCAGTCTTAATCTGGGCTATTGACGATGTTACTAGTCTGCAGGTCTAGACAGCCGTGATACCATGCCAGCCATGCTTCCCTGCCAAAGCGGGAGAGAAGGAAAGGAAAGGAAAGAAATGGATAGCTAACAGTCAAAAAAACATTAGGCGCGCCTGACAATGACATTATAAATCTGTCACTGTGGCCCAGGCTGTCTGCTGCCGTCAAGGACTGACCAACAGCCCAAAACAGCTTGGTCCACGACGCCGCGCTTTGCCCCTCTATCTGCGTTCATGGTACAAGCCCATTTAGAACAAGCGCACTCTCTCCGAATTGCCCGTCGCCGATGAGGAGGAGCTCGCGGTCATGGTAAGGTATGCACCAGAGTAATCATCCCTTCCGGTGCCGGTCTTGGATGATTGCTGAGTGTTGTCGTTGTTGTATTTCGTAGGTTGAATCAGCGCAATGCCGGTCGTGTCCAGCTGTTTGAAAATATCCATGGGAATCAGGTCGCCTACAACAGCAGGTCCAATCATGAGGGCCATAAAAAGGATGAACATGGTGAAGTAGAGAATGGCGTAACGGAACACACGCTTGCGTCTGAGCTTGGACTGCTTCATCGAGTAGATGGGCGGGCGGATTTGACGACTGTGAAAAAGTTAGCGACTGCTCAAGCCAGGCACAAGTGGGATGACAGAATGAAATGAAAACGTACCCAGGGCGCAGCCAGAAGAGCATCATCGAGTGCAGCATATCGACCTTGGGAATGATTATGACCGGCAGCATGATAAAGAGCAAAAAGTGGCCCAACACGAAGTCAGCCGCAAACATGCTCAGCTCCGTGATCTTGCAAAGGAACTCGCGGGCGGGTTGCGAAACCGAGTGCCATCCCATAGAGTACCACTTGCCCGTCCAGAATGCAATGTTGGCCGCGTCTGTTTTGATCTCACGGGTCAGGGTGAGTGAGATGATCAGCTTGAAGACGAAACGCTGGATGGCAACGACGGCAATCATGCCGAGCAATGTCCGCGCAAACTCGAAAGATTCAAGTAGGAACATAACCTCGAAAAAGACGAGCAGGATGATCACTGCGAGACCATGCGCAATCGCCGCAAGTACGCTGCCAAACTTCTTGCAGCACATGCTGAGGAGAGGTCCCATGAAGCAGGCCATGAAGAACATCATCATCAATATGCCAGCGTTGATTGCGATGGGGGCAAGCGCTACAAGTCCAACTCTAATCAAAGAGTTGGTTGGCTTGGGCGGGTCGCCTGAGACGTTGCTATTGTTCGCCCCTTCGACACCGGTCTGAGCGTTGATGAAGAGGTATGGGATGACGGTAACGGCAACCAGAAGCAGAGGAGTAAGGATCTCGCCCAAAAACATGTTGGTGATGGCCGCGCGCGGTACATCAGACGACATCTTGGCTGATGGATCGCCGAGAGCCTTGCGTTTGTAACCCGTGATACGGGTTCGGGACAGACGGCAAAAGGCGATCCAAGAGGAAGCGTGGGAGCGCGAGTTGCCGCGAGAGAGCCACCGGAGGAAATCGCGGTAATCAATGAAGAAATCGCTCCAAGCAAACTGGTGCGGGTTGTACAGAAATGGCGAGATGACCAGGGCCAGAAGCGAGATCCAGAAGTAGACAAGTAATCCTTGCCAGATAGTGACGGTAGCGAAGAGCAGCATCATCAGGAGGCGGGACCCGAAGTAAATCGAAGGGCCAGCGAACCGGGAGTACAATACACCAAAGGGAATGCGGGCAGTCGCAAAGCCACGTCCAGTACCGATATACCGGGCACCGCCAAACGAAAGATCCTGTTGTACCGAATTGGCGTAAATCTGGCAAACAAAGACCTCGAAAAACGGCGAGAGCGACCCAAACTGCTTAGCAAGGCGCTTAGCAGCGCGCCAGACACCCCTCTCAGTCACCTCCTGAACCACGAGAGGCACGAAGGCCAACAGTAACACAAAGATAATGGACAAGATGCAACGGTACACCCAGTCCATGAGGGCGTCTGTGTTCTGGCAGCCTGTTGGGTAGAGAGGGTCGGTGATGGGTACATCTCGGTTGTAGTTGCATGCTTTGGTCTCATGTCGAAGGGCACCCAAGCCGAGGAGGCAAATCATGAACATCTGGACCGACAGCATGATGAACATGTTGTTGAGATGGAAGCCGGGATGGGCGTAGTAGAAGGAGAGGAACCGATCCAGAGGCAGCTGAGTTCCGAGGTAGTAGTACTCTCGGGAAAGCATCTGCTCACCCATGCCGGTACCAATCTTGGTGGTGAAGTTGAGGATGGAGCCAAAACCCAAGTCACGGCCCTTGCCGCACTGGTAATACTCGCAGTGCTTGATCCTGCCACCACGGAGGAGAGCGTTCATGCCGGCGTAGATGTCCTCGTTGAGATGCAGGCCCTTCTGAGCCTTTGAGACACCGCCGCGGGTCGTCATGAAGATACCATTGAGGAAATCGGGATGTCCATAATGCAGCTTACCGCCAATCTGGGAGAGGGTACGGGCAAATAGAGTACCGAATGTTTGCTCCTTTCCGGCGGCAACATCGCCGAGAATTCCAATGTTCTCTGAGAAAATGTACTCGCGAGCACCGAGGATAGCGACGGGGTTGATCATCTTGTTCTTGACACCAGGGGTGTAAGGGCTGACATTTTCAGTCTTCATCTCCTCGAACTCGGCCAGAACTGATCGAATCTTCAGACACTCCTCCAGATAGTTGTCCTGGTTGGCGTCGATGAGCTGGATATATTCACCGCGGTAGAAGATGAGCGAGTGGTTCTGGTTGTCGGATTTGCCGTCTCCCAGAATGGGGTTGCCGGACAGCTGAATGCGAAACTTGGGCTTACGCATGCCGTTCTCCATAATCTCAGAGTGTCCATCGATGAGGGCAGAGTACAAGCGGGGCTCTTCACCTTCAGCCAACGGGGGCTCTTCATCCAGGTAGGCGATCTGGAGATCTGGGTATGCGCGAAGCAAGAACTCGGCATTCTCCATCTCCTCTTTCTTGAACTTGGCATAACGTTGCATAGACACACAAAGCTTGAACTTGCGGCGGGCCATGCGCTCAAGCTCACGCTCCAGCTTGTCGGAGTTGCCACCAAACATCTGAACAACCTCTGGATTCTCCACACGATAAAGAAGCTTGATGGCTCTGCTATAGTTCATGAAGCCAGAGATCGTGCGGTAGAGGGTCTGGAAACGAAGAGAGGCCCAGATGCGTGTCCGCAGAGTGTACTCGGGCGCGGAAGATTTGAAACCGATGCAGTAAAAGGGCAAATCGTCGATCTTGCTCTTGGCGGTGTCCTTTTCGTTTTTCTCGTTATCTCCGTTGAACTGAGATGTCTCATCGGCCAGAATCTTCGTGTCCTTGACAAAGCAGTCCCACTCGTGGGGGTGAAGTTGCTTGAGATATTCCAGCAACGTGACACGGGAGTAGGGCTCGTCCTCACGGATAATCTCACGCAGGGAAAGAAGAATCTTCTCGCTGTAGTGAGGAATGAGAACGGTGAAGGTCGGCATGTTGTCAACTGGGACGGGCTCCGGGATGGGGGTTGATAGGGACTGGGCAAAGAAGGACAGACGTCGTTCGGCCTCGCTGTTGGTGGGAAAAAACTCGGTCTTGAAAGAGTGGTCCTCCTGAGATACGAAGAAGGTGGGAGCCCGCAAAGTTCTCTTGCCCTCTTGCTCCGAAGGAACCTGGTGGTACAGTAGCTTCTGGACGTGGTCAATGGCCAGCAGATGCTCCCTGTACATGGAGATGACGATAGCATTCCAGACCTGCGAGATCAACACCTTGGGCTTGTACTTGATCTCCATGTCGCCGGTAGCGAGGATCTTAGAGTAGATGCGCTTCGGAAGGCGAGAAAAAACGTTCCTCCAGGGGGTCAAAATCGAGGAACCAATGTAGAAGGATCTGGCAATGGAGAAGAGGGCGTTGACCAGAACGTACCACAGGTACGTGTCGAGAAAGAAGAAGATCAAGTCGGTGAATGTCATCAAGGCCAGCAAAACATAATGCTGGTTCTTGCAGAGGATGTTGCCAAAGAGGGCATCACCCATACAATCAAGCTTCATGATTGAAAGATACCTGATAGGGTCCCTAAAAGATAGGGTCAGGTAGACATATGACTCTCCGAACTTGGCGCCGAAAACAAGTAGCCAGAGACCGTAGGACATGGCCATGTCGTTCCCCTTCAGTCGAGGGTAGCTGGCGGTGAATGTCTGGCTGGCAACGTACTTGCGCGAGTTCTTGGTCAAGTAACTTCCAAAGAGGCCGCCAAGCGGCATGACCGAGTAGAAGATGAAGGTGAGGAGCGCAATGACGAACTCGACTATGGCCAGGATTTCGGCGATTTTCTCGTTGGGATTGGGAAGGACAAAAACGTAGACGAATGGCGCGACGTTGATGACCAGGATGAGAAGCAAAAACAGCAGACGCTTGGTCAAGTGTTGTGCACCCGCCCATTTGCGAGGAACGTAGGCCCACTCCGCCAAAGTTGCCAAGACCTGAATGAGCGCGGCTATGGTACCACCAAACCCCATGATGGAGAACAGCTGAGCTTTCGTAGGTTGGTTGTTGGCCTCCTGTTCGTACGTGTTGCCAAGAATGATGCTGGGAGCGTTGGCCGAGGTGTAGAACCAGAACATGGTCAGATGGATAATCCAGATACGGTTGAAGTTAACAAGCAAATGGAACCACGATCGAGTCTCCTTGTATGTCTTGAAGAAACACTTTTTCCAGTTGATGTCCTTGAACTTGAGATAGCGCTCGGCAGGCGGAACGTCAACGAGCTTCGACTTGTCCTCGAGGACAATCTTCTCGATACCCTCGGGGTACCAGAAGAGCTGGTTGCAGTCGTCATAACCGATGACCTTGTCATGGTCGCGTTCTCGGCGAACGTAGACTCCGTCCGAGATTTCATATCCCTGATCTCTGCAGAACTGGTAGAGGGGAGTGATGACATTGTTCAAGAAAGTGAACTCCTCGACAGGCTCAACCATGTTCTGGCAAGCGGGTGAGTTGAGGAAGTCGTCGGCGCACTTGAAGATGAAGCACAAGCACTCAGGCATGAAGCGGACCTGATTGGCTTCGCCCCAACAGAGAAGGTACAAGGCAAGCTGGCGCACACGGTCGTGCTGAGACATGCGGTTCATGCGCGTCTTCCAGCGGTACTCGGCAGCCTCGAGACTGTTGTCGCCTTCGAGGTCTTCGAGCGCTTCAGCATCGTTTTCGGCTTCGCCCTTCTTCTTCTTGTTCTTGGCCTTGCGTCGCAAACCCTTGCCCTTCATATTGGCAAATCCGACTGCGTCATCCAAGTCCAGATGGGCGGCGAAGTACCACTTGCGGTAGTTGGCATTGTCACCACCAATATAATCGGCATGGAGAGACAGCAGAGCCTGGTTAGGAGTCATGCGCGAAGCTCTCGAGTCCAGCAAGATCATGAAGTGATCGTACATGTTGCGCATGCTGTCCCGCTGGAACCCAAACTTAGCGCAGAGATCGAGAAAGATATCTTCAATCTCCTCTTTGGACAGAGGAATCTGAGCATCCGAGGTCCACGCGGGGTAGGGTTCCCGCGAAGCAGCTGACATCATGTTGGCGTAGTCCATGCCGTAGTTCGGGGTCGAAGCACCGGAAGAACGGTTTCCTCCGTACGAGATCTGGGAGGATGGCGGCCTGAAACCACGAGCGCCGCCCTGGTCGTAGCTATTGTAACGTTCGTCACCTCGGCCGTAGTAGTCCATGTCAGTGGCCCTGGCCATGTCGGACCGCATAGTAAAGTCGCTGAAGGTCTCGGAATCCTCCTCAGACCCTTGCCGACGAGGACCGCCAGCGTAGCCCTGGTTGTAGTCCTGATCGTAATAGCCATTGCCGTTGCCATTGTTGTTGTAGTATTCATCCTGGTACTGCTCGTTATTGTCGTAGTACCCGCCGTCCTGATGATAGGCATTGTTGGGGTCGGCATTGTAGTAGCCCCTGAGCACGAACTTGGTCAGCGATGCCAAACTAATGTTGAGCCTGTGTTGACTGATAACATAGAATCTACTTACGACTCGTCGTAATAGCCTTCGGTGCCTTGTTGGGGATGGCCGTGTGCGTCGTAGCCGTTCTGATCGTAGTACTGTTGGTCATCCTGATAGTAGGAATCGGTCTGCTGGGTACCATTTCCATGACCGCGGCCCTGCTGACCATAGCCATCATCGTAGTCCTGATGGCCACCGCCACCAGCACTACCAACTGGGTGTCCCGACATTGTGGCAGTCGATTATCTAAGGAAACATGTCAGCAAGGAGACGAGCGAATCGATGATGGGCCGGCGTTTGCGGCGTAAAGAGCGGGAAGGAAGGGCAAGGAATTGTGTTCGTCGTGCTTCAAGAAGTTGGTAAACTAACCTTCCAAAAGTCATCAGGCAGGATGCGGTTGATGAGGGTAAAGGGATCAGTGAGAGGGCCGGCGTAGGGGAGCCCAAGCTGATGTGTCCGGCACAACGAGAGTAGGTAGCGACAGTTGTTTAAACCGCAAAGTCGAAGACCGTCGTAGTGGCTCGGTGTCGTGCAAGTGTCGACTCTTCTCAACGAGGAAGAGGGCGCGGGTGCGGCAGCAAAATGGAGCGGCTGGCGTTGTTGGCTTGGTGATTGTTTGGTTGGAATACCGAATGCAACCAAAGAGGTGGAGGAAGACAGCGCCGACTCCTAAGGTGAAGTGCACGGCAAGCTGCGTTGCTCGACGAAGGAAAGCAATCACACTGCTTTTGCAGCAATCCGACTCAGAGAATAAGACGAAGCGATTGACTCGAGTTGGTGTGAAGTTTTTTCCCTTCTCCCTTTCTCTTGCCCGTTGTGGTCTCGCGACTGCCTGCGTAGACCGTCTCGCAAGCGAGTGTGGTAAATTAAGATACAGGTGTAGCAGAAAGAGTAAAAAAAAAAGGGGGGCGACGGAACGCGGGTTGTGGAAGGTGCGAACCGGTTATGATGTGTGGAAGGAAGTAAAAAAGGAGAAAAAGGTAAGATGGAGAGGTGGGTGGTAGACACTGGTGGTAGCGGGTGCTACTACGGGGGAGGGAGATGTGAGCTAAGGCTTGCCTCTCTGTAAGTATCTTCACGCCTACGCCACAAAAAGGGGGGAAGGATCGAAGGCGGTTAAGGGATAAAGGATGGTGAGAGGCGGAAGGGGGACGAATAAGGATAGACCAGAATTGTTCGCTTTTTACTAACGACGGGGAGAGGAGGCGGAGGCTGGCAATGCGGAAAGAGCGGGCGGAGAGATTCCAAGAGCCAAAGCCTGCCTGTCTCCTTTTTTGTTTCTTTACTACAGCAAATGGCCCGCCGGTGTGCTTCTGAGTCTGGTTGTTCTTCCCTAAAATCAGGACAGAAAGCAACGGGGGGAGAGACATGAGCACACCTGCAGCAAGCAGGATATCCAGGACAGGGATTGGTACACTAGCAAGCCTAGCCTGGTGGTGGTGGCGGCGGCGGCGGCGGCAGCAGCAGCAGCAGCAGCAGCAGCACGCGCACAGCGGGAGGCAGTTGGAAGCACCACCGCCATATCGTCCAGGGCCGATCTCACATTATCCAAGGAAGTGCCTGGCTGCGAATGGAACGCGTCTGGAAATGCGGTTTCCCCCTTCCTTCCACACGTACACATACCTACACACACGCTCTCTCTCACTGTCTCTCTCTCCGGGACAGAACTCCAAAAGGAGTGGCTGTGCGGCACTTGTGTATGTTGACTGGTCAGACGGAGAACATCCAGGCCCATTTGGGCAAGGAGCCGGGGTCAACGTTTGGTACGTCGTGTCTGTGGGTACCGGCTGCGTGGAAAGGCACATACATAGGTGGATAACTGAAAAGATAAGTTAGCACACTGTATACGTACTTCGTCCGTTGTGCAGATTACTGGGCGACCTCCCTGGAAAACTAAAATGGAGAGGGGCATTATGAGACAGTCGACAAGGAGTTTGTAACGGCAGGCCACCGGCGCGCTGGCAGGATTGACTGACGTTGGCAGTGCCAAGTGGACAGCAACTGCCCTCTTATTGGACGTCAGGTTCAGTTACTCCTTTTCCTGTTTTCTTTTTATTTTGCTCCATAGCGTGGTTTCATTGGATATATACGGATACTGATGGATGCTAATCTTTCCAGGCAGGCCTCAGAAGAAATAATCTACTACGATACCTAGGTATCCGTATTGATTATGCATCGGGCGGGCGACGACTCGGATTTCGGTAGGTAGTCTTGATTTCAGTCGATCAGCTTCTCGCATTTATGCTTTCCCGTCATTGTCGGTTGTCTGACCCCATCCCTTCAGCAACTGACTCGGTCGCCCAGCAGAGTGCCTTCTGCGACTTGGATTCATCTGGCTGCAGGTCCATTTACCAGTCCCCAATCTCACGTCGTTTCAGGGGCTCCTTTCAGAGCTCCTCGTTTCCGAGCTGCAGCAGAGATGAGTCTGCGAAGGAAGTATGCTGTAACTAACTGGCTGGCGGGCTGCCTCGCACTTTGGCACTCCACACCCCTGCGAACACTGGTGTTTCTTGCTGCCTGGCTCTGCACTACTCACTGAACACGTCTGTCTTCAGGTGTTTTTTGTCATCTCCGTGCGCCATACGTAGACCGGTCGGTAGCAGGGTGATCCATCGGCGTCTCCACCATCTCCCGTGTATCCCCTACCCTATTCATTGGCTGGCAGCTATTTTGATGATTCGTAAAGAGACGAAAGGGACCGAAGAGCTGGCCGGGCGTTCCGGTACTTGCGAAATACGATTGGAGCCGAGAGTGGCGAAGTGCTGAGGAGGGAGGGTTCGTCTCGTCGCGGAAAACCTGGTGTTTGGCCATTGGCCAGTCCTTTTTTGTCACTTTCGCCTGCCACCACAGCTGCACCGCCTGGTCATTCTTGCTTTACCGCAGTCCATTGTTATGACTGCCGTGTTGTTTCCCCTATCCGTGCGCTTAATACCCGCAGTGTCACGCTGTGATCCAGTCGTTGGCGTTTGACCTCTTGCCCTTCGACGTAGACACTGAGAGACAAGCTTGAAGAAGCAATACAACAATTTGCACAGGTCGTTGGTCAGCCAGCTAGCGTGCCAGCCTTTGTCTTGATTTGATAAGAAGATGCACTGTGCTGTGCTGCGCTGCAGCTGCAGCTGCATACCGGCGGACTCGCTCTACGTAACTCCATGGCCGAGATCAGACCAAACAAGATCAGGGTTTCTTCGTTTCTACACATACCCAGGTAGTATAATTGAGTTAACCGTTGGACGTTTTGACCCTCGAGCTGTCAGCTACAGCCTACGCGTGTGACGTGTATTCTGCAAACAGAGGCAGCCGCAGGATTTATTCGGCACACCTTTGGTGGGAGGGGAGATCAGATCGGCCTGTTGCGAAGCCACAGGGTACCCAGTGGTGGGAGCGGGCAGTACGATGTACGATGTATGTTTCGTGACACTCGGTCTCACCAACCTCGCCCCCAGCCACCAATTCAGAGACAGGGGGACGATACGACCGGCAGCAATGGCGACCGATATGTTCTCCTCCACGCGGCGAGCATAAACGCAGACACACACATACAGAGAGAGAGCGCCAAGAGGTTGTTACTGGTCGGTGCGACTTTAGGAACAGGCGCTTCGGCACAATTTGTGTCAACAGCATCGTAGACGCTGTAATTGCTGAAAGTGTGCACCGGGTTTGCCAACACCTTGCAGTGTTCATATCGGACCAGGTACTGCACAAGCGGCGCGGCGTGCTGGTGGCCGGCAAAGCAAGCGTGCAAGAGGGCGGGATCAGCACCATTAGGACAAGATCAACAATGGCATGAAATACGTAGTACAGATTCTTGAATCAGACAATACTATGTTGGCCCCGGGGCCCGGCGTGATGATGGGTTGTCGAATTCGCGGAGAGGCGGTTTGTGGCCTGTGACTCAAAGCCTTACTATGTAGTCTGCTTTAGGTGTCACGTCATCGAATCACTCGGTACTTCGGCGCGTCGTGGCACGAGATGCTTTCATGGACTTCTCATCTTGCCTCTGCTTGAATTTAGAACAGGTTCAAAGGGCGGCGGGATCGTTGATCGATGTGTTCCCATCATCAGGCTTGACCTTGATCTTGATGGGCCCCACCTAACGGTTTCCATCCTCGCAATGTACGGATACTCAGTCAGCCTAACTTGTGTACGGAGTACGGATACCTACTATCTACGCGTGTCTTGAGCGGTCCATTCATTGGTTGCCCCCAGGGACCCGCTTGTTATTTTCGGATTGCTCCATGTCGGGAAATAGGAAAAGAAAAGAATATAAACGACGAAGAAGCAAATGTAGTACAGCTGTGTTGATGACCCAGGTGCAGCAATAATACGTAGCGAGCCGTCTCACACTGTTACTACCTCGTACTGCTGAGTACAGAGGTAGTGGGTAGGTAGGTAGGCAGGTAGGATGATGAGGGAGCAATCAATCCTGCCAGTATCAGCAGCCCGCGCACTTTGGCACTTTGGGTAGCGACCAAAGGCCGAAGAGAGAGGTTTCGGAGATCTCGAAGAGCTCTAGCCTGTTTGAGGCATCGAGGAGGAAAAGGGGACAAGAGTGGGGAGAGGTGGTGAAGCTAGGTAATCCGGTACCAGCAGGGAGGGGCTTATGCGATGTGCTTGCGTGCCAAAAAACATTGAATGGAAATGCGAATGTTACTCTAATAATCAGCACTGTGAACATGGACTTGATGTGGATCCCTTATCTTATGCAGGTACCGGCGTGGAACAGGTCAATCAGGATTTAGAAGCCGCCGTCTCCGCCCCTCTGTTGTTTCTCCTTAGGTACCTACCTAAAGTAGGTATATTTACGGATAGGTACCTACTCCGTACGCTGTCGAGTACGTGTACAGCTACTAGGTACCTGAGCTCTGGCTACCTATCTACCTAAGGTAGATAATGGTTGATGCCGTCATATACACGTCGACGCTCTTCTGCCTCCCACTTTGTCAGCGGAGAGGAAACCACTCCACCCACCGCCTTGGCTGAACAATCTCGATCTGTCTGCATTTTTCTACGATAGTAGTGTACGATATCCGTATCCGTACTTGCAGAGAATACACATAAGCTGACAATGCCCCACTCATACGAGCATCCGTCCAGAACAATGGAAGACCCAATGTGGACCGAGCTCCCCTGAGAGTCTTTTTCTGGGTGGCGGAGAATCAAGACTCGCATCCCTCTTACTTAGCCGAGGACGGATGGCCAAAACCAGCGCGCTTATAGTATTTCACGGTCAAGCGGACAGGTTTTTTGCTATTCTAACTCTCTCCACCGTTGATGGTTGGCAGGGAAATGGCCTGAAATTATTTGTTGTCACCCGGAGGCACAACACCACGACCCGCTCCGTTGTTGGCTTTGGCCTCCGTACTGTGTATCAACATTTCAAGACTTCAACTTTTGCCTGCAGGCTACAAGCAGCAGCAAGCCTGGGCCATACCAAGCAAACAGCGAAACCAATTGTCGAAGTCGTGGGTGTCCGTAGCATATGGGAGTCGGGATGGCTTGTTATCTGTTCTCTCGGCTGGTTTCAACATCTCGTTTTGTCATCGACATCCAGGAGCACGCACGCACCCTTTCTTCTTCTTCCTTTGTCCATGGCGTCAGACAGAAACAGAACCAGCATGCCCTTCCTTTCTTTGTTAGGGACACATTGCGTTGTGTCAGTGTAGGTCTTGCAGTATAAGTGGTTTCTCGGACCGCGCTTACACGCTATTCTACGAACATCAAAGGGGTCTCTACACCAATGTCGGGTAGCATAGTCTCATTAGGTAGCCTTCCCGTCTCAAACGGGATTAATCCTTTGCGAAGCTAGCATCGACTATGACAATTCTGCGCGGGCATACTAGGCAGGCAGGTGGAGCGTCTCATCTCTTCTAATGCGCTCGGTAGAATGCTCCTTTGGGACGCGTGCCGATCATCTGAAAAGTCCCAGCGTCCGGCGTTTTTTTGGCTCATGACACATTGTGGTTGCAGGCCAAAGTATCCGTACCGTCCCGTCCGTTCGAAGCTCTGGAGCAGCAGGAGTTCTGTCTGGCCGTAGGGCGTTGAATCGATTCATGGCAAGGGTTCTGCAGTATCTTATGTATCAAGCTTTAGCTTCTTCACAAGGGGTCCCAGTGCCTGTCAGTCAATGACTCCTGACTGCCTCGATCGTGGCCATTCTTGGTCCGAGCCGTTGTTTGAAAGCGTCGCCGGACAGTTGACACCTACACGCTGCACCAACGAGCCGACAGAAGCAAACCAATGCCGTGACTTGGGAATGTACCGGCCTTGGAAAGCGCCTTGGATCAAATCAGAGTCACGTGCCGCGCAACTGGGGCTGTCCAATCCTTTGTCAATATACTAACCCAATTGGGAACTCCTCTGGAAAACGGGGGATGTTGGTTGACGGTTGCCCCTCGCAACACAAGCAATCACACTGCCGAGGTGATCTCCCTACCGTAATGGCCCTACACTACACACTTGCAAATCTGAGCCGCTTGCGAGCTTGAAGCAGGCACATGCTGATAATTGTAACAGCATTCATTTGCGCCGAGACAGCCTCGCCATGGCCGGATACATCGATTTTGCCTCATCCAGCGAAGAGGAGTTTCCCGATCTAGATGTTGTCCTCCAGAGAAGTAAACAAATTCGCCGGTTCGCCAAAGCACCATCACAAGACACGACAAGCAGAAACGACGACGACGTCTCCCCGTCGAGACAGCTCGAAGAGGAGGCCATTCGCTGGAATGTGTCGACGCGGAAGTCTTGCGGGCCTAGACAACCCGGGGGCTCCGGGGCTGCTCCCTCGACCGTGATACGGCGCCGCAAGCTCGGTGCAAAAATTGATAACGCCTTACTGAAACCGCTTGGGGCCTCCGGGAGTAGTGAAGGACGGAAACATTTCGATTTAGCGGCCAAGAGCAGGAAATTACCAGATATGAGCCTTCGGTTGAGGAGTCGAGGTGCGAAACCTAAGGACCTATCGTCGCGGGAGGTGGATGACGCATCCGGGGACAACACCGACGAGCAGACGGAGATTACTGAGGCCGATATCTCTGAATTCTTTGGGGAGTCACATTCAGAGTTCGACGAGGACGAGAATCCAACTCTCTTAGGGCGTGGGAAGCCGACGTCGCAAAATCGTCCTCAGTTGGAAGCAGCACCGACGCTGAAAGCCCCCTCGAGGTTTCCAAGACAACCTCTAGGCATTAACCTGCCAAAAGATGATCCGTTGAAGGATGTCAAGGCCCGGCAACAAGATTCTGTGAAAGGGCGGGCCGCCGAATTATTTCATGGTTCGGACTTCGGAGGGCCAGAATCTGTCGTTGTTGATCCGACCAACGGTGTGACCGACGCTCTTCGTCGGCTAGACATGTGAGAACCATCGACTTACTATCATTTGGGACTTACTGACAGCCTCATCAGCGCAAGCACAGAATCCAGGGAGCACGGCACAGACGCCAAAGACGATGTATCGCCAATCGAGCCGCCGTTGACACCGCCCAGGCAATCCAACAGACCGTCGGTGTCTCCCAAGAAGCTCCCTGTTATTCCAAAGACACCTCACAGGCCGAGTATGGATTTGTTTTGGAGCCAAGAGTTTGTGAACGAATGGAATGAAGAACACTCCCCGAAGAAGTTGATCTTGCCCTCGGCGCAGAAAAGCCCGGCAAAAAGCCCGGCTAAAGCTAGAGCCGGCCGAACAGAAAGTGCTAAACAAAAGGAAACAAAGAAGGCGTTCGAGCAAAGGAAACATGAACTGGCCCAGGATTTCCTACAAGAACTTGATGACACCATCACACAGGGCAGACTCCATGCTTTGGCCGAGTCTACAGGAGGCATCAGGATTAACTGGTCGGCCAAGCTCAACACCACGGCGGGCAGGGCCAACTGGAGACGGGAGAAGGTACGCAGCAAACTGCCCGACGGAACCGACAAGTTCGTCACAGACCGGCATCATGCCTCCATAGAGCTCGC
The DNA here is from genome assembly GCA_005350895.1 of Colletotrichum tanaceti. Lineage (NCBI taxonomy): Eukaryota > Fungi > Ascomycota > Sordariomycetes > Glomerellales > Glomerellaceae > Colletotrichum > Colletotrichum tanaceti. The sequence continues at coordinate 515,679 of PJEX01000003.1, forward strand.
AGAAAAGGTTATCGATGATGAGCACCGCCTACTCAACGTCGTTGCTCATGAGTTCTGCCACCTGGCCAACTTCATGATCAACGGCATCACGGGTAACCCGCACGGCAAGGAGTTCAAGGCCTGGGCGGCCAAGTGCTCGCAGCGATTTGGCGACCGCGGCATCGACGTGACGACCAAACATACGTATCAGATCGACTATAAGTACGTCTGGGAGTGCACCGAATGCGGACTCGAGTATAAGCGCCACTCCAAGAGCATCAACCCAGAACGCCATCGTTGCGGCTCCTGTAAGGCTCTACTGAAGCAGACGAAGCCTTTACCGAGGGCGACAGGCAAGCCGTCCGAGTACCAGCAGTTTTTCAAGGAACAGATGAAGCTTGTCAAGCAGGAATACCCAAAGAGCCAGCAGAAGGAGGTGATGAAAATTATTGGAGAGAGATGGGCGAAGCGGGGTGGGAGCGCCCGAGCGACTCCTGATTCGGAGAACCAGTTGTCACCAACTTCGGAAACGAGTATAACCAAGCTTGACACTTGTGTCGTCGATCTGACGTTGTAGTTGGTGACTTGTCCAGGATTCACTTCACTGGAGTTGGGAGCGCAGAATCTGACTTTGTTTGACGAAACCTAATTCACCGTCGAGATATGAACGGTCCCGGGCGGGATCAAGTAGACTGTGACATGACCTCGCTCTCATTTATCATACCTAAGTCCGATCGTCCCCGTCGCGTGGGAAAAGAATCCTAGCCGCCCCAAACGCCTATACAAGTAGGACGGACAGTAACCACTAACCCAGACTAACCCGGTCATCCGCTCGCAGCATCTCGCGCGGTGTCATCATTCCGAACACTTTTGCAGATCTGTCTTGTAGCCCAAGCGAATACCCTTGCCCATCGCCACTCTCAAACCTCTTGGAACAGCGTCCAGTCTTTGACCTTAAAGGTCTCCCAGATGCGAGCGGCGTACTCGACGGCATCACCGATGAGTTTGCCCTGCTTGCCAAGCTCAAGGTCGACGTCGGCCTCATCGTACTCGCCCTTGATATGCGGCACGTTAATGGTAACAAGGATATCGGTTGACTCCTTCTCGAGGCGGACCAATGTCAGGATGATGGCTGTGAAGTCGGGGGCCGACGAACCGGACTTCGAGCCGGACTTGGCATGGGGGGTCTGGGTCGCGATAAGGGTGTAAGCGGGAACGTCCGGGCTGTAGGTTCACCGTCGGTTAGCTTCCCACGTCCCCCTCGTGCGTCTCAATTATGTGTCCTGGCAAGTGTCCGACGAAGTTTGAACGGGAAGCAAAAAGAAATGCTTCTATAGGATGTCACGCACCTGAGCCTTGAAAAAGACGTCTCGGTCGTGTTCCACACCTTTACGGTGTCGATATCCTCGCCGACGAGCTCCTCGAGATGGGTCGTCATGGCTCGTCCGTCAATCTCGGGGCTGCTCCCTGCTGGGCCGACGCGCTCTGTGATATCGAAGATGATGCTCGTGAAGCCGTCCGAGTCGATCCAAACCTCCTGGTTGTCGGGGACCTCACGAAGTTTGCTATCCGATGGGAACCCTGTCTGTCAGCTGAGTGTGTACTTGCGGGGCTAGGCTGGGAGTTTGAAAGATGGAAAATAGTATGAAAACGAACCTGACGTCTGCGAACTTTTCAGGCAGGTCAGAGACCAGAGCGCCACCGTAGAGGGGAGTGCTCTTGTATCGGGTCATGATCGCGGTTTAGGAGGCTGTAGATTTAGAGTGTGATGCAGCTGAGAGTCTATCGTTGTCGCGAAGAGCCGTAGGGGTTTCGCGATCAGGTTTCGGGGACTGAAAATGACCCTCTGAGTCTTGGCTAAGAACCCGAATGAGGAGTCGGACCAGGCGCGTATTAGGTATCACAAAGGTTGCGGCAGAGAACGAAGTGTCACACGAGAAATAGGGAGATGTCGGTACGGCGTGTACCTAGCTTGACTGCTTGGCTACAAGTCACCTCCAGTCATTCCAAGGTGGGGGTGGCTGGAAAAAGGGATATGGGGCGGAACGGATGGAGGGGTATGACGACAACGGTGCTGGGAGTCAGAGATGCGCCGCGGCCATGACGACAAACAACTGCGAAACCACATGGTGAGGATGTACGCTATTAACACTCTTGCAATGCGATGTTGGCGATGCGCGCCCTGAAACCCGTGCAGAAGCAAAACCCTAAGTCGTCTCAGTCGAATGCATGTCTAAAAATTCCAAACAATAAAAATTCGAACCTGGAAGCTCCAGATGAGAGGGTGCCAAAGATTTGTGGAATGGAGTCTGTTGGGCCATCCAACGGTCACATCTGGTAAAAGGCAAGAGGTGAATTCGATAGGAGGTCCCACTCCGAAATTAGGAGTCAATTTTGCTACTTAAGTACCTACGAATGATCTCCCCTTCAACGGCTGCCCCATACAAGCTCTCAGCTTCCCTGTGTCCCCCGCCCACTGCGTACATACCGCATTTCAACAATCCCTCTCTTACACAATTGATTGAATCTTTTTCATCTTCTCTATCTACCAACTGCGCATCACTCTGGCCTGCCTTGTTCTTCATTTGGAGCCTCGTAACCACACATCGAGACCATGACTTCTTCCACCCTAGCTTCATGCATCTTTTGCAAGATCATCAAGGGTTCGTCATGATCTGCCCTCCATCATGCTAACATCGCTGAATCTCCGCAACCGAGAAAAAATACCATGAACTGACGGTTGTACAGGTGATATCCCTTGCTTCAAGCTCTTTGAGAGCGATAAGACACTGGGCTTTCTCGATATCAACCCCCTTAGCCGTGGTCATGCTGTAAGTCGCTCCCGTCAGGCCTTGTTCAAGGACGACCGCGTGGCTATTCCATCATTGACCAAGACCATCTCCGCAGCTCGTCATCCCCAAGCATCACGGCGCCAAGCTCTTCGATATTCCTGACGAGCACCTCAGCGAAATTCTCGTAGGTCCTGCAAGGATATTTATCTCGGCCTCCTCCTTTCTTCTAACACCCCTTTAGCCTGTTGTCAAGAAGCTCGTTGCCGCGACTGGCGCTACGGATTACAACATCCTCCAGAACAATGGCCGCATCGCTCACCAAGTCGTTGACCACGTAAGCCTTCGCCCTCCTCAATCGCCCCCTTGACTCGCCCACTGCCTCGTTCACCCACTGACTCCTCACAGGTTCACTTTCACATGGTAGCTTTACTCCGCGGTAGCTCACGCTCTCGTGCTAACGCCTCTCTCAGATCCCAAAGCCCAACGAGACAGAGGGTCTGGGCGTCGGCTGGCCCCAACAGCAGACTGATATGGATAAGCTTAAGGCCCTCTTTGAGGATATCAAGTCCAAGATGTAAAAAGAATCAATTGTGGCATATTCGACACTTTCAACTTCAATCCGCCAGCGGGGACATCAAATCCTATAATCTAATGGATCATGGCTTTTGCAAACCCGGTCCTTTGTCATGACCTGCGTTCGTGTCTCATCATGACTCCAATGTCCGTTGCGGCTGTTTTCTAGTCTACATCATCAGCCGAGGTATCGACCTTGGGCGCGCCGTTGGCAGATTGAAGCGTGGAGGCTCCCTTGGAGTACATATCAATCTTCCCACCCTCCTGAATGACGCCAGTCCGGTCCAGGAAGGACTTGGCGCGGATGTACGGGTCCAGCTTCCAGTAGTCATCCCTCAGCTTGCGGGCAAGCTCCTCGCGCTGGGCCTTGATGGCAGGCTCCTTGTCCGTTCCGGCCCCCTTAATCCATTGCAGCGTCGTCTCTTCATACTGATGGATGAGCTCTTCTCGGCCAGACACCAGTGCGTCTCGTGTTGCAGTGTCCGTCATCTTGTCGTTCTCTCCAGCGACCGGCTCCACGTACTTGTAGTCCCAATCCTCCTGACCGTCGAGCTCCTTGATAATGTGCCCCGGATCAATGAACTCCGACATCTCCTTGACGTTGTTGGTGAAGTGAACCTTGGCTGCGACGACCGGGTCTAGCCAGCCCTTGATAATCTTCCAGATTCCTGTCCAGTGTTAGCTGTGACCTTGCCTGCCCCATCGAAGGAGATGCAAACCTTGAAAGACCCAAGGAGCACGGTGAACGAGGACAGCTCCAAGAGATTCGGGGTAGTTGGCCTCGAAGCACTTGATCATGAACTTGACGGGGGTGTAGTCCTGAGCCGATGGTTAGTGTTGCTTTACTAAACAGGTTGTACCACACTCGGTATCTCCGGAATACACCCGGAGTTACTTACCATGTTTGCCATCGAGAAGCCGGTCATGTCAAAGACAATAGTCTAGAACTTGTTAGCATGCGCTACACCAAAGGCTCGCAGGAACTTCCTACAGCAGTGTCCACAGGAGCAGCCAGCACCATCCGTGCTGTCTCAATCAAGAAGACAGTGTACTTCTCAAGGCTTTCCTCGCATTGTTCTCCTTGCTTGTGCATTCGTACTCTGACCTGGCAGATTGGCCGTCCTGCCTTGTCGAGGCCGTGAATGAAGGTCTTGCCTGACCGGGCTTGGGCCATGAAATCCTCACCGAGTTTCTTTACGTTGGCATCCGAGCTCCTCGAAGCTTCCAAAGCACCAGCCTCGCCAGCCCTCATGATTTCATCGTCAACATTCATCTCAGTTAATCTCCAGTTCATGGTGGAGATCATCATGACGAAGGCCTTCTCAACATCCCATTTGCGCGCTCTCAAGAAGCGCAGCGCAAGGGCATCCGGGTGGTCATGCTTGACCATGGCCCAAATCGTGGCACGCAGAGCCTCGGGACTTTGGTTGGCTAGAGCTTCCTGAAACTGCTTGGTCTGGCCATACTTGTCATCGCCATCTTCCTTGATGGTAGTCTGGACAGGAGCCGAAGAGTTTGCCGACCCAGCCTCTTTCTTGTCCTTGCGACTGAAGAGTGAGACGCGCTTCTTCTTGGGCTTCTCGCCCTTTTCGACAGCCGAGGTCTCGCTCGGGGCTATGCTGGCAGATGCGCTATCTGCAGCAGTGGTGTTTGGATCTTCTCCCAAAGACAGAATCAGGTTCCATAGCTGGCGCAGCTTCTCATCCTGTTCCGGGGTGAGATTCCCCGGTCTTCCAGGGGGTGTTTCCGTTGCCATGGTGGCTGATGAGTGAGTTGTCGATCGAGTCTCGGTTCCGGCAATGGCAGCGGCGTTGGAGTCAGCGGGCTGTTGATACAACACGCCGCAGAGACACACGAAGGCGACAGCAATGGAGTAGATAACAAAGTCGATTCGAGATTGAAGCAAGACACGTGGGGCCCTGAGGTTGGAGGGGTCCGGCAAGTGTCGTGAAGGAGGTGAGTGGAATCGTCTGAAGTTTGACGTGGAGGGGCAGCTGGATCTCCGGATGCTCGGTCTGACCAAATATTGCCGTACGGTCTGTGACTTCAAGGGTAGTTGGGCAAGGCAGCTCCTCAAAATGGAACGGGTTGACCTTTGCGGGAGTGTGAAAAGGCGAGGCAAAGCCGAAGTTTGCGGTTTCAAACTGACCGGCATCAGTCGACTACGTCAGTTAATGCCTGGGAATTGATTTGGTGGTGCCAGTATGGGGTCCTGGGCAGGTCAGCAGGGTCATCCTAAATTGTGAGACGTTGAAAGAACAGCTGGCAGCGTGTGAAAGGACATACGAGGTAGGCGCAAAGTGATACGCAGGGGTTTGAAAGCTGGGGAAACTCGCGGATGTATGCACAAGTCTGTAGTCCTGCAAGATGGCTGTTGGTGGCTAAGGAGTGCCAACTGAGAGACGCAAAAGCACAGTTCGAGGTTAGGGACAACGGAATCGTCAGTTGACGCAAGCACAGTGTGGTGTGTGAGTGACCGGCCTTTCCTCAAGGATGACGAACAGAGCGAGTGGGCGGGCAACGCAGGGGATTTTTGGGGAGGACAGCCACAAACGGAGCTGAGAGGTGTGGAATGACAGGCTGCGCTGCAACGAGAGGGGAGGGAGGCCTAGATGACCAACGACACTGACACCTTCACAAGGACCGAGCGTTGTCACAAATGACCCGTGGATTACGCTGCAATACAAATCTCCGAGCGATCCGGGAGCGCACCGCGGAATCGAGGAATGAAGTCGCGGGCTTGTCGCAGTCCTGGGGTACCGGGTAGGGCCCGTGGATAGATAGCCGTAGGAGCTACAAGTTCCAAACAGAGAAGGGGGGAAAGCAGCTATGTGACACTGGTTTTGTTGTGGCTTCGAAGGTGGGATGTCGCGAGGGACAGGAGTCAATTGGGAGGGGGAGGAGCGGAAGGGGAGGAGCGGAAGGGATGATGGGTGAAGGGGGGGGCGTAGCTTTGCTGTGGAAAGCGATTTGCTGTCTCATCGCCAATGAAAAGACCAAAAGGGAAAGAAAGGACTGGGAAACGAGTGCGAAACGTCGTATTCGAGTCCCTTGCGAACCGGCAACCACTGGTCCCCTGGACGGACTAGAGGCCAGAGTTCTGAACCGCGTCATTCGCAGCTTAAAATAGCAGGTGCAGTGCGGAGTATCCGTATCCATGCGACAACTACCTTAGGTACCAGCGTGGGTAGGTAGTGAACGCTAAGGGGCACAGAGACCGATCACCACCTGGGGAACCTGGGTTTGTGTCATTATATTGACCGACGCCTCCTACCTTACCAGGTCACCAGGGGGGTCATTTTGTGATTACGGCCCTACGGGCGATGTTTACAGTGCACAATCCCCTGTCAGCACGTGCTGAGCTGCAGTGACACATGGGAAGGAACTTTGTGTGTGATGGGCCACACCTGAAGGCGGGCGCCTTTGGTTGAACCTGAATGCGGGGACGTCACAATCCCAAGAAAAAAAAGAAGAAAAAAAGGGTCCGACAGCCGTGCGCTCGCTGGGTTTGTTGACATCGACGGTGGTTTACTGAATCTCGACCAAGTGCCATTTCATGCTCCATGCCCGACTACGACTATCACGACATCACATTGGAAATATACCTACGCAAAGAGCTCTCGAAAATCCTTCGTTGTCCGAGTATTAACGGCTCAGGCCCGCTTCGTCCCTCTTCTTTCCCGAGCCTCTCTTTGCGCCGTCATAATGGCAGACCACAACTACAACCCCGATCTCAACCCCAGCAACAAGCGATCGACCTCGCGTATGCGCAACTCACATCCCACAACACCGATGCGCCCGACGACGCCGCTGCGCCCATCATCGCGCTCCTCTCTTCGCGAATCGGCCCGTGACAGCGTCCATGGCGGCGGCGAGTCTTTCCCCTTAAACACCTTCGAGCCGGCCTTTGCCGAGCTTTCGGACGCCGTCGCCGACCTCGAGGCCAACATGATGCATTTTCAGCTGATGCACGAAAGCTTGGCCCGTTTCAGCGAGTCGTTTGCAAGCTTTCTGTATGGTCTGAACATGAACGCTTTTTGTGTCGACTTTCAGGAGGTAAGTCTGGTTTCCCGTCACCCCGACGTCAAGCCCATACTGACTGCCACCCTCTTCAGGGTCCTGTTGCAGAGTCTTTCCGGCGCGCAAAGCAACGTGAAGAGTCAAACGTAAACGCAGGCATAGGTACGGCCACCGGGCATTAAATTGTACAACGGCAGCTGAGAAACTAACGTGGACTCTCCCAGGAATTCCTCGTGCACAAGATAAGACCGCTCCCGAGAATGACGGCGAAACGACTTTTATGTAACTATGCCCATCACACCTCTAAATCGGAGGCTCCGGCAGCATCCATCTAACCGACAATAGGACTACGGATGTTTCTTTTGTCGAAAACCCACCTGCCTCCTCCAGGCCGACCCCGAGATACAAGACCCCTACTACAAGAGGATCACGCGTGCCTGCGCCGGCCACCCGCGGTACGACAACGCGGGGCCGCGCAGGAGGCCGTGGAGGTTCCGAGACACATAGAGGCCGGGGTAACGGACTAGTCAGACCTCGCGGCCGTGGTTTTCGGTGAGATCATCTTTGCGAGATCCAGCTGCCATAAATCCCCAGAGGCAGGCCCTGACTTTCCTTGCCCTCTATTATTCGGAGGTACCAGTCCAGTCCACCATCCCCGCCCCTGAGCCGACGAGCAGGGGAATGTTATCAAGACCAGTTCATTATGTCGCTGTGAAAGGGTATCATCTAGTGTCTACTCTCGAACCACGGTAGACTTGTGGGCCAAAGACCAGGAATCAAGTCTCCATCTCAATTTCCTGGTCGAGGGCCTTCTCGAGGCCGTCGTTGTTGGCGCCCTTGTTGTCCGTTCGGAGGCCGACAGCAGCCTCAGCGTCCTTTTGGGTGTAAGGTTCCTCCTTCAGCTGCTTAACTCTTGGCGGAGGTCAGTCGTTGTCCGACAGAATCACGAAGCCGGGCGCTCCGGGCATTGTATTTAGTCGACGAACCTGCGCTTGTGAGGCTTGCCTCTGCGGTGGCCGACGAGGCTGACCTCAGTCTCAAACCATTTAGCACATTCGATGCAGTAATGCTGACCCAACCCGGGAAGATCTTCCTTTGCCTTGGTGTTCTTGAAAATCTGCAAGTGCCTCGCTGATCGCATGTCGGACTTTATCTGATCAACATCCCTATCCGCTTTGTGTTAGAATGACGGGCGTGAGGTTCGTCAACCTGCTTTCTATACGAGATGCTCACCTTGTCTTCCTCCGCGTCTTGGTCAGGGTCTTCTTGTTCGTTACGCCCATCTTGCCGGTCGTGATCAATATATGTGCGTGTGCTATGTGGTTGAATCGTTGAGTGTAGGTTGCTGCCGCCGATGAACACAATTTTTGGCAGAATCCCAGATTGCGCCTTGAGATGGCGGGGCAGAATTTTGGTGGTGAACCGTAAAAAAAGTTACTTCACCGCCCAGCTGGAACCTTGGGAATCTGGACCCGCAGGAATTGGGAGCGTTTCTGGGCACAGTCCGACTGACAGTAGAAATTTACGGTGCGATCAATATGGACACGGTGCTCACGGTCGCATCGATATGAGAGTAACAAGAGGGGGGGGGGGGGGCGCGCAACCACTTGTTGGGAACCACGAAGCGCTTGCTCGGTCAGGACGCTCCGGATCGCGGTGGAGAAAGCGGCGCTGTTGATGGGGGAGATCCCGAATAATAATATCAGATTACATTATCCGTACCTACCCGAGTGAGCCTATGGCCAACTGAAATTTTGCGAGCCTTTGATTACCACGAGGTGACCGTGACAGAGGTACAAGGGAATATGAACAACAGTCGACGCCGTCCCGGAAGATGACCGCGGTCGCAACGGGTCGGCGCTGAGTCCAGGCTGGCCGGGGGCTCTTTTTGTAATAGAGCAATCAGCATCGTGAAGATGATAAGCAAATAAGCTCGGCCATCGGCTCGGAGGAGCTGTGATATCTCCTATCATAAGTCCTCGCGCGACCGAGGGCAAATCCGGAATTGCGAGCCTACGAGCTTGCGACCGAAGGCCATCCGAGGCAATCAGAGCTCCACAACCACGGGGCAGAAGGCTAAAAGCACTAAAACGAACATGGGTGGTCCGCAGAGGGGGCGGGATGTTCCCATCGAACACCAGAGAGAGTCGCCTCCACCCCTCCCCCCGGTCATGCGTCGCAGGGTGGCAGGCTTTGACAAAACCACGTCTCCAGACCAGAAAATTTTGGTTGATTGTAACTGCCCCGGGTGATTGGACGTTTCCAATGTCCGTGATGGAGCTGGCGAGCTGCAAGGTAGCAGCAAACGTTAGTGCAAGCCCGACCTTTGTATATCTCCCGAACTGTTTCCGACGCTGAGCGAATCATTTTCCTACCCGGGTGCGGGACTTTTCTCGTCCTTGACTCCTTGACTCCTTGTCGAAACGACAGCTACGTACGTAGTACAGGCTAGAGACTGGATCGTGGGGTTGGCAAAGCAATTGGAAAAGGCGCGGTTGTAAGTTGCCATAGCAGGGCATTCCTCAGCCTGACTTACCTAGTGAGGCTGTTGTCTTCATCTGGTACCTGTACATAGTAGCGATGTACATGAGTGTACATGGATCTTTGCAGCATACCGACTGACTGCCAGCTGCCTTGACGAAGTCAGTGAATGGCGCGAGGGCAGACGGAAGCAGTCACGGGAATAAACATCAATTGGAAAACAATGTCATACCACTCTCTTGCACCTCATAACGTTATTTCGAGCTTGTTGCGGCACGAAACCTCGGAATAAGGCAGTACTTCATCGATTCACACATCGCCCAAATCCAATTAACAGTCAACATTGGAAGACACATGCCTCACACGAAGCCAGATCCACAGAAAGAGGACCCGGGATCAACCCACCCCACGCGTGAATACATGCCCCCGACCAGGCCGGCCACCTCCTGTCCGGCGTTTTCTTTCTGCGGTAACCAGAACGCAAATCCTTCGCAACAGTCGTTCAGAGGATCAGGTGTACGGCACTGCAACCTCACGCCGAATTATAAATTTCAAGAAAACATGCACTATGGTGGCCAGGGTCTCGTATCATGATACCTCAAGGCCGTTTGGGCTACTGATACTAGAGTCATGTCATGGAAGCCATGGTCGCGAGACGGCTCGCGGGTATCCTTGGGGCACATCAGAAGCTCACGCCACCTCAGGGGTTGATAGTAAGAACAGTGCTATCTTGACATGACTTGACAAGAGAAAACTCGGCGAGCCATTGCAAAGACTGTGTTGGCGCTCTTTGCGATGTAGTTTGTGAGAGCCAGACGTCTAAAAGATCATACTACCGACCATGAACACATTTCTATGTCCCTGATAGTCTGAGTATCCGTAGAACTCTGGGAGATGTTGCTGAGGCGAGGCGACTGCTGTACGGATACATTTCTTGTGCATTACACCAACCTCCTAGGTATCTTCGTTGGACAGGTTACCTGATAGCCTGACTTGGTGACCAGCCACTATTACAGTATCAAGGCAAGGTTGCCCGGGGGAAACGAGCCAGTGGATAAAGATTGGGGCATGCATGCATGAACCCTTTGTCCAACTCGTACACCTTTACCACGGATGAAGAAATGTGTACTCAATAAGGGCAGGAGACAGAGTGGCAGACTCGCCAGGGGAACACACTGATTGCAGCGACAAACCAAAGTTGCGAGCATGGCATTGAGCAGGATATCGAAAATTCAATGAAAACAAACAGGGCGACAGGTCGGAAATGGAACAAGCAAAGGGAGGGTTGACAGTGCAGATGATTTCAGTACCCAGATACCTAGGTAGGTACGGATAACGCTACAGATAATATATACAGGTACAAAACTTCATGTACATACTGCACAAAGACGAAGGTGTGCTCCACCCTGGTCTCCCCGGTGCTGAGTGAAAATAATACAATCTCTCTGATTCGTCCGTTGGCCCGCTGTCGCCTTCGTCATAGCCGAGGAGCCCACTTCGGCTGACCCAGTCCGCTCTCCACAGTCCACAGCAGTTGAGCCGAGCACACACCCGTGGGACGGAGTAAGGCGGGCCCCTCAAGGTCGTCGTAGATGGTGTTTGGTGAAAAGTGAGGGCGACGGGGGAAGGTGCGAGCTTTTACTGCCACCCCCAGTCGGGTTCGACTACTTCTCGTCTTCGCCGAAAATCCTCTCCACCTTCTTGTTTTCTTCCTCTTAATATTCTTTTCCTTCCCCTCCATCCTCAGAAAACGAAGTCCCTTCCGAAGGCCAGGGCACTTGAAAGATCTGTCTCGAGCTTCATTACAGTTCCGACAGCCCTGCACTCCATCCAATCGCACACTGTAACTGTTCCTCGCCTTGTCGACACCAACCATGTTGGCCTCACGACAGCTCCTGGGCTCTGTGGCCCGGAGCCGCACTGCTGCCAGTGCCAGTCTGGGACTGCGCAGGATGGCAACAGTCTCTGACTCTCCTCTTGACCGCAAGGTACGATACTCATTCCCATGCCTTGGAATCGTAACTGCCGAGATCGCCATCCCTTGGGCGTGGCGGCGGCGCCTTGGATCGCCATCGTCTACGTGTCCCATTCTCTAGGCCGAAGGAGTCACTGACTCGCCGGAACAGGTCAAGCAGAATATCCACGAGGAGGGCAACTTCATCAACTACAAGAAGATGTCCGAGAACCTGGCCGTCGTGCGGTCGCGTCTCAACCGCCCCCTCGCTTACGCCGAGAAGATTCTTTACTCTCACCTCGACAACCCCCACGAGCAGGAGATTGAGCGTGGTGTGTCGTACCTGAAGCTTCGCCCTGACCGCGTTGCTTGCCAGGATGCCACTGCTCAGATGGCGATTCTTCAGTTCATGTCTGCCGGCATGCCTTCCGTTGCGAACCCCACCACTGTTCACTGTGACCACTTAATTGAGGCTCAGATTGGCGGTGCTAAGGACTTGGAGCGTGCTGTGGGTATCAACAAGGAGGTTTATGACTTCCTTGCCTCCGCTTGCGCCAAATACAACATCGGCTTTTGGAAGCCCGGCTCTGGTATTATCCACCAGATCGTCCTCGAGAACTACGCTTTCCCCGGTGGTCTTCTTATTGGAACGGATTCTCACACCCCCAATGCCGGTGGTCTTGGCATGTGCGCCATCGGTGTCGGTGGTGCTGATGCTGTTGACGTCATGGCAAACCTCCCGTGGGAGCTCAAGGCCCCGAAGGTCATCGGTGTCAAGCTCACTGGCCAGATGTCTGGTTGGGTTACTCCTAAGGGTATGTTAGCATCTGCGACGAACTTCGTCTAGTGAAACACTGTACTGACACTCGCCAGACATTATCCTCAAGGTCGCCGGTATCCTTACTGTCAAGGGTGGTACCGGTGCCATCGTCGAATACCACGGCCCTGGTGTCGAGGGTATCTCTGCCACCGGTATGGGTACTATCTGCAACATGGGTGCTGAGATCGGCGCCACCACCTCTCTGTTCCCCTTCAACGACCGTATGCACCAGTACCTCTCCGCCACCAAGCGCAAGGACATTGGTGACTTCGCCCGCACCTACGCCAAGGAGCTCCGCGAGGACGAGGGCGTCGAGTACGATCAGCTCATCGAGATCAACCTGTCGGAGCTCGAGCCCCATATCAACGGTCCCTTCACTCCTGATCTGGCCACCCCGATCTCCAAGTTCAGCGAGGCCGTTAAGGCCAACAACTGGCCCGAGGAGCTCAAGGTCGGTCTCATCGGTTCCTGCACCAACTCCTCTTACGAGGACATGAACCGCTCCGCCTCCATCGCCCGTGACGCTCTTGACCATGGCCTCAAGTCCAAGGCCATCTTCACCATTACCCCCGGTTCCGAGCAGATTCGCGCCACCATCGAGCGTGACGGTCAGCTCCAGACCTTCGAGGAGTACGGTGGAACCGTCCTCGCCAACGCCTGTGGTCCCTGCATCGGTCAGTGGGATCGCCAGGACGTCAAGAAGGGTACCCCCAACTCCATTATCTCTTCCTACAACCGCAACTTTACCGGCCGTAACGACGGCAACCCGGCCACTCACTCGTTTGTCGCCTCGCCCGATTTGGTTGTCGCCATGACGGTTGCTGGCAGCCTGCACTTTAACCCCCTCACGGACACACTCAAGGACAAGGATGGCAAGGAATTCATGCTTAAGCCTCCCAGTGGTGAGGGTCTCCCTAGCCGCGGATACGACCCGGGCCAGAACACCTACCAGGCCCCTCCCGCCGACCGCAGCACCGTCAGCGTGCAGGTCTCTCCTTCTTCCGACCGCCTTCAGATCCTGTCTCCCTTCGAGGCTTGGGACGGCAAAGACGTCAAGGACATTCCCATCCTCATCAAGGCCAAGGGCAAGACTACCACTGACCACATCTCTATGGCCGGTCCCTGGTTGAAGTACCGTGGCCACTTGGACAACATCTCCAACAACATGCTCATCGGTGCCATTAACGAGGCCAACGGTGAGGCCAACAAGGTCAAGAACTTCACCACTGGTGAGTGGGACGCAGTCCCCGCCGTTGCCCGTGACTACAAGGCCAAGGGCATCAAGTGGGTCGTTATCGGTGACTGGAACTACGGCGAGGGCTCTTCCCGTGAGCACGCCGCTCTCGAGCCTCGTCACCTGGGTGGTCTTGCCATCATCACCCGCTCGTTCGCCCGCATTCACGAGACCAACCTCAAGAAGCAGGGCATGCTTCCCCTTACATTCTCCGACCCCGCCGACTACGAGAAGATCAAGCCCGAAGACAAGGTTGACATCCTCGCCACCGAGCTCGAGGTCGGCAAGCCCTTGACCATGGTTGTCCACCCCAAGGATGGCGAGGCCTTCGAGGTTAAGCTTTCGCACACCTTCAACGCCCCCCAGATCGAGTGGTTCAAGAACGGCAGCGCTCTTAACACTATGGCCAAGTCGGCTGGCAAGTCATAAACACGTGCAGGGGTGTGTTAGCGATACGACTCAGGTTGATACGTGGATGGATGGTGTAGGCGTACTTCTCTTTACTAGCATGTTCTGGGGTGTTGGTCGTTTAAACTTCAAGTATACGGCCGTATCATGCCCTTTGTTTTGGTCGGGCAAATACCTCTGGGACCTTGTTTTTTATGTCATGTAGGCCATGATTTCCTAGTCTGTACAAATTTGAAATGTTCAAAAGCAACAAGACTCGTTAACTGTACTTTGGTGACTACCCGGACCCTGCTCAAGCATTTTAAACACTAGAAATACAACGTTGGCCAACGTGCTCAAATTGACCATTCCAATTGACGATAGGAGTGTTTCAATTGCTTTCAGAATCAGGTGGGCTTCTTGGTAATAGTGGTCACGTGTAGATAAGCTGGCTCCGACTGACTCTTATCGCCATTTTTTGCGGGAGAACCATGATGGTCCGTGTCGACTGTCGGTCGGCATGCGACAAGCTGGCTACAATTTCCAATTCGCAGAACATAGGTAGACAGCAACTTGTTTGCTGCCAACCCAAGCATCCATAATTGCCCGACGCCAGAAACTGCACCGATCCTCACTCCTCGCCGCAGCAGAATAACTGGCAGACCATCCGCGACAAACTCCACGCGCAGCTTTTGACCTCCGTGAGACCCAGAGACGGTGGGCGTGATGGCTCCCAATGTGACATCCTTCAACGCCCTTCGGGCTCGCACCTATCTCTTCCGGCTGCCATTGTTTACGAGGATTGTGAACCTTATCATCATTGCCGCTTGGATCGCGGGTGTCCAGTCGGCTTGGGACATCCGGCAATGGGGCGCCTTGATTCCTGATCAGCTTTCATTCACATCTTGTTCGTCTCCTCGCCCTTCC
>PJEX01000003.1:530945-678734 GCA_005350895.1 Colletotrichum tanaceti
CCCCCCCCCCCCCCCCCCTTTCCCCCGCTCGCTGAAAGTCTGGCCCGATCACTGATTCTCTGCAGCTCTTTCCACGATTCCGGCCGTTCTATACGTTTTGATTGAGCGATTTCTCTTCAAGGGCAACGTTGGAGTTATGGGAGCCAGGTGAGAGCTACCGTCGTGGTTGCAAAAGACACGCGTGACTAATGGGCCGCTTCTGCATAGTGTTTGGGTCTTCTTGCTCCTCGGCATGGAGGCAATCCGAACCTCCAAGACGAACCCTCAACTGACGATTGCGACGTACTCGATTCCTATGTGGACAACTCCTCTGATTCTCATCTTGGTGGTTACGGCGCTCGTCCCTGGTACAAGCTTACTAGGCCACCTTTGCGGCGTCTTGGTTGGATATTTATGTGAGAAGCATTTAATTGTTTTGCTGGTGAATATGCTAACATCGATTCTCCAGTTGGACTCGGCTACTTGAAGTTCCTAAGCCCACCTGAGAAGGCCCTGAGATGGGTCGAGTCCAAGCTGAACCTGTTGGGTCGTCTGCCTCACTATGTAAGCGTGGACCAGAAGACCTATGGCCGGTTTGGTGTTTTGCCTTCGAGCAACCATACCGGCAGCGGCAGCGCTCCCATTACACTTGTTGGTACCACTCAAAGACTTGGACCTTGAAGGGTTCGCCCCTGAACTTATATCATCACATTACATACTGCCTGGCGAGGCTGGATTGCATCTAAGTCGGAGTTTGGAGTTTGGCCGCGTCCAAATATGGCCTATACACAGGATGGGTAAAACTTTATGATTTACAATTCCCTTTGTTCATGGGTTGTGTGAAAGCGCCCGAAGATGCCACGTGCTGCATTTCCGAGTATCAAGATCGCTGCATTTGAACGTGAAAAAGGATTATAGGGGCGGAAGCGAAAACTCGCAAGGCAGCAGACTGACTACCATGGACACGGCTGTGGAACGGCCTATCCAGGCAACAACTGAAAAAAAAAGTAGAGAAGAAGCCCCCGCAGAGTGAATTCGGCTTGTAAGCAGCATCGGTCGTAGTATCAAGAATATTGTACCTTTTAGATGTGGTGATTACCATCCGCCGAAGCTGGTGTGTGTATCGGTAGAGGATCGATCTCCGAAACAGGGGTAGTTGGGTAACACAAACGCGGACGCGCTGGTTAAATGAATATTTGGGGCCGAGTCCCGCTACTTACCTAGGTAGGTATGTACCTATGTATGGCACCTCTCTGGGCCACCGAACCTCGTGAAGGAAGCTTGTCCTTTCAGACCGACATTGCGCAAAGAAGACAACCCGGTTTCTGCAATTGCGCAGAGCTGCCGCAGAACAGCTTACGCCATGTCGCGACTAATATGTGAGTTCAACCTCTCGTGAAGATCCTGTGGCCGAGCTATACTGACCAGGCCCCTGCATAGCTTCGGCTCTATCGTTGCGACGCGATCCACGCATCCTCAAGCTGCCACCCTACCTCTCGTTAGCCTGCATTCTCGGCGGCATTGCATGGCTGTTTCTGCTTCCACTCAACGACTACTCCCGACGAACATATATCTCTGAGAATGCGCTGCTCCCCGGGCAAGTGCACACATACTTTGGGGGCAGCGACCAGAATGTCTTGCGGGCGTACAGGCAAGAGGTCAACTCTGTCAGGGACAAGCCCAATTACGAGTATGCTCGCCAATCCATCCCATGGTCTGGAACTGACAATGGGAACACCGTAGGATTAACGACAAACTCGAGGGCATTCTCAAAAACGTGGGACTGAAGGTTGGCCGTCAAAACTACACATACGAATCAGCCGGCGACATCTACACAGGCGAGAACATTTACGCCATTCTCCAGGCTCCGCGTGGCGACGCTACAGAAGCTATCGTGCTGGTAGCTTCCTGGAAGACGGTCGACGATAAGTTCAACGTCAACGGCGTGCCTTTGGCTCTGACCCTCGCACGATACTTCAAGCGGTGGTCTCTCTGGTCTAAGGACATCATCCTTCTTTTCCCCCCGGACAGCAGGACAGGGACCCAGGCTTGGGTTGACGCCTACCACGACTCACACGACTCGTCCCGCGTGAGCTCTCTGCCCCTCAAGTCCGGCGCGCTGCAGGGCGCTATCGCCATCGACTTTTCACAAGAACACCGTTTCGAGTCTATCCACATTATCTACGATGGCATCAACGGCCAACTGCCGAATCTCGATCTCATCAATTCCGTCGTGAACATCGCGGGCGGGCAGATGGGTATGGGCACTGCGATCCAGGAGATGTGGTCGCACTCGGACAAGTACCAAGACCGACTCCGGACAATGCTTCGTGGCATGCTCAACCAAGGCCTCGGCCACGCCTCAGGCCCGCATAGCAGTTTTATACCGTACCATGTTGACGCTGTCACTTTACAGCCTTTTGGCGAAGGCTGGCACGACGAGATGGGTATGGGCCGCTTGGTCGAGGGTACGTTCCGCAGCCTGAACAACCTCCTTGAACACCTCCACCAGAGCTTCTTTTTTTACCTTCTCATGCATAAAGAGAGATTCGTCAGCATTGGCACGTACCTGCCCAGTGCTATGATTCTCGCCGCGAGCTTCACCATTACTGCCATCTCTTTATGGGTGAAGAGTGGCCAGCAGGGAGAGGGTTCAGGCGTAACGAGCACAACAAACCCATCCAAGACCGCGATTATGCCTTCACAAGGGTCTCCCGAAAGTGCTATAACTGTGTCAGACTCACCAACGCCATCTGCACCAGCTGTCGAACGTGACTTGTTCCTTCCTTTGGGCCTAGTGGCCATCTGCCAGTTCCTGGGTGTTGTGCCGCTGTACATCTTCAACCACATGCCCGCAAGCGTAAGCTTCCAGCACCCCGTCTATTGATGTCATATGCTCACGCCTATCTCGCAGATGCTTTCAGGAGCCTACACGGCCTTCGCGCTCGTTAATTGCGCCCTCCCTTTCCTTGTTTCCTCGCTGCTTACCTCAACCTACAACCCAACTGTCCAGCAGTACCAGCTTATCAAGTCTTTTTCCTTGCTGCTGCTCGGCATGTTTCTCTCCGCCCTGGCAACCCTCAATTTCTCCCTGGCCTTCCTCGTTGGCGTCATCGCTAGTCCGCTCTCCTTCATGCGGCCCTGGCCGAACCATCCACTCGTTCGCTGGGTCTGCGCTGCCTCCCTTCAACTCGCCTCTCCGACGGCGGCACTCTATTCCGTCTCATCATATTTCAACGTTAGCATCGGTGAGGTTCTCAAAGAGGCTGCGTTCGGGTGGGATGTTTGGGGCATGTACACGCCCGTCATCATCTGGGGTGTATGGTGGCCCGCCTGGCTCATGGGATCCGTCATTGTTCTTGGACAGCCAGCGGCCAAGGTGAAAAATTCTGTATAGCTAGGGCAAAGGCGTGGCTGGTACCACTGGTCTCTCTGCATGTATCACTCTGCGGAGTTTGGTGGTGGGAGGAATGGTTTTCAAATAGTTGTGCAACAGGATTGGCTCATCACGGGATAGGAACAGCAATTTTGTCATCAAAATCATCGCAGCCCAAGATGGAGGCCGGTATCCATCTCTCCCTCTCTAAGTCTAGTGGTGTACACTGGTCCTTCCTCATTGTCACAGACCAATATTATAGACGTCATTCATATCCGCCCATAACCTTGCACTTTTCAGGCCGCCCACACATCACCGCCGGCATTCTCGATCCAGTTACCGAGCTGGTTGACCTGCGAGTCCCAGTCGAGCAGTCGCTGGCGCATGTTACCAATCTGCTTCATGTCGAGCACCTTGGGCTGAACCCAGGTGATGTGCGCAACCTCGTCCACCTGGTCAATGTTTCCGCGCAGGAGCCCTAAGCTCAGGGCCTTCATGATCAGGTGCTCGATCTCGTTGGGGCGCACCTTGGTCTCCTGGGCGATGTCGACGAAGGACATGGCACGGTCATGGGGCGGCCGGCGGAAGACGGCTTCGGTGAGCGCCGCGAGGTAGATCTTCTGACGCAGATGTCCAGCGTTCTCGTTGAGTAGGGGCTTAGACCGCATGCGGGCCGAAAGGGCTTCGAACCCCTGGAGATCGCCGCGGTTGAAGGCGAAAAGCAGGTCGCGGAACCACTCATCCTGGGTGCCCTTGAGGGCGTCGAGGACGGGATGCAGAAGCAACTCGCCAAAGTTGTATATAGTGTCCGAGACCAAGGCGGCGATACTTAGGTGCAGAGCTCGCCTGTGGCGTTCCTGAGTTGTGAGAGAGTTGATATCGATGCAGGCTAGGTAGAGTAGGGCGTTGCGGTAGTAGGCAGCGAAGTCCATCTTACGCTAGGATTAGGTTCGGTGTCAGCAGTATTCCTGCGAGAAGTATCAGGGAGCCAGCCTACTTGGTAGTAGTTTGCGTTCGCATCGTAAAACGCTGCGTGAACAATCGTCTCAACTGAGTCGAAGCTGTCCAGTATTCTCTCGGCTGTGTCGAGCTCCTTGCGAGCGCCGTCCATATCCTCCAGGTCCAGCTTTACTCTGGCTACCGCGACAGAAGCATACACAAATGCATCTTGTGAGTTCTCGTTGTCGACCTTCTTCGCTACACCCTGGAGGAACGCCAGACGCTCTTCGTCATCTGTAGGGTCATGTTAACGCCCATGTTGCTTTATGCGCGTCTAGATTATGGTGCCACTATACCATTGCATTCCGTGGCAGCCTTCAAGGCCAGGTCAACAAGCTTGAGCTGATTGATCTTCTCCGCAAACTTCAAAATGAAGACCTTGTAGAAAGACAGTCGCTGGGGCTTGCTGCCCGGGTGGCTGAAGAACTGGCTAAGGGCATCGGTAAGCTGGTGCCAAAGTTTCCGCTCCCAGTAGTTCTCGAAGTCCAGAACGAGATGCTGCAGCTCCTCAGGGGCCTCGTCGCGCTGCTGCGCCAGAAAGTCGGGGATTGCGTCAACGTTCATCTTGGTGGAGGATTGAGGTCAAGGGTCGAAATTGTATGTGGCGGGGCGGGAGCTTCGAGATGCCCAGAAGGACGATGGATTCGCGGGCGTGCGAATTAATCAGAGTTCGAGTATGTCAAGGCAGCCACACATACAGCAGTTGAAATAAGACGGATCTGTCTTCTTTCTCTTCCTTCGTGGTCAACGTTGGATGGCCTGTCTTGAGACAAGATAGCTAGGTATGTGAGTGTGTTGATGAAGACAAGCAGGAGCTCTCTGGAGGGGCGACGCACGTAACGCGGCTAGCTAGCAGCCTGGTGAGGTAGGGAAGGTACGTACGTAGCGCACAGCACCGATCGGACCTCTCTGGGACCCACTTCGGATGCGTCGACCAATGGGTGTTTTTCCGATGCTATGACCAAAATCTGGACCGTGCTTTCGATTTCCACGTGACCCACTCATCTTCCGTCCGGGATTCTGGATCAAGCTTGCGACTTTGCAGCTTTCGGCCAGTATTGAAGCAATCAATTGCCAGTCAATTGGGGCTATCGCACTTACTTGCTGCCGCCTCGATACCTCACAATGGCCTCCTTCTCGACTACGGTGCGGTCAACCCGAAATGTTACGCAAAATGTCTTGAGAAGGCAGCTCCTCCACGACATTGCCATCACCCGTACCGGCAAGCCCATTCTGCGAACCCAGGGCGGAAGGTAGGCAAACCAACCGATTGTGTTGTGTGAGCCCGTTTCTGACCTGACTATGAAACATAGATCTTCTCTTGGTGGTATGCGCAAACGAATTCTAATCGGTAACGAAGCTTTGTCTAAGAACGATCCACAGGACACACTGCGACGGTTTTTGGCGCAACGGGCCAGGTTGGACGATACATCGTGAACAGACTTGGTACGAATGGACAAACGGCGAGCTTGCCGGCCCCTTTCTGACCCGTTTGACAGCTCGTCAGGGATGCACCGTTGTTATCCCCTTCCGGGAGGAGATGGCCAAGCGCCACCTGAAGGTCGCTGGTGACCTTGGTCGCGTTGTTTTCATTGTACGGGCCCGCTTTCCGACCCGATACTCACAACGGACATGGACTGACTACGACGCTGTAGGAGTACGACCTTCGAAACACCCAGTCTATCGAGGAGAGCGTCAGACACTCGGATGTTGTCTACAACCTTGTTGGCCGCAACTACCCCACCAAGTAGGTTTCTGAGGCGAATGTCGATTTAACGAGGAGAATACTGAGAGCGCGTGCCCAGAAATTTCTCTCTGGAGGATGTTCATGTTGAAGGGACAGAGCGGATAGCTGAGGCTGTTGCCAAGTACGACGTGGATCGCTTCATTCACATGTCCAGTTACAACGCCAACCTGGAGTCTACATCCGAGTTCTATCGCACCAAGGTCCGTCCTCGAAGGATAGTTTGCACAGTTTGCCTTCGAAATTGACCACTTTACAGGCCCGTGGCGAGCAGGTTGCTCGTAGCATCTATCCCGAGACCACCATTGTGAGACCGGCACCGGTCTTCGGTTTCGAGGACAACCTCCTTCTGAAGCTTGCCAGTGTTATGAACCTCTTCACGGCCAACAACATGCAGGAAAGATTCAGACCCGTCCATGTAAGCCGCTCGTATCGATACATGCTCCATCCAATCGCTGAACCAGTGTAGTCTATCGACGTTGGCCAGGCTCTTGAGCTGATGCTCTATGACGATAGCACTGCCGGTCAAACGTACGAGCTTTACGGTCCCCAGGAATACACCATGGCGGAGATTGCTCAATTCGCCGACCGTGAAATCTTCAGGAAGCGTCGCCACATCAATATTCCAAAGTCCATTCTGAAGCCTGTTGCCGGTCTCCTGAACAAGTATCTCTGGTGGCCTACCATGTCTGCCGATGAAGTTGAGCGCGAATTCATCGATCAGGAGATTGACGAGACGGCCAAGACCTTCAAGGATCTCGGTATCGAGCCCGGTGATATAAGCAAATTCACCTACCACTATTTGGTAAGAATGCGCGCTACTTGATAAATGATGCGACAGCCCAACGCTAACTACTATACAGCAAGGTTACCGCAGTGCCAATTTTTACGACCTGCCCCCCGCGACGGAGAAGGAGAAGAGGGAGGAGCGTAAGTACCTGCACGTTCTTGACGACCAGTAAAGTAAGCCTGAGTTCCATATGTATGAGGGGATTGATTCTGGGCAAGCAAAGTTGTTTAGAGTGTATATAAGTAGTCAACTAGACACAGTTGCAAAGTCGAGGAATCCAGGTACAGTTTTTGCTTCACAACTTCGGCGGGTGATGCGTTGTTCAGTGAAGATGGATTGTGTTGTGTTCCTGTTAGTCAGTGCTTTACTATGCCGTAGCTGATTCGTTGGCAACTGTTTATTTTGACGCCGCCTCAAACTGGGTCCTCTGCAAGGACTCAAGTGCTTTCCATCATCTTGACTCTTATTTATTTCAACAACCTTACCCTCCTCCGCACACTCGCCATTCGGCCACGAAAGGTTTGTCAAATTCGAGCCCACTCCATTTAAGAGGCCTAGGGCCGACTGATAGCTTCCCCAAGATGTCGAACTCGGACAGCGACGGCGAGCCCATGTAAGTCAACCTTCTATTGAGCTTGTTTCTGATGCCTCAAAATTTTCTCACTCCCGCCAAATGCGGTAAAACTGAGACGTTTTGCACAGCACGCTCTCTTCCCACGCCCTCGCGGCGCTGGCCGAGTTCAACGCCGAGAAGGACGCCCGCCAGGCAAAATTTGAGAGGCTCAAGGCGCAGTGCGACGCCAACGCCGCCGGCGGACTGCCGCTGTCTATGGAGGCGTTCACCGAGGACTGGAACAAGTCTCAGTTTTGGGTACGAGCAACTCCTAATCCGGGAAGCCCGCGGTTTGAGCGCAGCGAAGAGACTGATTGGTGTCTGGGTTTTCGTCTGTGTTTTTAGTACTCCGATGACACGGCGAGATTGCTGG
Organism: Colletotrichum tanaceti; assembly: GCA_005350895.1. NCBI lineage: Eukaryota > Fungi > Ascomycota > Sordariomycetes > Glomerellales > Glomerellaceae > Colletotrichum > Colletotrichum tanaceti. Next base: position 538,820 of record PJEX01000003.1, read on the forward strand.
CTGGGTACCTTCTTGAGGGCGCTGACGAATCCACCACCATCTGCATCGTGTCCGCGCCGAGCGCATTCATTGCTCTGCGCAACCTCATGGTAGAACTTGTTTTCCCCTTTTGACTGTCCGAAGTGACCATGGGGCGCTGCTGATCCGATGGGCAGAATGAACGAGACCCGAGTCTGGGACGGCCCAAGGTCGTCCTGCTGGAGCACGACACGCGCTTCAACGTCTTTCCCGAGTTCGTCTATTACGATTTCAAGACGCCATTCAAACTCCCAGGTAAGGCGACTATGCAACTACTCAGAGAGAGAGAGAGAGTCAGAGACTCCATTTAGAATGCCCAAGTTGTTAACGTGAATGGCATCAAGACGAGCTCAAGGGTACCGTCGACCATGTTATATGCGACCCGCCATTTCTCAGCGAGGACTGCCAGACCAAAAGTAAGCATACCACGACATCATGAGTCGAAACTTTCTCGTTTCTGACAGTAGACGACGCACACAGCCGCCATGACGGTCCGATGGTTGGGCAAGCCTGACGCCACCAACTCCAATAACCGAGTCATGGTCGTCACTGGCGAGAGGATGGCAACCCTCGTGAACAAGGTGTACAGGCCCCTCGGAGTCCGCACCGTCGACTGGGCGCCGACATTCGCCAGCGGTCTGAGTAACGAGTTCTACTGCTACGCCAACTTTGAGTGCAAGGACTGGACCTGGCAGGAGGCGGCTACAAACTAACCTAGTGACATTCCCACGCAATAGTAGACTAGATGATCGGAGGTTGTTTATTTTACAGTACGCGACATAACCCGACATAAAACGTGCATGCGCTGTTTGTTCGCTGTTCTATGCAATGATGTATTTCTTTAGTCTTCGCCAGCGATGGATATGATAATGTCCCTCTGCGATGCGCGGCTACCGCCATCCAACACGCGTTTTTGTTAATTTGCTTGCCCAAAGCCCCCACCCCAGATCGGGTGCAAGACCAACGATTCTTTCCAACGCCGACAAGATGCTAGACCTGACACTCCTTGCCCCAAAACACCCGTTCTGTCTATTGGACCTACTTTTGGCGGTTACCAACGCCCTTCCCCAAATGGTATTAATCGTTACATGCTTGGCGCAGGGGGCGTGCCTAGCCTTTGTGACGCTGGTTTACTACGAAAGGGAGCGGATAATGTAGAAGAGTAGGTATGGCTGGGCACTCAGTACGTCCGACTTGGGCGCCATCTCGACTTTGTGGTCGTTGAACTTGAACCACTGGTCGCCTACTCGGCAGTACGAGACGTAGTGACCTGGTGGCCCCATTAGTATTGTCCTCCTTCTCGAGCAGTCTCACCACTTACCCGTGTCGATCTCGCCAACGTGAACCACAACACTGAGTAAGTCGTAGGTGCATGATCTTCCGAGCTCGAATGCGTCCTTGGGGTCCGCGCCTCTGCCCCTGGTTGTATATGGCAGCATATTGAGCTGCAGAGGAAAGTTAACGACTGTGTCGATCTTTGAGGGTGCGCGGTCATGTCGACCCTGCTTGTACTCGAAGCGCTAGAGCCACTGTTAGCAAGACCTGGGCGTGCCGCAGTTGGCTTTGGACGGGGCTTACCTTGAGTTGAATGGCAAGCACGTTCGGCAGCCTCTTAATACTGGTGGCCCGTTTCGCCTGCTGCATCGAGCTGCAGTTGTGGCATCGGTACTCGCACTTGTCCGACTTGACATACTCCTCGTCTAAGCACTCCTGGAGAGTCAAACTGGGCACCTTGGGGCCACCCTTCTTCCTCTTGTGAGACAGGTTCTCCAGTCCAAGACTGAGATCCAGAAACGACTGCACCGCGTTGGTGACACCTCCGCAGTTCTGACAGGTGGTAGAACTCTGTAACTTGCCGTAGAACGTCTGGTGGATGATGCAATTACACGTATGTTCGCTGCCAGTCTCGGGCCGCTTGCCGTCCCCGTTGCGCTCATGGAGCTCTTCGGCGAGGAACTGAAAGAACTCATGAGCATCCTGCTCTTTGGTGGTAACGAGGTTCTCGAACGCCTTCTTTTCCGATATCCAGAATCCAGAAAGAATACTCGCGGCTGTGAATCCGTTGGTGTTCTCAACAGCGTAAAAGTCCTGGAACATGTCGTCCATGGCGCAGCTGAGGCAGTTAGTCAATGAGCAGTCGGTACTCTGGTGACCATCGCTGAGGTAGAAGTTGCGGAGCAAAGGGTTGTGGAGGAAGCTCTGTAGGACCACGTTCTGGTAACATGTTGCTCCAGCATTGTAGATACCACGCAGACCGTTTGCTTTGCAAGAGGCAGTGGTGGTATTGTTGGAGATGAAGCCCGGGTTGCTTGCAGTACTGTCCTTGACACCATCAGAAAACATCTCATCATGTTTCCTCTTGCGACCTGTAAGGAGTATCAGCATTCAGTTAGCCGACAGAAACACCCGAAAAGTATATTGCAGGCAGCAGCCAGGGGTTGACTCCATCGCTTCATTGGTAAATTGACTTACTCGAAAAGGTTCCCGTTCCCATCTTGCGGACACGAAGCTCTTCCAATGTGGGATCCCAGACCAGGTCATCGCAGATCTGGCAATAAAGCGCACCGCTGCGTGAATCGACATCTTAGGTTGTCAACGGATGCACATTGGTTATTCCTGAGGGGGCGACATACAGAACCGATGCTGCTTCTTCGTACCATGCTTTAGACGATCCTCCTCGTTGACAATTGTAGAACATTGCAGGCAGAGGTAGTTGGATGTGAGGGAGGTCATAACCTGCCCGTCAGAGTTTTTAGACGTCTGTGGTACAATGGGTGTCTGTTCAAAGATGTTCTTCAGGATCATCTTATAGTGGTGGACAGACTGAGTTGTGACCTCCTGAGACTGTGTGAAGAGCCGTTGGATGTGCTCTGTTCTGCTGTCAGCCCTGCACCTCGTATTGCTAGCCAGCTTGATTCCTTAAAGGTTGCGTTGGGCTCTACTGACCGCATCCAAAGACCGGTGTTCCAGGAACTGGCGATTTGACCTTGGCGGTCTTTGGGGACATTGGTGTTGTCGGCCGAGCAGTCATCTTGAAATTGGGTCCGATGGCGGTTTTCAACCGGGTGTGCTTTCTGCCCTTTCTCCTGCCTTCCTTCTGCCTTGGATATCTCGAATTACAAATTGGCCCCTTATACGATGATCGTCAAGGAATGAATAGGTGCGAGAGTTTGAGATGGAAAAGTGCGATTATGCGGCTTTCGAAGATAGGCAAAGGAAGGCGTCGATGATCGGCAACGGCTGCAGTCGGGAGAGCACAGCACGGCAGGGAACTGCTGTTCCAACCAAGGTCGATTGTCAGCCACGTGGTTTCGCGAGCAGCGAATCGATCAATCCGCTCAAACAGAACGAACCCGATCAACAAACAGCAGTTACTGGCCGCCGAACGTGTGCCGAGGGCGACAGGTCGAAGCGTGCCGGGCCCGGGGGAGCAGGAACAATTTACGTTGGCGATGTTGAAGCTCCTCCAGGTAAGTGGGCTTCGAATGGAGCCAGCCGAGTGTCGAGAAGATGCGGGCGTGATGCCGCTTCAGACGCGAGATTGCAGAAACCCGAACTGGGGGTGGAGACCGAAGAGAGAGGGGAAGAGAGAAGAGAGAGCGGCCTCGCGCTGTGGAAATTACAAACTAGCCGGCACTTCACGATCGATAAGCAGGTAGTAGGTAGGTACAATCTAGGAATCCAAGCATCTACAGACGATCCCTGGAAGATGCAAATGTTGGAGCTGGCACCCCGTGCACAGACAGGTTCGGTCGTGCCAGCAGCTAACAGGTAATAATTCCATGTTTATCGGCACCTGATCGGGGTGAATTGCTTATCGATAAGAAGGGGGAGGGGATGGGGGCCACGGGGGCTTCATCTTCCTGCCGATAGCCCCCGACGCCCCTGAAATCCATCTGTGTTCTAGACTTCTAGTGGCCTAAATACTTTTTTAAACGGGGCTCTGCTGGGATGACCCATCCCAGACCCGAAGAACCAGACAGAGTGAGGTTACCTTCATCCCGATCCAATACCTAAGGTACGAGGTAGTCCTCGTGCCCAATCAACTCACTTTGCACTCACCGAGCTTTTTCAGATTGCTGAGGTAAGCTCGTTTCTGAACCTCGGCATCTTGGCCTCCTCATCCCTTCGATTGCGTCTTCATTAACCCCAAACTGCCCGCCCAGTTCCATAGATACAGAATCTGCCTACGCATCACCGCTATTCACAATCGCACGAGGATGATGCGGTTTTCTTTTCGAGGCATTCTTCTCAAGTGCAGTACCAATACTGGTTTGTGACTAAGACAATTACGTTGCTCAACCGCCCACGGAACCAGATATACCACCAGTTCAAACCCCATCAGCCACAACAAAATGGCCTCTACGCTAGTGACGCTGCCCGAAGTTGAGCGCCTGAGTCCGGTCTGTATTCGCATTCTGGGGGGCAACCCGGGAAAGTTCACACTGCAAGGCACCAACACATACTTGCTCGGGCGAGGCAGCCGCCGCATCCTGATCGACACCGGCGAAGGCATGCCGTCATGGATTGCGGCTGTCAAATCCACCCTGGAGCAGGAGAAGGCAAGCGTCGAGACAGTCCTGATCACCCACTGGCACCGGGATCACCAAGGTGGCATTCGGCAGCTGCTGGAGTTGTCTCCGGGCTCCAGGGTCTTCAAGAACCAACCCGAGGAGGGCCAATTAGACATCTCGGACGGTCAAAAGTTTACCGTCGACGGGGTCAGCCTTACGGCGGTCTTCACCCCGGGGCACACAGTGGATCACATGGCTTTTGTTCTGGAGGAAGAGGACGCTATGTTCACGGCGGACAACGTCTTGGGCCAGGGGACGGCTGTGTTTGAGGACATGGCGATCTACCTTGACAGTCTTGAAAAGATGCGACACCTGTTCAAGGGGAGGGCGTACCCAGGCCACGGACCGGTTATCGACCATGGCCCGTCCAAGATTCTCGAGTATATCAGACACCGGAAGGCTCGCGAAGATCAGGTCATCCGCACGCTACAGATGGGGAGGCAAGATGAAGGGATCCAATGTGTGACCAACGCCTGGACGCCCATGGAGCTCGTTAAGGTTATATACCATGACGTTCCGGAGGAGCTGCATATCCCGGCAAGCGGTGGAGTCATGCAGATTCTGGCAAAGCTCGCGAAGGAAGACAGAGTAGTCGAGAGCAACGACAGATGGACGCTGAAGGCTCGATTGGCATAGGAGTATGTATGATCAGATGGATTGGGGCAACAAGAAGAGCGGACCTCGGCCAGGTCCTCGGGAGCATTGCGTCATGGTATGGCCTGGAACAAGAACGTCCACGGTACGTGGCTGTCGGAAATTGAAGCAGCGCGACGGGGGAAATCGCACGCCCAGAAAGACTGCCGTGTCACTGGACCCGGCCCTGCCCACAATGGGACGGAACACTCGAGAACGTGTAGCAGTAGAGGAGCTCCTCGTATGCCAATATCAGTAAGTCATTGGGCGAGATCGTGCCAAAACGGGCCGAGTTTACCTGTACACATGCATAATACCCAGCGCGCTATTGGCCTGGTATGGCCGGGCCCAGAAACGGGTTAAGACTGCCAGGTCTTCGGAAGCTTCGGACGAGCGAATCTTGTGACGGGGCGGAAGGGCGGGATGACGTCCAAACCGGGTCCCGTTGAGGTGAGGCTAGATACTGGCTGAGATTGGCTCTGTACGATGTATCCCTGTTCTGTACGATGTACAAGATGCTTGTGGTCTGTCACTAGGGCAAATCCGCAACTGCGCCGCTCCTTCTCAGTACATCGTACATACGATGTAGTGGCGGTAGAAAACCTCAGCCATCCATCTCTAATGCAGGCCTCAACGCTAAAAGATGATGGATGGCATTCCTACCACAACGAGTGGGAATGGGTTCGGCGCAGGCACAGGGGTTTGTAATCTATACTGCCAGTGACTGCGTAGTAACTGGGTATTCATTTGGGTGGGAAACCTTCACGGGCTGTTTTTGGGGGGTTTTTTGCGAAGCAAAAGATTGAACGGTGAACGGCGTCGCTCCCCGAGACCCGACAGTGGGTCGGACTCCGACTTGATTCCGGGACATCTCGACGGCAGGCCGCGGGAAAAGAGGGGCTAGCTACCTGCACGAGTAGAGGTACTGACTGTGTGGCTTGCACGGAGACAATGTACTTCAAAGTACTTCTCATAAAATGGGTCCATAAATACAGGTAGGTAGGGAAGGATCGCGATTTGATGGGAGGATCGGAAGCGAGGATTAGTGTGGGCTTTATTTGCACGCATTTGGCCTACCTAATCAGTGGAGCCTTGGGATCCGTGAGCCTTAGTGTTTTGGCTGGAAGTTGCTGTTTTGTTTCGTTTCCCTGTGATCTAGTGTGCCAACGACTTCATGTATCATTACTGGCGTTCAATGACGGACACAGACGGGGCCGCATTGTCCAGTACCTGGTGCAATAGGTGATGAGTGGTGTATTTGGGCATTGAACGTGCCTAGGAATCATTATACGGACGCTCGCTGTAGAAGAGAGAGATTTGAGTCGAACGAACTAGTCATGTACAAACGGCATTGACCTCCAGTGTGAGTGCTGGTTTGTTGCGAGCCTTGCCGGGTATTTCCTTAGGGGTTCTTTCCTCTTTTCCCGCTACTTGCCTGCCCCCCCCCCCCCTGGCTGTGTGCTGGCTCGCATTACACCATCACTTACAAGCTTCAATACACGGCACCTCGTGATCTCCCTACAGCCTCTTCGGTTTAGGCTCGGTCAGATTCTGTAGGCCAGACAACCATCAAGGGGTCGGGCCAAATCCGAAAACTGATGAAGCAGAAAGCCGTATGTCGTCGGAAGAGCGGCTAACGGGACAAGCAGCCCTTCCTGCATCAGCCGGCACCGGGTTCTCGATTACTAACGGCATTCCGCCCTACATACGAGACTTTCCTTACAGCATCCTTGCGCTTTCTTTAACTCGCGCGCCCTCATATGACTACCTACGATGTACATGGGGAGGTAGATGGTGGAGGTTGTGGGTCGGAAGAAGCGCTAGAAGCATATGGACGCAACAAGGAACCATCCCCAGTAGTGTAGGTATTGTATTGTGGTAAGATTTTCACAGGGAAAGGTTGACTTGGGTATCAACAAATGCAACGAAGCCTCCCTCCCTCTTTGGCCTGGTCTATCATGTGCTCTCTCTTTCTGCCAGGGCTGTCAAAGTGATTCGAGCTCCGGCGGGCAGGTTGCGCTCTTCCTTATGCATGATACAGCGCATATTTGCCGGCGCAAAATGGCTGCAGTATCCGTACTTTGGTAGTGTGTGAGAATGATATTTGAGAAAGAGTGATGCCGAGACAGGGGTGCTTGTTACAGTGCCAATTCTAATTGCGCCGCACGGAACTTTCGAATATTCCCTTCTTCCATTCAAAATTGTGACAGGTTTCGATGGCGTCACAGTCGCTGCTGCAGCCATAGGACACCTAGCTGCACTTACCTAGGCAGGTACCTTAGGTAGGCGGGTACCTGCCTACCTAGATAGATGATGTACTTATGGAGTAAACGTACCGGTACCCTACACAGTGTGTCCACCGAAATTTACGGTGCATAATACACAACAGGTAGGTAGGGAAAGAAAATATCCGTAATCGACTAAGGAATCTCGAGGAATGAAGCTCTCGTCTGCTTGCTGCGGCCTTTGACTCACTCCCTTGGCCGAGCTTTCCTATCTCTGCATCTCACGCGCGGATGACTGACTCCCTTTCGGAACTCTCGGATTCAGCATCTTGCGCCATTCTGGTTGGCTCTCCCACCTCCACGCGACCCTATGACTTACACCTACTTTCTCACCCTCACCTCAATTCCGCAGTGACATGTGTACTCCTCTTGTTTCTCTCCCCTCTCTTTCTTTTCGCCAGGAACCTTGTACCTTCTCGTCGTGGCCTTGTACCGCACCAAGAATCTCGGCTGCAAAGGACATCTCTCGGCCTCCGCGCTCATGGCTGACGCCATCGCAGCGTCCAGTCTTTTCTGTTGGAGCCCTCCACTCGCCGATGACCATATGTATCCAGCATTGGCTGAGTGCCGGGACATCATGAACTTCACCCTCCCCCTTTTTTTTTTTTCTGCCTGTAGAGTTGCGAAAAAGTCATTCCCATGCGCCACGCCCTGATCACTATCTGCTGGACACCTAATACAACATAGACAAGATCGCGGCCCTTCTTGCGCCCTCTTCGAATCGGTCGCTACTATTCGTTTGCCGTGCACCACAACAGCAACATCCTCATATCTCATCTGGCAGTTCTCGGTCGCGACGAGGCCCTAGATGAACCTAACAATTAAGCAGTGTGTCGCTGTCGTGGCATTGGGCATCGTGCCACTGGCTCTTGCCCATAGTGCTCAAGAAGATGGCGCAAACGTCATGAACATGGACATGGACATGTCCCACGGCGCAGACGAGCCCAACAAGCCCGATACCGACAATTACCCGCCCACATACTTTGCGCTCGCTGACCATGCGGGAGTCATGTACGCGCACATTGGCGTAATGGTGCTCGCCTGGGTCTTTGTGCTTCCAGTTGGTAAGTTTGCCAAGCTTCCGAGGTTGCCGCAACGACTTACACGCCACTCGCAGCTGTTATGCTCTCAATCGCACGGTCGAGGTATACGCTTGCACTTCAGTTCGCCTTCCTCGCCGTGAATGCTCTCGGCGTGCTTCTGGGGACGGTTTACAACGCCGCCACCCCCGATCTGTATCCCAACAACGCGCATCACAAGCTGGGCTGGCTGGTGACCTGGATCGTCTCGGTTCAGGTCCTGATTGGCCTACTGGGAATGGCCGCCGGCGCCTTCAAGGGCGACTCCCATGGAGCGTACGACCGTAACGAGTGCCAGTCCTTCATCCCCGTTTCCACCGCAGCCATGGCCGAGCACCACCGCATCCACGGTTCACGGCTCGCCACCGACTACCGCCTCTCCAATGACAGCGGCCAGGGCACCGAGCCTTGTACCGAGTCGCTGCGAAGCCACTCCCGCTCCTCGTCGTCCAACGAAGCATCCCCGCGCGTTTCGGGCGATCATCAGAAAGAGTTTATCGAGGATGACCAAGATCGTGAGGACGGCCCTCCTATGTCCATGCCGAGCAACAGTGGCAACCAGAGGAAGGCGAACACGATCCTTGCCAAGGTCGCGGCCAAGATTTCGTTGCGTGTGTGGAAGGGTCTGTTGTATGTCTACAACCTTGTTGACAGGATCGTTCTGCCTTTAGGCTCCGTCACGTTGTGTCTAGGCATCGTAGTGTACGGGCGTTTCTTCGTAAGTGACAAAAACCTGCATAAACCGATGGAATCCCAAGGCTGACTTGCTCCAGGAGGGCAACGGCATCTTCAGCGGTCTGGCACATTGGGTCAAGGGCGGGATTTTCTTCTGGCTTGGTCTGTTGACTTTGGGCCGCTGGACTGGAAGCTTCGGCGAAATAGGATGGGTGAGTTTGCGCCCTTGTTTGCGGTCTACCTAAATTGTTGTCGGCCGTGGCTGTGGGTGGACCCGGTTTGCTTACTGTTGTCTCTCGGCAGGCGTGGAATGTTCGGCCGAAGCGTGACGACGGTAATTGGCGGCCCTCGGCCGAGTTTGTCGAGAGCGCCCTCATCTTTGCCTACGGCTCGACAAACATCTTTCTTGAGCACCTCGGCAACTGGGGAGGGGAATACAGCGCGCAGGATCTGGAGCATATCTCTATCACCGTGCTGTTCATTGGTGGTGGATTGGTACGCTTCTGACTTGACCGAGTTGCGTTTCGGGGAAACTGGGCTAATCCGGGCAAACAGGTCGGCATGCTCATCGAGTCGACTCGCGTTCGAGATCTCCTAAATACCTCCGTCATCGACGCCGCCGCGGTCGCCCCTGAGCGAACCTATGACGATGAGGAGCGGAACACGCTCCAACCGCCATGGCAATACAGCTTCTCCATCAACCCTATCCCAGCGTTGGTGATTCTTCTCCTGGGCTTCATGATGAGCTCGCACACGCAACACTCGATGACCTCGAGCATGATTCACAAGCAATGGGGCAACCTGCTCACCGGCGCTTCTGTCGCCCGTGGCTTCACCTATGTCATCATTTATCTGAAGCCACCCACTTCGGTCTTGCCATCCCGGCCCCCAACCGAACTTCTCGCTGCTTTTGGTCTGATATCCGGAGGCATCATCTTCATGGCCAGTGTAAGTTTCATGCTCGCTACACGTGGCTTCTTGATCAACAGCTCATTACTAGATAGGCCAGCGACACCGTCCAGGGCATGGAACACTATAACCTGGATGCTATGTTCATGTACACAGTGACTATGGGTCTCGTTGGGCTCTTAATGGCCTGGGAGATAATCGTTCTGGCCATCAAGGGCTGGGCTGTCCGCAAGGAGGCCGGACGGTTGATGTCCCGGCGTGCCTGAACGAGAGTCACAGGGAGAGCGATTCCCAACTTGTTGGGCATCTCAGATAATGCCATGAGATAGTAGGCACGTTCGTTTGTAGAAAACGTTATGGGAACGGCGCAGTCACGGAGGCATGAGAAACGAATGCGATACGCAGCATTTGCCGCGCCAAACGGGGGCGCGGTCTCTTCCTTGTGTCCCTCACATTAATTACCGATAGAAATAGATACCCCTGTAACTCCATCCAACAACTGTTGGACGGCCGGTTTAACGTCGATTTTTTTTCTCACAAATACTTGGCCGCGCAGAACATAATGGATATAGATTTGGCGAAAACTGCCTTTTTTTCCCCTTTGTTTGTTGACGCCCATGACAATGGTTTCCCGTTGCCTTGCCAAAAAACCTGTCGATCGTCTATTGGTCCTCGCCTTTGACTCTGGTTGTGACGGACGAAACGGGACTGAGACCTGCGCTTGAAGAGCGCTCAACTCTCATGACCTCTCATAGCCTTGCGCAGCAGCTTGTTTCGATGGCGGGTGGCGCTTTTCGCCGGCGGACTCTTCGGCTCTTCATTGGGTTGAAAGTCGCGACGATGAGCTTATGGTTGTGGCTCCCCCAGGAGCCCACCACGTCGTCTCTCGACCCCCGTCCACCAAACCGAGGTCATCTTATGACCGGAGTGCAATTTTCCGAAGTTCTCCGATCCGGACTCATCCACGCCAAAGAACGCGCTGAGAAAATCACCGTGCGGAGCCCGTCCTCGATTCGCAAACTCAACTGATGAGACCCGGTGGAACTCAACCGGATGTCCTCTTCTTCTTTTTGGTCTTGTCCTTCTTCTCCTTCTTCCCGCTCGCGGGCTCCTTATCTCCCTCCTCGATTCTCTCAGTCGCTGCCTCCGTCATTTCCACATCCTCATCCTCTGCGGCCACGGCTGTGGCAGAAGCAGAGGTAACAGCGGCAGGTCTAGCAACGCGCTCCTGGTCCCGGGTCGAGTAAAGCGCGGTTCCCTGCTGCAGGGCGTGAACGAGGAAGGGCACCGATTCAGCTTTGAAGTCGTCGGCCTCGCGGACTTTGTCGAGGTCTTCGGCGAATTCCCGGGTCGTCCGCTGAAGGTAAAAGGCGTTGAATTCCTGGGATGCGGAGGTGATGGCGGCCATTGTGGATATGCAGTCTCCTTCTCCTTCCCTTGTCTTTGGTTGTGGACTCGAACAAACAAAAGTGCTTGGAGACGGATTTTAAGTGCGGATAAAAGGGGATTTCTTTTATCAAGATTGGGTTGAGGTGAGTGAGTATAAGCGATGAGACAGGACTTGTGAGATGACCTGCGAGTAAGATCCCGACAGGTGAAAGTTCTGAGCACAGTGCTTGAGAGCAGTGTGCTACTTTTTTCGCACAAGCATGATTTTCACGCCAGGTCCTCAATCTAAATTTGGTGGCGCTGCAGTGGGCTGTAGCCTCCCCTCCAGCCAAAAGTACCATCAAAATAGACAAACTTAAGTGGGTGAGCACTTGAGATCTCGACGACGAGGTTGGTAGATGCCAGCTCTGGCAAGCGTATGTCGCCAATGTCCCAATGACTCGATAAGAGGTTTGTATTACCCAGTAGCAAACGTATTCTCCCAAGGGAAACAGAGGAAGAATGGATAAAGAAAGGGCTAGTTTCAATTTAGGTAAGGTAGTATCAGGAACGCTTGCTGTTTTCTGGATAGAAGCTTATTGATTCCCGCGCCTGTTTCTTCTACCTTCTTTACCATTAATGGTTTTACCTTTTGGTTTTTGGTTTGTTTCTTTCAAACTTGTTCGTGTTTGCTCCCACTCAGCTCATTTCCAGTGTGCTTGGTTTCTGCAGCAAACTGCTATGTAAGAAGTAGGTTTTCTAACGTCTTACGAGAAAACTTATCAAAGCACATTATCTTAGTTAAAATCTACAACGTACAGTACATAAGCCCTACGTACTAGCAGTTTTGAGTTCCGTTTCGTGGACGGAGAATTCAACACCACGCTTGTGACCGCTCGTGCATTTGAATACAACTGAAACATAATCGTGGCCATGGGCTATCTAGGAACTCGGCAACGTGTGCCTCAATTGCCATTCCTCTAGGGAAAAGACGATGAGGTTTCCAAGCAACTCCAGGGGAGTAACGATGCCTTCACGCCTCCACGTCGCGCACAGTCTCGTCACGCTAGGTAGGGAACGTTGGCGGCAAGAGAGAGGGTGAGCAGTTCCAAGAAGACAGCGTGTCTACGTCCACTTGATCGTCTGAACTCGGACCGTGTGGAACAAAGAGGCAGAGAATACATGGAAACATGGCCTTGGGTTGGTTTAGATTTGAGGCATGTTTTCGGTTTGCCTTCCCACCCGTGTCTAATCGTCGCACGAGCAATGAAGCAAAGTGACTTGCTACAAGGTAGCCATTGAAAAGTGAACTGTGCAGCATGGACGACCACAAAACAACAGTTGTATACAAGCCCAATTAGAACCACTCCTCCCCCCAGACAACTCATTCAAGAACACTGGTTCAAGCAGTTGCCTCCCAAAAGCACAACTATCATGCAACAAAGTTTCATCCCATGTGTCACGGGTGGACGGCATAATGGTACCACTATGGATCACATGTATTATTGAGGGGGTGCCATTGATTGATGGCCTACCTCCCTGATCCGGACTTTAATCTGAAGTCCCGACCATCTGTCTAATAAAGAAAAAGCATAAACTTTAGCAAAGTCATGCTTCTGTCAACGTAGAACCCCATGCGACGAACTTACGAGCAACACTAGTCATCATGAAGCTCCCTAGGCTAGTCAATACTTGTTTACCGACGCAGATCGAGGCTTGCTCTGGACGAGTCAAGACTGGGGCGCATAGAGCTGCTCGAGCTTCTGCGACGGCGCGCACGCTGTTCACCCGGATCCGAAGGTCTTAGTCCCGACGACTTTGCAAACATGTTGAGGATATCTGTCAACGAAATCACAGCGGTCAAACGACCGGAGAGATGAGCGCCGGGCATGGCTGCAGCAGGTACGGCGGTGTGTGTTTGTGTAGGAAGAGGCGACTGCGGCGCCGAGCCAGATCCTGGCACTAGCACCGTCGACGTTGTCGGGGCGAGCAAAGGAGTCGCAGGTGCGGACGGGGATGGGGATGCCGATTCGACAACCCACATGCGGTGAGACTGAGTGGCCACCAGCTTCGCAACGGTGTGCGCCAATGTCGAGTATGGGTTCACATAGAAAACAGGGAACGAGTCGCGGCCGTGTTCGACGCCGCGCTCGCTGAGGATGACGGAGATGAAGTGCATGCAGGAAGACTGTAGCAGAGGCGCGTCGGCGGCGTTGGTCAGGTGCTTGACGTCTACAGTGGAGATGTTTCCTACGACATTATTGCCGTTGTCGATGACAGCAACGCTCGTCAGACCCTCGGCATTCATCAGTGCCAGCGCGTCTCCCAAGGTGCTGTCGGAGCTGCCGAATGTTAGCCACAGCCCTGCAAAACCAGCTTTTTCTTCTTGTTTTCTTACTTGACAGCAACAATCTGCTGTGTTCCAATACCGAGGTCTCTCAAGGTCACGGGGTACAGTCTATCAATGGCAGGAAAATTGATGCCCTCGTTCCAGAAGAATTCGATAACCTTCAGCTGACTGAGAATACCGACTACGTCGCCCGTGGGGCTGGTGACCAGCACGCGATGGATGCCACTGCCGAACACTTCAATGGCCCGTTCCAATGTCTCGTCGAAGGGCAGAGTAATAAGCGACTCTTTGCGGCACAGGGGCTGAACATCACGCAGGGCGATGTGGGCGCCATCGCGAGCCTTGTTCACGATCTCGTCGTAGAGCGGGACCTGCTCCTCTTCTGGCTTTGCTAGCCCGACAACGATCAGCAGGTAGGTGTTGAGGTCATTATAATCGAAGGTCGAATCGGCGGTCTTGGCTGTGTCATTTTCTCGGATGAGGACGACATTCGATGGGCTATGCTTGACCAGAGTCTGGCGAAGGGTCAGAAAAAGTCTACAAAGAACGGCACATACGTTGAGACACATACCATGGATGCTTCTTCGACGCTAGTGTCGGGGGTAACCCATTTGAAGTCATCCTGAGCGACGAGTTCGTTGACAGAAACATCACGCCAGTCGCGGCCGGCGAAGCGCGGGTTTGCATGCTTACTAGCAGCAGGTGGATGGTTAAGAAGCTCCTGGACGGCAGATTGGGTGAAGGAAGGGTGACGCTGAGCGCGAGGAGAGCCAGGCGCGTTCCTCAGGTTCTCGGCAAAGCTCTGGCGATGTGCATGGACGTGGGTTGTCTTGTGCAGGCTCGTCTGGGAAGAAGTTCGCTGAGGGACTACAGGAGGCGAAGTGGCGATGGCTTCGTCGTTGTGCGATCCGGGCGCTGCTGTTGCGTCCATTGTTCTATTGGGAGGTGTTCTTTCGGTCCAGAGTCCAGACCCAGGTTGTCTTCGTCGGGGCAGTCTGATAAAAGACAGGAAGAGGCGTGGCTTGTGCGTCTGTACTCTATAGTCTTCTTGCTACAACTCCTTGCGAAAGCGGCCAATTCTGTTTCGTCCTTCAATCGGCCCTTGCTTCGTTGCGTCACTCGTCTGTGTTGTAATATGGTGGTGGCTGAGTGGATAGATAGTTGTTGGCGAGGTGCCAAGCATGGAAGAGGTCGACGGTCGGCTGATTGCGCCAGAGAGCTGCCCGGAACAGAGCAGAGGGTATCCGTGCTGCAGCTGAATTGAGGGGCCCCGGTGACAGCGGCAGGGGATGCGGATGTGGTGGCATGGGCTTCTGAACAACCTAAGTGTGCCGCGGGCGATGCTGTCGTTGGCCGGTAGTTGCCTCGACTCGTGCAAAAGGAAAGCTAATAGAGCGGCCAGATGTTTTGATGCCTGGATGATGGAACAAAAAGGACGGAACAAGGGGCTAAATTAGTTATCAAGGGTCAAAAGTAAACTCTTAAACGATATCAACCCAAGCAGCCAAGCAGCAGCATCAAGAAGAGAGCCAAACTCGGGTGTGTGCTGGGAATAACGGACAGGCTGCGTATCATTAGGTCCGCACGTCCGTAGGTACCTTAAGGATACCTTACCCCTCATTTTACAGCTTCAGGCCCTAATTGGTGCTTTCTCCCCGCTTTGTCCGCTCCCTTTCCCCCCCTTCTCGACCAGAGCGATGCATCGACAGTGGTGCACCCTCCTTCCCGCTGACTGCAAGTATCTAGTATTGCTGCATGCCTAGGTACCTCCTACCTGACTGTGTATGTAGTCGCTCAGCTACCTAGGTAGATAGGTTGATGAAGGATTTGTTCTGATTGACGCCTCGCCGTTGACCGACAGCAAGCACCAGCACTCATTTGATTAGCCCCTTTTCGAACCTTAAATGCGCTGCGATTGGTGTCGTTTCTTTGCGAGCATTTACTTTGTACTTTTGCCCGAATCCTGCAAGATTCTGTAGCTAGATGCCTTCGTTTTCCCTTACCTGGCAGATATTGCACCTCGTATCTAGCTGGGCAGAGCCCAGGGCTCTGCAGCCTCGTCGACCATTCCTGCGGCTGCGTTTGCTGCGTCTGCTGCGTCTGCTGTGTCTGTCTGTCCCTTGATTGATTGAACAACCCGGCTCAATGTCAGGGAGGGATAGAAGATCAAGCAGGGGAAACAACAAAATGCTTTGTCTGGGAATTGGCTACAGGCCGGTGCCACGGTAGGGTATGGAGCTTCGGCGAGACTGCAAGGGATCTTTGATGAGGAGCTCCTTGTCCGGTGAGTCTCTTGTCTTCATGCATTCTGACATTTACACAGGTAGTGGAGCTTGTCATTGAGATTTTTCTTTTTCTCACACTGTTTACTTTTTCATTCTTTACGTGTTTCCTCATTTATCCCTCCCATCCCTTTTTTGGGGCTACTGGCCTATTGATACTCTGACGGAATGATCCAATTTGACCACTGGAGATTTAATGGTTGACTCGGCTGATTTGGCAGATGGCAAATGTGCTTTTGGTGGTTGGCATCTGTGCTACGCCTCTGGCGTGTCGTGGCAGGCAATCTGACCACAACAAAGACGCCGCATGCGTGGCATGACCCCAGGAATAGGGAACATATCCGCAGAAGAGTCAGATACATCTCGCCTTCTCTTGATTGGTGATGCCTGATGAAACCCACCTGAAGACGGTAGGCGAGGCGGGCTGATGTTCTCGCCTTGCATCCAAAGAGGTAAATATTAGGATCACGGTGTATCTATCATATCGCGAGCAGCTTGGGTCAGATAGTAGATAATTAGGTATCTAGGTACAGAGACCTCCTACCTAGGTAGGTAGCCAGCCAAACATCGAACAATCCGTGGTGGAGATCAACGTTCACATGCCACGACGGCCAGTCAAAAGCCCCAGACACTAACAATTCCAGACAAACCACCAAGGAGCAACGGCACACGCACCACCTATTGAACCCCTCCACGGACCACGGGCCACGACGGACGGGGACAGACCAGCCAGTGCAACGGCCAGGAACAGCATTAGCATCAGCGGCAGCGGCAGCAGCACCAACAGCACCAGCGCAGACTCAGCGCAGAAGGCGAACGGCAGACTGACAGAGGACGCGGAACCCACCTCCAGCAACAGCCCCGCCAAAAACCTACCAAAAATTATTGTCATTTTTTTACTTTCCCCTCCACGACAAGACCCCAGTCCCTCACTATCGTGGGCTTGCTGCCTCACTTTTTGACTCCTGCAAGTCCCTTTGTTTTTCTTCCCTCTTCCTCCTCCCTCTGCAACATCCCTCCCCCCACCATCGCCCTCTCCCGAAGCATATCATGCTCACTGCGATCAGTTGCTACTCCCAGTAGACAGACTGCATTTACCTGTATTTCTCCCTATCCTCGTCCGATACGCGTTCGCTTACTTTGGCGCACCGAGCAAGATCAGCAGGACTGAAAGACAATTAGGCTAGGTATCGAAAAGGGTAATCAAAAAGCACCCCTCAGAACAAAACACGCCGACCATTATCCGCCGCTCCCCGCGTCATCCTACCTAAACTCAACCCCTTTCGTGTTCTCCGACCTCCCACCGCCCCGACTGTATTGGGGTTGGTAATTACAACAAAAATCGCAAAACCCTCGACTCGACCACGGCCGACACACCATCTCAGTCGCGACCATGTCTGTCCTTCCACCAGACGTCCACGCCGAGCTGTCCCAGCTGCTGCAAGCTCTGCAGTCGCCGGACAACTCCGTCCGAACCCAAGCCGAAGACCACCTCCAGAACAACTGGACCGCCAACAGACCCGAGGTTTTGTTGATGGGCCTGGCAGAGCAAATTCAAGTTGCCTCCGATGCTTCGGTACGCTTCTCTCCTCGACTTCCGACCCCTTTCGTTTTTCGTATCGCAACCTGGCGCTAACTACCATTATTTCGCCTTTCAGATACGATCCTTTGCCGCCGTCATTTTCCGAAGAATCGCCTCCAAGAGCCGCAAGAATGAGCGTGGCGAGCTCGTCGACATGTTCTTGTCCTTGTCCCAGGACCAGGCTGCCGCCATCCGACAGAAGCTTCTCGAGAGCCTGGGAGGCGATTTCCAGCGTGCCGTGCGCAATAAAATCAGTGACGCCGTCGCCGAGGTCGCGAGACAATACACTGAGAACAGTATGTCTCCCCCGATGCCCACATTTCACCTCTCATACTCTCTCCCGAAACCTTGAATCTGACGCCATGGCAGATGATTCCTGGCCCGAGCTGCTGGGTGGACTTTTCCAGCTCAGCATTGCTCCTGACGCCGAGAAGCGCGAAACTGCTTTCCGCGTCTTTGCCACGACCCCAGGGATTATCGAGAAGCAGCACGAGGACACCGTTATCCAGGCCTTCCAGAAGGGCTTTAAAGATGATTCCGTGCAGGTAGGTCAAACCAGAAAGAGCACCTAGTAGTGGCTACAAACCGGCTGACTTGAAACAAGGTGCGCCTGGCCGCCATGGAGGCCTTCGCAGCCTTCTTCAGGAGCTTGGGAAAGAAGGTGCAGCCCAAGTACTATCCTCTGATCCCAGATGTTCTCAATATCCTGCCGCCTATCAAGGACAGCCACGACTCCGAGGACCTTAGCAGTGCCCTTGTCGCCCTTATAGACATGGCTGAGACGGCGCCAAAGATGTTCAAGCCTCTCTTCCACAACCTTGTCCAGTTCAGCGTGTCTGTAATCCAGGACAAGGAGCTCGACAACCTCTGCCGCCAGAACGCGCTGGAGTTGATGGCCACGTTCGCCGACTACGCGCCCTCCGTTTGCCGGAAGGATGCCACTTACACCAACGACATGATCACCCAATGTCTTAGTCTCATGACTGATCTTGGCGAGGACGATGATGATGCCGCCGAATGGTTGGCGTCTGACGATGTGAGTGACCTTCTTGCGCTTGGTGATATCGGTGTGGATACTGACATGCATCCAGCTTGATCAAGAGGAAAGTGACCAAAATCATGTCGCCGGCGAGCAGTGTATGGACAGACTCGCCAACAAACTCGGAGGACAAACCATTCTGGCGCCGACCTTCAATTGGCTTCCCCGCATGATGACCTCGATGGCATGGAGGGACCGACACGCCGCCCTTATGGCCATCTCTGCTATATCTGAAGGCTGCCGGGAGCTCATGATTGGCGAACTCAGCCAGGTCCTTGATCTCGTTGTTCCTGCGTTGAAGGATCCGCACCCTCGTGTGCGTTGGGCTGGCTGCAACGCACTGGGCCAAATGAGCACCGACTTTGCGCCCAAGATGCAGACCGACTACTACGACCGCGTGCTCACGGCTATCATTCCTGTTCTCGAGTCTCCCGAGGCTCGTGTCAAGTCGCACGCCGCCGCCGCCCTAGTCAACTTCTGCGAGGAGGCTGAGAAGTCCATCTTGGAACCCTATCTCGACGAGCTCCTCTCTCACCTCTTCCAGTTGCTGCAGAACGAGAAGCGCTATGTCCAGGAGCAGGCCCTCTCGACCATTGCAACCATTGCCGACGCTGCCGAGGCCGCATTCTCCAAGTACTACGACACTTTGATGCCTCTCTTGGTCAGTGTTCTTCAGAGGGAGAACGACAAGGAGTTCCGCCTCCTCCGCGCCAAGGCCATGGAGTGCGCTACTCTGATTGCTTTGGCGGTTGGCAAGGAAAGACTTGGGCAAGATGCCATGACTCTTGTCGACCTCCTTGCCTCCATCCAGCAGAACATCACGGACCCCGATGACCCGCAGGCTCAGTACCTGATGCACTGCTGGGGTCGCATGTGTAGAGTGCTCGGCCAGGAGTTTCTTCCTTTCCTACGTAATGTCATGCCCCCTCTTCTCGAGCTCGCCAGCGCAAAGGCCGATATCCAGCTTCTCGACGACGATGAACAGGTCGAACAAATCCAGCAGGAAGATGGCTGGGAGCTCGTCCCACTCAAGGGCAAGATGATCGGTATCCGAACCAGCACCATGGAAGACAAGAACATGGCCATCGAGCTTCTGGTTGTTTACGCTCAGGTTCTTGAGGGAAGCTTCGCCCCTTACGTGGCTGAGATCATGGAGAAGATTGCTCTCCCTGGTCTCGCCTTCTTTTTCCACGACCCCGTCAGATTCATCTCGGCCAAGTTGGTACCGCAGCTCCTCAGCTCATACAAGAAGACCTACGGAAGCCCTTCGAACGAGCTCAACGGACTGTGGGCGGCGACTGTAGACAAGCTTCTCGAGGTATTGACGGCTGAGCCTGCTATTGATACCCTTGCCGAGATGTACCAGTGCTTCTACGAGTCTGTCGAAGTCGTTGGAAAGGAATGTCTCTCAACCGAGCACCTCTCCCGCTTCATCGATTCGGTTCACTCTGCCATTGAGGACTACAAAGACCGTGTTGCCCAGCGTCTCGAGGACAAGGAGGGCGTCGCGGCCGAGGACGTGGAAGACGAGGCAGAGGACGTCCTGTTGGCTATCGAGGATGACCAGACTCTCCTGTCCGACATGAACAAGGCGTTCCACGCCATCTTCAAGAATCACGGCGCCGCTTTCCTTCCGTCTTGGGAGCGCCTGCTTCCCACATATGAGGGTTTCCTCAAGTCGGACGATCCCACACAGCGTCAGTGGGGTCTTTGCATCATGGACGACGTCCTCGAATACTGCGGCCTGGAGAGCCAAAAGTATGCCAACCTCATAACTCAGCCTTTGGTCGACGGCTGCAGAGATTCGTCGCCCGCCATCCGACAAGCCGCTGCCTACGGCATTGGTGTGGCCGCACATCGCGGCGGTCTTCCCTGGGCACAGTTCCTTGGCGGCGCCATGCCTTTCCTCTTCCAAGCCACGCAAGTGCCCGACGCGCGGAGCGAGGATAACGTGTACGCTACCGAGAACGCCTGTGCTGCCATCGCCAAGATCCTTCACTACAACGCCGGTTCAGTGCAGGACCCCAACAATATTGTCGCGCAGTGGATCGAGACACTGCCGGTGACCAATGACGAGGAGGCGGCGCCTTACGCCTATGCCTACCTGACAGAACTGATTGACAAGTGAGTGGATCAACCACGTCGCAAAACAGGAATCGTAGCTGACGTCTGAATATCTAGGCAACACCCCGCTGTTGTCAACCAGGCAGGCAAGGTTTTCGTGCTCACCGCCCAGGCTCTGGAGGCAGATACCCTCCAAGGACAGACGGCGAGCCGCGTGGTAGGCGCCATCAAGTCTCTCCTGTCCCAGGCGGGTGTAGACCCCACGCCTCTTCTGCAGCAGTTCTCGCCCGAGTCTCAACAAACAATTACTTCGTACTTCTCTTGAGTGTCGAGCATTGAGTAGAGAATCTCAAAAAGAAAGCGGGCGCCAATCCGGGATCACCTGGCAAGAGTGTCGTATTCAAGGTGGGGGTGGGGTGGAGAGACAGTCGATGATACCACAAGCACCGGAAAGAGAAAAAAGCTGGCCCCCATGACATACCAGAACATTACTGGACTTGGATAGCTGCTGCCTTACCCGGGCCATGTCCCGATATAGGCGAAGCTGGGCGGCAAGGGTTATGGGGAAGACGAGTCGAGGAGGTAAAGGTGGTGGCAGAAAGGCCGCTTTGGTCACCCCCTTCGTTGCGCTACCACCGCTTCCTGCTCGCTGGCGCCAAAGCAATGATGCCGATGGATGATATAAAGGAGTGGTTTTGCTTTTGCAGATAGAAATCTACGCATATGAGATATGATCTATCTCTATGGAGATGACCCATGCTTGTGATGACTGGGCGATGCCATTGGGGCCAGACGGGTAACCATTGCTGATCGAAACCATGCCTCCAAGCTCCAATGCGGCAGTTCAGTGAGTGTGCGCGTACTTTGATGCTGGACAACGGAGGGTAGAGTAGACATGAGACGGCTGTAACTCTCAATCCGGCAACAGGTTTCTCGAACCACACGTACGGGTGGTGATTTCCGACATGGACATGTTGCATCTATGCTCATAAGCGGCCCAGCGGCAGGACTCAGTACGACAGTATCTGGGCAGAACCCCCGTTTATAATCAACGTACTCTGTAGATAGACAATCATCATCGAGGGTCTCGACGGGGCCGTGGCTGTTCGGATCCGAAACACCGCATTTTTGCAAAAATAACGTAGCGGTTGGAAAAGCACTGGGACACGTGAAATAGGCGGCGGCATAGGTTTTGGGAGATATAAAATCACATCGCTTCCGCAGCGAATTTCCTTCCGGAGAACATTCCATGGGCTCCGTTTGAAACTAGGCGGTTGGTTAAAACGGAAGAGCTGGTGGTAGGTTGACTGGTGCGTCACTCATTGATTGGGCGGTAAAGGGAGGAGAGATATCGCGGTACCTAGAGGGGAAGAGACGAAAAGCAGGTACCTACATAAGGTACTTACAAGTAGGTAGGTATCCATCCGTACGGACAGACATGGGCAAGTGAAATTGCCATGTCGCCTATCGATGCGCTTTTGGGGCATTCTTAGTATCACCCACCGACATTCTGCTCATTCCTTCTTCTTGCCCGACTGGCCCAGCTGCCCGGTCTGACAGGTCTACTCTCGAGTCTCGACTGCCCCAGCGCCACGAGCCCGCCCTGGCAAGGACAGCGAAGTCCGACACAGAGTCTTTGCTCTTCCCATGCCCTCCCTTGACCATTGTTGTCTTCACCACTGTCCACGTTCTAGAGAACCGGCCGCGTGCTGAAAAGCTTGTGCTGGTTACAGGAGTGCCATACTGAATGTGGCACGGGTGTCGCGTAGGTCATCATCCCTCGACAGAAACCGGTTGTCGCACAGAAAGGCACCTGACTCTCTGCCCAATACACAGGGGCTCAGGGGTGTGACGCGGCTGTTGCGCGACAGCGCGAGTTGGTGCACCCTCTAGGCTCCAGGGCACAGTTTCCCCCCCCCTCTGCTCTAAAAACTTGCCATAGACGGCCAGTAGGAAGCCGGGACAGCCAGGCCCGGCGGAGTAGCCGCCGTCCCATGCTACGGATCATGCGTGCGTGTGCCGATCAGCAGCAATTGCTCAGTTCTTTGATGGCCAGAAACGGTATGTACGGTAGGGGGACGACCGTCTGACGGACTACCTAGGTACCTACAGACTTTGGGGGGTCCTGGGGGGGTCCTGTAAGGAGCCGCCGATCTTTGCCTCATACGGGGTCCTCGTTGGCTCGTCACATGGTATTGGAGGGCTGCTGGCCTCGTTGACCCACGGGAAAGCGAACGCGCCTCGGGGCACTTTTCTTTGGGCGGTGCTCACCCGCTTGCCTCGCTGGTTATCCCGCTGCCAGTCCTAAACATCTACAGGGTAAACCTAACCAATTCCATATTCCATATACTAACTCTATCCCTAATCCTAATACAAACCCCAACCTCTAACCCCAACCAGATCCTTAAGAGCATTCTAAGAGTGCATCTTTCTGGGATTTTTCTAGGATTTCCTAGGCGTTAAGGGGGGGGGAGACAGATGTCAGAAGGGGAAAGTGGAGTAGAGACACTCGTTTGTATGAGAAATGGCAGCGGGATAACCAGAGAGGGCAGCGAGTGAGCACCGCCCTTTTCTTTGTGCAAGAGGGTGTGATACGTGTTTGGTCAAGCAAAGCATTGAGTTTCTGTATCTGATAGGCTGTTGGCTACTGTTGGCTTCGTCGAGGCGGAAACACTGAAGGCGCAGAAGGTCAGAGCGTGATGCAAGACGGGATATACCATCGTACCGCCGTGCTGGTAGGAGCTCGGAGAAGGCAAAACGGCCAACAAAAAAGGCAGCCGATAATACCGCGAGTCAGATGATCAGATGGGCACCGATCAGTCCAACGGGACGACGACGGGCAGATCGCGAGGAACACAGGCACGGCGACCGCAAATGTGCGCACTCTGTAGTATAAATAAGGATGCGGTGACAGCTGCCACGGGAGCACCGCGGCGGATGCAGAAAACCTCGATCACTCACTCAAGAGTGCGAATCGGTTCGAGGGATTCCGCTCATCTGGCGAATATGGACTCTCTCGCGCGGGAAAAATGTTAGTGAAGTACTCCGTACAGATACACAGCCACCAGCGGTTCGTCCTGCGGGAGCTTGGACGCCAGACGCATGATGGAATGGGTTGTGATTGGGAGAGACGGGACATATGACGACATTGACTTCTTTAGGCGAAAGTTAGCTTTGTCTGCCCGCAGCCCCATGCTCCCTGTCTCTGTATCGAGTGGGCTTCACGACTGTAAGGGAAGAAACCAACCGCTTCGTCTCCAATCCTCTGTCCAACATCGGGAAGTTTATCGATGCGCACAACAATGACAGCAACGGAATAGAATTAGAACGCGTCTTTGGCTTTTGCCGAGCAGATTCCAAGCACGGAAATGTGCTCGTACTAATAGAGAGGAGATTGGCTGCGAAGCTCATAAACAGATACTAATGAGGGTACGAAGGATATGTCATCTACCTAGGTATATATCCGTACCCAGGTACCTACCTACCTAAGACGACCCCACTTCCGGTACTTCTCCTGTCTGCTTTGATGGCAAGCGGTTCAACACTCAGCCCGCCCACCTTGCATAAGGGTACACACCACTCCATTCAGAGAGACAGACGTCCGCCTTGGCTCATGGACATGCGCTGGCCTCGGGTCCGTCTCTTTCCAACCGGACGATGCCACCGCAAATGTGCCGGCCGAGAAACCTCTGAAGTGTTCAAGTCCCGCTTCATCTCGGCTCTTCAGAGGGCGGGCGCATAAAGCACCTCCAGAGTACATGGTCCTTGTCTACAGGTCGGTAGCACTAGCTGAACTTCCTACTCGGTGATGTTGGGTGAGATTCCTCAGTTCACTTGAATTCACTATTGAGGATCCCTTCCGCGGCCTCGCGCCGCAATCTTCCAGAGTATCTCCTAACGTCTGGACACTGCGCGGAAAGTCCCGAGTGCATCAATCCAGCCATTTGGGACCGTCTGCGCCCTGATCCTTGGGTTTTGGGCATCGGGCACTCGTTGTGGGCGCGACGGGACGACTAGGGTAGAGAAGCATGCAGCTACCCGTCCGCTGGGCCGCTTCTGTGACGCCATCTAATTCATAGAACACCATTAAACGGAACGTCGACATGGGACACACAAGCGGCCGAAGGCAGTTGTGTCCGGCCCAGCGTGATTATTCTTCCTCCAAGATACTCATCACCAGTGATGCCTGGGTTGCAGAGGGGAAAAAGAGAGAACTGGGCTTCGATCCGACTCCAGTCTACAGCCTGTGGCTATCCGGTGCGACGAGACAGTGGACCTCTTCCTGCGATGCATACCTACCTGCCTACCTAAGCTGAATACAGGTACACCCGGATGTTCGAGAATGTTTATACACCGTTATCGAGTATCCCTTGTCACTGTAGACCACTCAGGGTGCCTGGTCCTATGCACACCCGCCTCGATTGAAACAGCGTGAAAACAGGGGGTTGAAAAGTAAGAACAGAGAGAAGAAGACGGAAAAAACGGACGGGCGAAATTCAAAGAATGTCCCATGATAATTTTCAACCACTTGCGGGGTGTTGGGGGTCGGAGAAGCCACACCAGGCATGCCATGCCTGTCCATCCCTCCTTGTCAACCCTGCAACAACTCATGCTCGCACTGCGTGACTGTTCTTGAACATTACAGCCCAAGCTCCTCTTTCGGGTCTCTTCTCATCCCCCCCCCCCAGTCTCCGTCGTGCGCGTGCCCCTCTCGCTCGCTCTGCTCCCATCCACTCGTGTGTTTCTTCCCATCCCTCGGAGGTCAGTACGGATACCGATGCCGCCCAACATGAAAGGCCGCTGCAGCGCCATAAATTTATCTTTATACCTGTTCACTCACACACAAATTGCCTCCCGGTAGGAAGTATACCTAGCCTAGGCCCACCACGCACGTTATACATGCGCTGTGTTACTACGAGCGGCCCTAAGCCCCTTCCTAGGACATTCGCGCCGCCCCGATTCCCCCCCTCCCCTCCTTTCCTACCTACTTACAACCCAGCACTAAGGTCTGTCTGTACGCCTGCCTGCGCCTGATACAATCACCGAATCTCCAGCACCTCCATCAATCTACTCCTCCCTGCAACACCCAATCTGCGTCCTACCACCACTCCCGTGTCCCGAGACGCCCACAGCCTACTCCTCGAGACGATCCCACAAAATCGCCTGACGAAGCCATCGAGTTTTCCCACTCGCCGCCACGGCTCGACTCGACGACTGCACCGTTCGATGCCGCCCTGAATTGAATCGCATATCCACACGATACTGCACAATACTCATTCGCTACAGCCTGCTTTCGCCACAGCAGACCAGCTTTTCCATTCTCGGCCCAACCTCTTCATCTGTCTTGCTCGATATCTCATCCGCCCCGAACCAGGCAAAACCGAGGGCCGCGACGCGATACCTTCCCCGAACGGATCCACTGCTCGCACCCTTCAGGAGCCGGTCCTGCAAGATCTCCAACTGGCAAACTGCACGCCTGAACCGTCAGACGTAGTAGAAGACTTCTTAACCCCACCAGAGACGACCGACCAACCGACCCGGGCCTTGGTTTGACGAGAAAGCCTCTCCGAGACAAATGCGCTCACCATGGAGGCCTTTTATTCCCAGCTCACCCCCCAGGAGCTACAGCGACAGTTGTCGCAACAGTCTCAGCAGCGCCAGCATCGCCAGCAGCAGGGTACAGGACATCCAGGCGGCCACACTTACCAGCAGATGAACCAAGCTCACGGAATGTCCATGATGGGCGCTACCGGCGACTCTCGTGGCACCGGCGATTCCCTCGACGACATCATTCGAGACAACCATCACGAACTTCAACGCCGCCGTAGCATAAACCAGCCATACATGCCCTCGGGCCAGAACGCCCATAACGCCGGCCCCGCCAGGAGACTGTCTATGATGGAATTTGGCGCCGACGACAACCAGATGCTTCACTACCCTTTCCAGAATCCGGCAATGAACGGCGATTTCAACATGGATGGCCGGATGGACAACGGCATAAACGGGGGCATGGACAATACCATTTCGAACAGCATGGGTGCTATGGGCAACGGCGTGCCTGGGAACATATCGATACCGGCCTCCATGGATGCATTCTCGGCTCATGACGGCCTGCAGATGTCGCCAACCAACGCCTTCACCACTTTTTCACCTGACATGATCAGCTCCATGATGCCGCCAAACTACCCCAACATGTCTGTTCATTCGATGCCCACGACAACGAGCATGAACATGTATGGCCAAACCTCAATGACTAACGCATTTCCGAGTCCTCTGAACGCAACCTCCAACGACTTAACCATGGATTTGGGCGCCGATGAAACAACGCCTGCAACGGCATCACAAGGTGCCCTCGACACCCCCCCACTGGACATGAACAATGGGGACAGCGACTCTGTGAACATGGGCCAACATTATCAACCATCGGGAGACCCCTCGTCCCGGGCCAACAGCCAGTCGGTCAGTTTTGGCCCGAACCCCGGCGGACCTTCTCCTTCTCAGGCAACGCCGTCTTCACTTCCACGTGAGATGTCGAGCAACTCGGAATCCTCCAACAACCGGTCTTCGTCCATGTCTACAAGCCAGGTCGCCGCCGCCCCCTCGACCGAAGACACCTCGCCGGTTGCGGGACCAGAGACTCCCCGTGCTGAGTCCAAGGAGAAGAATGTCTACTCCAAGAGTGGCTTTGACATGCTTCGGGCGCTGTGGTACGTGGCGACAAGAAAAGATCCCGAGATCCATCTGGGTGCCGTGGACATGTCCTGCGCCTTCGTCGTTTGCGACGTCTCATTGAACGACTGTCCCATTATTTACGTCTCCGACAACTTCCAGAATTTGACGGGATACAGCCGTCATGAGATTGTCGGGCAAAACTGCCGCTTCCTTCAGGCACCCGATGGCAAGGTGGAGGCCGGCTCCAAGCGCGAGTTTGTCGACGACGCGTCCGTCTACACCCTGAAGAAGAAAATTGCCGAGGGTCGCGAGGTCCAGCAGAGCTTGATCAACTACCGCAAGGGCGGAAAGCCTTTTCTCAACCTTTTGACCATGATCCCTATTCCCTGGGACGACCCAAACGAAGTGCGTTTCTTCGTTGGGTTCCAGATCGATCTTGTGGAGTGCCCGGACGCTATCGCCCAAGGCCAGGAGGCTGGCGGCGTCAAAGTCAACTACAAGCACAGCGATATCGGCCAGTATATCTGGACGCCTCCGACGGTGAACACGGTCGAGCCCGAAAATGGGCAAACTCTGGGCGTCGACGATGTGTCCACGCTGCTGCAACAGTTCAACCCGAAGGGCGTGGTGTCTGACTGGCACAAACAGTCGTGGGACAAGATGCTGCTCGAGAACACTGATGACGTGGTGCATGTCCTGTCACTCAAAGGGCTCTTTTTATACCTTTCCCCATCTTGCAAGAGGGTCCTGGAGTACGACGCCACCGAGTTGGTCGGCAACTCCCTCTCAACCGTCTGTCATCCCTCCGACATTGTCCCCGTTACTCGAGAGCTCAAGGACGCCACCGCTGGCAATTCCGTCAACATTGTTTTCCGCATCAGACGGAAGCAGAGTGGTTACACGTGGTTCGAAAGTCATGGCTCATTGTTTTTTGAACATGGCAAGGGCCGGAAGTGCATTATTCTGGTAGGAAGAAAACGGCCCGTCTTTGCACTGAGCCGGCGAGACTTGGAAGCACACGGAGGCATCGGCGACAGCGAGTTGTGGACAAAGATCTCGGTCTCGGGAATGTTCCTGTTCGTCTCGTCCAACATCCGATCTCTGCTCGATCTGCAGCCAGACACCCTCATCGGCACCAGCATGCAGGAGCTGATGCGTAGAGAGAGTCGTGCCGAGTTCGGCCGAGCGATTGAGAAGGCTAGGCGGGGTAAAATGGTTACCTGCAAGCACGAGGTCCACAACAGAAGAGGGCAAGTTCTTCAAGCACAAACAATACTGTATCCCGGAGACGCCGCAGACGGCCAGAAACCGACGTTTTTGCTCGCGCAGACCAAGCTCCTGAAGGCTTCATCGAGGGCCATCGCACCGGCAGCTACACCGCCGGGCAGCGTTAAATCCACCTCTCAAGCCATCCCAAACACCCAGCCCACCCAGAACACTGACTTGACCAAGACGGGTCCGATGTCAGTACCAGGCGGCAAGGGGATACCGGGCTCGCAGGAGGCTGCCCTGGCCTCGGACGATAACATCTTTGACGAGCTACGGACGACCAAGTGCTCCAGTTGGCAGTTCGAACTGCGTCAGATGGAAAAGGTCAACAGGATTCTGGCCGAAGAACTGGGCGGTTTACTATCAAACAAGAAAAAGAGAAAGCGGAGAAAGGGAGTTGGCAACGTTGTCCGTGACTGTGCCAACTGCCATACGCGCAACACACCCGAATGGCGCAGAGGGCCGAGCGGTCAAAGAGACCTGTGCAACAGCTGCGGCCTACGCTGGGCGAAGCAGGTGAGAAGCACTGAGCCCTCTGTAGTAGATCGGCTGGAGGACCACGATGTTAATGAGGTATAGGTTGGTCGGGTTTCGCCGCGCAATTCATCCCGAGGAGGTGGAAACACCAACGTCGACGCGCAGAGCAAGAAATCAAACTCACCCGTACACTCGTCTCAGCTTCAGAACGAAGTTAAGGCGAGCAGCAGTACGCCGGCTCGACCCAGCGACGGGTCGTCTGGCAACGCAACGCCCGCAACTTCGGTTTCCATCTCTAAAAGTCACACTAGCATGCCCCCTCCTAGCCAGCCTCTCCTCGAAGGTGGCAGCGGCGGTGGCATGACGTCCATACGAGAATAATCAGAGACTGGCCTAATATTTGCCAACTGAAGCGAGTGTTCTCCATCACACCAAGACTCGACTTTCACATACTCACTTCGATCGCATTTCTCCCTCGAGATACCACTCACATGCCTTTGCTTCTTTCGCTACTTTTCGCGCCAATGGGCAATGTTTGGCGGAATTGCCACTGCCTCTGGCCAACTCCACTAAGGGAGCGTGTTGGTCTGGCGAATTTCTTTACTGATTTACCTTCTACAAAACATATACGAGGCGTTCTCGGATGGATAGGGAACACCAGGAACCATGTTGCAAGCGGCTTGCGGCTACTCATCTTCGGCCGGAACTGACCAGCTTTCGATACCATGTCGACATCATTTTGTATGGATGGGCATCTACTGGGTTACTCTTCCCAGGATGGGGGAAAGCAGCCCTTTGCTGCTGCGGAATGACTCACATTACGGATATGTGGATACGGTTTACAGCCTGCCTTGGAAAACTGGCGAACGGCTGGTCTTACAATGCGTGTTGGGTCCAAAAAAAAAAGAAGCAATGGAGTCCTGTGAGCTGCTGTTGGGAGCGGCTGGTTTATACTTAGTTTTATATTTTACGCCCGTCTTTTGCTTTTTCAAACCCCTCCCCCCCTTCCTCCCCAAACCATCCATACTCGTCTCATATATTACTTTTCTCAGAGTGGTCGGGAATCGGGAGGGTTGATTTCAGGACAATCTTGGCTTAGAAGCTTGGGATGTGGAGGAGGATAAGGCGCCGGTATGCGGGGGCTCCACTGTCACCGGCCAAGATCTGTGACAGCTTACACGTAACGAGATGTAGCTGAACGAAATATATCCCACGACTTGTATTCTAGTCCCATTTTGACTGCTGCTGTGTGATAGATATAGCGACATGATCACGCGCCGAGCAAACCAAGCTGTCGAGGAGTGATTTGGTGGTGTTTGTTATTGAGTTCAGGCGGGTTCAGTTCCGTGACGAGGGTCCATTTTCTACCCGTCCAGCCACATCCCAGTGATCATCACATGGCTATATTGACAAGCTTTGATCTCTATGAGAGGGGGTGAACGACAGTCTACCTTGGGTAAACCATCGTACCGTGGGATCAGTTAGTTTGAGCCAACAAACGGTGGGGGAGTAGGCATCTAGGCATCCGAGCCAAGGAAGGGCCATGGGTGGTCGGCTACGTGGCTGCCTGCGATGCTCAATGTTGGGCGACTTGCACGTGGGCGGGTATTGATGAGACCAGACTTCACAGGAAAAAATCATGATGTAGAGTAGGTTGCAATGTTGGGCGACTTAGACGTGGGCGGGTATCAATAAGACCAGACTTCGCAGGAATAAATCATGATGTAGAGTAGGTTGTTATTTTGGGTGGAGAGGCTGATATTGTATGCCTCGATCGTCATCGATGTGTCCTTTTTTCTAATATAGTAGAATCTCATGGTGCAGTCGTCGCGCTCCTGTTCCAAAGCCATGTTCTGAACCCTGCCTGCCTGCGCCCTCCTGGATCCAAAACACCACCATATGTAGATCGAGACTTGTATGTGCGTTTGTCAGAAGAGTGATGGGCGATGAACCAGCCAAAACAGAAGTAAAGACAGAGGCGGGTATCTATAAGGAATAAACCGAAGAACAGGAAACTATCCACCAACGCCCTCATGACTGTCTTGATTCTGAATCTTCCAGAATGAAAATGACTCCTTTATGTTCATTGATCCGCTACCGTTCCCATTGAAAAAAATTCAGGCGCGACCCCTGGCCGTATCGATGAGGTAGGGGATGAAGCTGTCCAGAGTGTGGAAGCTCATGCGACCTCTCCAGCGCTTGTCGCTGAGAAAATTAGGGTCGCTCCAAATAGGGTGGGCACTCTCGGAGAATGAGTAAACCTCGACAACCCAGCCCGCGCGCAGAGCCTTCTCAACATAGTCAGGGAATCCGCCCGTGGTGTATTGGCCAAGATTGCCATCTCCAGTGGCGAGGATCATGATGCCCGGGGCTCCAAGGTTGTCTAAGATGGTCTCCGACATGGCGAGATGGACGAGCTCGTCGACGCCTTGCTCGCACATCTGTATTTTCCGCAAGTTTTCCGCGGACTCAAAAGAGGTCTCGGGGAACTTGGGCACCCGGGAGACGACGTTGGTCTCGAAATTGGCCCGTTGTGCTTCAAGAAGGTAGCGCGGCAATGCGCCCTGCGCGTTTCTCGAGCCAGCGATGAAGCGCCGCTTGACCACCCGGTTGCGTTCCAGCACATGTTGAAACTGGAGGAGGTCGAAGAAGGCGGGCAGCTTATCATTCTTGCCAAGGCTGCGCAGCCTTTTCACGGCGTTGTAAAAGCTGACGGTGATGTTTGAGCCGTCATAAAACTGATAGATGCCGTTGCTGTGCTGCATTGGAAACTGAGTCTTGACCCAACAATCGTGTGCTCCGAATTGTCGAAAAAGACGATCTTCCAAGGGCTCGCTGACAACAGCCAGAGATTTTTCCAGGAGTTGTTTCTTCAGGAGACGCTCACCGGCATGATCCAAGCCATTAGATGAAGCGGGAGATTGAGTGACCAGCCGGATAGGAGAGGTGATGGCATCGTCCGAATGCACAGAAAGAGGCGGGGAAGGCGGGAGGCCAGCAGCAATGGCTATGGAATAAGAACAAGACATGTTGGTGGTTGGAGCCTTGACCGTTTGAGCCGCTTTCAGCTTCTCTGTCGTGGATGTCTGTGAAGATAGCGTTTCTCTGATGATGTGGTCCGGGATGAAGAAGAGGACACGCGGGCTTGGAGAGGGGCTCGGATCCAAGAGATGTTGTTGAAACGAAGAGAAGAGCGGTTGACGAGTGTCCTCAGCAGAGGCGGGGGTGTTAAAGGCGGCCTTATCAGAATGAAGAGAAGCAAAGATCTTTGAGAAATCTCCAAGCGTTGCGGTTGTAGGTGTTGGTTGTACAGCAGAAAGATTCTCGGTGGTGGAAGAATTGATGAGGAGTCCTGAAGATCGATGTCTGTGACGAGGCTTTCTTCGAGAGAAGAGAGAGGACGCCATTTTGTCGAGACCGGGTGCTCTTTATAGCACAATAGATGGACGGAGAGGTAACGGTTTATCGCTGGCGGAATGAGGTTCCATGGACTCAGGGGAGGTAGAAAACCTGTCGAGAGCATGTATAGTCCGGGACGACTGGGGGAGGCAGACCGTCTGTTCGAGGTGGGATTGGCGGAAGCGTATAGAGTTGAGCATTCGGCCGTTGACGGGCGTTGCGACCGTTGGCAACGTTAAATTCTAATGAGACGGACGTGTTGAAGGCTATGATTGGTATGGTTGATGACTCTTGTCGAGAACCGGGGAAATGGGCAACTTTGTCGTCAACTCTCTCAGCGCTGAGCCCCCCTCAAAAGACGGTTCCCCTCGAGGCGGAACCGCAACTGGCTCAGAGCAATACAAGTCCTTTCTTGTATCCAGACAGATCCAAAACAGGGGACCCAAAAGGATGGGAAGCCCGGACGGAAGCAAAAGGACTCGGAAGGAAAGAGGACCTTGAGGGTATCGCGGCCCAGACACAGGCAGACAGCGTCTGAACCGAGGTGGCACCAAAGAAAAAAAGGTGGCGGTGGTGCGATGAATGCCAGCCCGGAAAGAACGAATGAATGAAGACAGTGAGCGATTCGATAAACCGGAAAACGGGTCAAACTTTGTTTTCCTCGGGAAGGGGAAGAAAAGGGTGGATTTATGAGACTCGAGAGTGAGTGGTGAGATGGTGAGGAGGCAAATGTAGGAGTGGGACTGTGAGAGAAGGTCGAGGTCAGGCAAGTCGAGAACGTCAGCGAATCGGACAGTTAGCGCTGAGGCTCATTTAATTAGCGTGTTGCAGTCAGCATCCCGTACCTCCCAGCCTATCTGGGGCGGAGGTGACTTTGGTAGGTTGGTAGGTAAGGTAGGTAGGTTAGGTGGTTAGGTAGGTAGATTAGGTAGTTTGCCCCCGAAGCCACGCGCTCGCTCTCTGGGGCCTCTTTGGCAATACCCGCCTCGGTGGTTGGTCCTGACGCAACTGGTAGGTGGGCCAGGGGTCCCGGGCCCCGTTCTCCCACACGGGCACGTTGAACCCACTCCCTCCCTCTCTTTTTGAGATTGTTCTCACTCAGTCAACGTCGACCACTCATGGACACCAAGATACACTGATATTTTATTTTTGGCGGCCAAGCGTCCTATTTTGGCAGGGGAGATACAACTAACTTACTTACTCACTTCTTGGGATGGATGAATTGAACGACACGCGAGTTCGCTAGCTACTATACAACCGAGTCGCCACCACCCCGATGAAACTCAGTTGCCCTTTTTCTTGTTCCAAGTAGACAAAGACGCTTACCGGGTCAAAGGCCCACCCAACGTCGACAGCCACTCTCACCCGATCAGCCACCATACTTACGAAGATGACCAGGAAGAAGAAGAGAGACAGAGATACATAGCCCATGGTACTAAGTTGCCCGGTTTCACGACACGACAAGCACATCACGCTGCAAAGAAACTCCCGAGTCCCAACACTGTCCTGCATTGTCTGCCTCTTCAGCTTCAGGCCGATTGTTTGATGTACAGTGAACCGTGAAAACCCTTGAACGTGTGGCGGCTGGTACAGTGAGCCGCTCGTTCCCGTAAACTCCCAAGGAAAAGAAAAAGGATAAAAAAAAAGAGGTATCACAGTCCATCCGACCCGCCAGAACTCCCCTTCAGTCCACGCAGCAAGATACCCTGATGTTGACCATGCCGCTTCCGTCAATGGCTGGTTGCGAGGACGGTGCCAACATGGCCACCGCCGTGGGCATGTACGCCTTTGGAACCGAGTCACGCAGCACGCGGCTTGGACGACCGCAGACTCGAGTGGGCGTGGTAGATGTCGTCAAGGTAGTTGGCCTTTTTGGTCGCTTCGGCCCTCTCTGTCTCCTCATCGCGTGCCCTTCTGGACTTGACTCGGCTGCGGCGCTGCTCGGTCATTAGTCGCTCGTGCTCGCCCAGGTCGCCCTCCTCGCGCATGCGGCTAGTCTCCTGCGCATGGCTCTTCCAGTACCAAGCCCAGGAATCGCTGGCCCACTCGTGCAACTCCTCAAGAGTCTTGCCCTGGGTGATGTCGTCGATGGCCATCTTGGTCTTGAGCTCCTTCTGCTTGGCGACAGAAAAGGCTTTGGCGCGGGTGATGCGGTCCGACAGCCATTCCGGTTTGCTCTTGGCGAGGTATGCGAGGCTGTGGCCCGAGTTGGCGTTCTCAGGCGCGAGGCCGTGTTCCGGGCGGGCGACGGGCGGTGTGGTGAAGAAAAAGATTCTGCCGTGCTCGTCCCTGTTGTAGCGGCTGCGCACCTCCTCAGGAATCTGGTCGTTGATGGCGTCGGGCAGCGTAAACACCTCGGGGGGGCGCGGCAGGTTGTAGGCATTGTGCGGCTGCACGGCGTTGGGTGTCGAAGCCATGGGTGTGCGCGCTGCAGGCGCTTGAGGCTGCATTGAATGGTGATTGTAGGTTGGGCCGCCCAAAGGGTTTGCTGGCATCATTTGTGGATGCATGTGGTGCGGTTGGTGGTGTTGGTGCTGTGGGACGGGCGCTTGGGCCTGATGGTGGTGTTGGTGCTGGGACTGGTGTTGTTGGTGGTGCTGGTGTTGCTGTTGGTGTTGCTGTTGGTGGTGCTGGTGTTGCTGTTGGTGGTGCTGTAGCTGCTGGTGGTGTTGCTGATACTGGTGTGGCGGCGGCGTCGGCAGAGGGGGCGATTGGTGGTGGTGCTGTTGTTGATGCTGAACGTGGTGCAAGTGCTGCTGCTGTTGCGGGTGGGGGTGGTGCTGTGGGTGCTGTGGATGCTGTGGATGCTGTGGGTGCGGGTGTTGTTGCTGATGTTGGTGCTGTTGGAACGGGCTAGGCGCGAAACCCTGCTGCTGGTACTGCTGGTGCTGCTGGAACATGGGACGGATGGGCTGCGGAGAATGAGACACTTGGTGAGGAGGAAGTTGGGGTAGAGGCACCGGCGTCTGGTGAGGCACCGCGGCTGGTGATGCCGACGCATGTTGGGGTGTGTACTGCTGCTGCGCGTACATGGCGGGCGACCGAGATGGCGCGGCTCCCATCCCGTGCCCGTACGGCGTGAGAGGAGGATTTCCCATCGACATGTCGCTAGGAGTCTGGCGCATCGCCTGGAGGACCGAAGGGCGTCGTGCCGCTTCCTGGGCCAGAGGCGGCGGTGGCGACGGTGTTGGTTCGGGAGGGGGCGATTCCTGTACCATCAACCGTGGGTTGTCAGTAATGCACACGTACAGTTGAGCGCGGTGTCGTGGGAGCAGAGCCACATATCAGCAGCAGAGATGAATAGAGAAACAAGAAGACGACATGAACAACAAAACGAAACGAAAACAAGACCGTAAAGAAAGGGAAAACTGAGCGAGGGTGAGTGAGAAGGCGAAAGTAACTCGAGGCCGTTCGACGCGGGCTGAGCCTGGGACGGATGGGCTGCTGCAGGGTGCTGTTCTCCCCTGCGCGCCGCTCCCTTTATCTCCCTGATTTGGATAACCGCGAAGGAAAAAACAAACGTGCCGGGAAACTCGAGCGGCGTGTGGCACAGGTGGTGATTGAGCGAATGTCCCATCCGCCACTACTGACACCATGAAGCCTGCCGACATGCAATGGCAAGGCTGTTTGCGCATCATGTGGGATGAGATGACAGTGATTTGATGGGTACCTGAGGGAGAATGATGACGATATCTCTCAAGCATGACAGACAGGAAACGAGCAGTAAACAAAACCAAAAACATGGAATCTCACCATGACTTACGTTTGCTTCCCGGGGCCGCCGATGCACAGCACCGATGATGGGCGGTGCGTTTGCGGCGCCCCAAGTCGGCTTGGGCAGCTCGTCCGTCTCCTTCGCGTCTGCCTGCAGCAGATGCTTGATCGGACTGGGCACCTTCTTGAGCCGTCGCGGCTGTTCAAACAGCTCCATTGCGTAATCTCTCTCGCGTACCTCGTCCGGCACGCAGCTGGTCCACGTCTTGATCTTATTGAACCGGCACGTCGCTTCGTTGTACCGAGACTCGCACACGTACACCTCCTTGTCCGCCGGGAGCCCGCGCGGCCGGCCCTTGTTGAACCGCGTCACGAACATGACGAAGCATCGATCAAGCACCTCCTCGATCTGGTGGTCGCGGTACTGTCCCGTCTTGGCCACCTCGTTCTCGAAGAAGTGCTTTTCGTATCTGTGAACGGTCTGCTCTGGACGATAGTACCAGCAGGCGTTGATCCACCGCTGGCCGCCGCGGTCCTGCCAGGTACGGAAGATCTGCGCCACGATAGGTTTGGCCATGTCGTTGACATTGCGGATATGCACCCAGTCGCCTGTCCAGAACTTGTCAGCCATTTGCCATCTCGGTCGTCTCCCTCCATGCCTGAATCGGGCCCCATGACTCACCCACTCGCCATGTCTGGCCGTTGTGCTGAATCTCCGACAAGGGCAGCTTCCCATCCTCGTCACGGAATTCGTCGTCAGCTCTTGCCTTCTCCTGGCTCGCCAACTCATGCGCTTGTTTTTGCAATTTGACGGCAGCCTCGTAAATGTCACTGCCTTCTTCGTTGTACTCTTTGGCATTGTTGAACATGAGGTCCGTGTCTTTGACGAGATCGTCCACCGTGGCATACTTCTTCCTCTTGGCCTTCCTCTTGATGTTGTCGAGCGCAATCGGGTTGGTGATGACTTGGTAGTAGTCCGGGTTCACCGTCTTGTCGGGCAACTTCTCAAAGGGGCCAATGAGCAAGCCACCGTCGTCCGACTGGACCTTGCGCAAGCCTTTGATGACGTTGTGAATTCGAGCTTCGAGAGGGGTCAAGACCTTCGGGGGACGACCTCGCTTCTTATGCTCGTCCTCCTCCTTGGCTTCTTCAAGCTGGCGCTTGGTGAGCGAGGTCCGGCCACCCCTCTTACTGCGACGTCGCTTCCCATCATCATCAGAGTCGTCATCTTCTTCTTCTTCCTCCTCCTCCTCCTCCTCCTCCTCTTCTTCCTCCTCTTCCTCTTCAGACTCGGCTTCTGGAGATGAGTCTTCCGCGGGTGGGAGCTCGCCTAGATCTGGAAGCTCGGCCTCCTCCGGTTTTATGATGCCCTTCCTGATAAGCTTCTGAAGCTCTTGCTTGAGCAGATCTCGGATGACAGTGGCGCTTTTGAAGATGGCGGAAGAAGGGCGGTTGTACACCTGCGCGTTGTGACAGATCTGGGCAACGTCGCGAACGAACTCGGAGAACTGTGTGTATTGCTTCTTCTGAACCTTGTACTGCAAGGTATTAGCCAACTGGGTCTGTCTCAACGCTCGCGGGACGCTTATAACATACGCGAATTGTGCTGAAGGCGACGGGGTTTTCGATGATCTCGAAGTAGTCGGGCAACTGGCGCTTGTTCGGGATGCGCTGGAAACTAGCCGCCCACCATTCTCCGCTATAGTAGACTGGTGTCAGCGACATGATGCGCAAGGCGTGTGTCTGGACAGCACATACTCTTCGTCCTTGTAGTTGCTCAGGGTGGTGTTGAGGATATGGATGACATCTAGTAGGTCACCAGGCTCGGATTCTGCAGGTGATGCAGCATCGTCGTCGGGTTCTCCATCTGCATCTGCATCGACATCTGCATCGGCGTCGGCATCGGCGTCGGCATCGGCATCAGGATCTGCATCCGCCTCAGCGTCTGCATCCGCGTCGGCATCAGCATCGGCGTCGACATCGACGTCCATTCTCTCTGGACCGTCCATCTTCGCGGTAACCGTGGCCTCTTTTTGGTTCTCGTCGGCGGCGTTGGCATCTGGGGCGTCGAACATCTCGACATCGTTGCTGACTTTGGCCTCGATGGACTCGCGCACTTCGGGCGCGTCGCTGCGCGTCGCCATGATTTGTTTCTTCCACCTCTTCGAATCGCAACGCAGTTGGCGAGTGGGTTCTAATTCTCGAGGGGCAATTGGTGGCGCAAGAGGTCTAGAGAATCACTGCACCCGTTATTAGAGCAAGCCCGAGTGGAGGACGAGATTGAGGGCATGTGTCGCAAAGATCAAATTTTCGACAGCGACGTTCTTTGGAGCTGAGGAATTGAAGGTGCGAGAGCAGTGAGTCGGGAGCTGGCCCGAGGGGGTTGCAACGGGTACAAGCGGCGCACTGAGGGGTGTTAGCAAGGACTTGATTGTATGTTTGCTGTGCTTCTTGCCGGGTTCACCTCGGCTAACTGGTGCTTTGGAGGCGGCCGATTGGCCAGGGTGTGTCAAGGGAGTGAGTGATTGAATGAGGTACGGATACCTACCTATCAACCCATCTATCTACCTGCTTGCTTACCTTACCTACCTACCTTACCTACCTAGGTAGGTAGCTTGCCAGGTAGGTAGGTAATTAGGTAGGTAGGTAGGTACTAAGAAGAGGGTATCGAGGTACATCCAGCAGTGACCTGGCCTGGTTGATGCATGTTGCAAGATATTCCAGCTAAATATAGAGATTCATACTCTCAAAATGGCTTAAGCAGATTCAGTTACTGACTTGCTTCCTTTTCTGAAGACCCCTCAATGAAATCCCTAAGACATGATTCCCTGCGTCGCATTATCCCGAATCACGTCGAGCTTGTTTTGCGGGGTTAGTACAGCTCCATTGTGAGTGAGCATGGCATCTCCCAAGTGTACGCAACTCTCCCGTTTGCGGGTTTTCGACATGCAAGGAAAGGGACCCGGCAACAAAGTGGGCGCCAACGATACCTACCTATACTAGTAGGTAAGGGAGGAAGGTACCAATGGACATGGAACAATGAAGTCATTGTCATGGAGCTCCAGGGGGCTGTCACTGCCAACTGGGGATTACACGTAGCGAGCGACTCAAGCAAGCAGCGCATTTTTGGAGCACCTGGTTCCCCACCCGACAACGAATGAGGGACCATTCAACTTCAATCCCACCCAGGACGTACGCCGCATGCGGCGTTATCCTTCCGTTCTCACGTTAGACGGGAGGGCATACAAGTTTGATCTGACTCCAATGCTCAATCATCCGGCTGCTGGCGCCCAGACAGATACCCGTTTCTATCGTCTCGGATACATCATCACACGTGCTGCCGCACCAGCGCCCGCATTCTCGAGTCACTACTTAACAAGCGGAGAAGCTTATAGTGCGTCTCAAACTCTCAGCGACACTCGAATCACCGCGCTTCCACAATCGCTGCATATCACACACATTGTCTTGAGGGTCGAACCGGGCTCTCTCACAGTGCTGTCACCTTATCGAATGCTCTCGTTCGTTTGAACCAGGATTGTCTCGAGATCGCAACGCGGTGCTGTCAGTTCATTCCCAGCTGCAACTCCGGCTACCTACTTACATACGGGCTCTCTCGGTGCCCCCAGCCAGCCTCCCGGATCCGTCTCCGGCCGAGTTCATCTCAACCGACCGGATTCTCTGGCCTTCCTGCCTTCGGTCGCTCAATCCTGGGCCCTCAGTCACGCCTTTCGCACATTGCGGATCACGCATCGGCCTTCTCAAATCACTACACAACAACAGCATGAGGGCTAGATACAAGGGTCCGGGAGGCACCGGCGTCGTCTCCCTTGAGGATACCGCCACCGTCGGTGACCTTTTTAACGAAATCAAAGACAAGACTGGAATCGCAGACTTTAACCTCAAATACGGATGGCCTCTCCAAACCCTGACCCTCGGGCAGAAGGACGTCAATGCCAAGGACCTAGGTTTAAATGGACAGTCTTTCAGCATTGAGCCCGCCCAGCCCCGAGCCATCACCCCTCCGCCCGCTGCTCTTCCCGTCGCCTCGCGAGGTGTGGAAGCTGGCGGTCCAGCAGCCAAGAAGGCCCGCCTCGACTCAGATGCCGATGCGACCCCATCCGACATCAGCATCCCCTGGCCGGAGCGCGAGTCCACTTTGCGTACGCCCGCCTCTTCCCCCATAGCTTCTAGAATTCTCTTAACATGCCATAGTCCTCCGGGTCATGCCAGACGATAACAGCTGTCTCTTCACCGCCTTCGGCGGCGCCATACCTGGCAAGCAGCTCGAAGCCAAGGAGCTCCGCAAGATGGTCGCAGACTACATCCGCCAGCACCCAGACGACTACCCCGAGGCCGTTCTCGACATGCCTGTGGAGAAGTACATCCGCACGATCCAGGACCCCGAGCGCTGGGGCGGCGCCATCGAGCTGGGCATCTTTTCGGACCTTTTCGACCTCGAGGTTGTCGCTTTCGACGTCAAGTCTCAGAGCCCGCTCCGCTTCGGCGAGAACAAAGATTCGCGTTGCATCCTCGTCTACTCGGGTATCCACTACGACCGCATCGCCTGCAGCCCCTCGGAGCCGCCTTACACTCACTCCGACCTACCCCCCGAGCTCGACCGCACCAACTGGAGCACCTCGGACGACGATATCCTCGATAAGACGCGCGCCCTCATCCGCAAGCTGCACGAGATGCACTATTTCACCGACACCACCGAGTTTCTGCTGCGTTGCACCGTCCCGGGCTGCGATTGGCTTGGAAACGGTCAGAAGGAGGCCAACAAGCACGCCAAAGCGAGTGGTCACTCTGGTTTCAGTGAGATCAAAGATGAGCCTTCTGGTCATGGTGCTGCCGGTGCTGCGGCC
This sequence comes from Colletotrichum tanaceti, assembly GCA_005350895.1. NCBI lineage: Eukaryota > Fungi > Ascomycota > Sordariomycetes > Glomerellales > Glomerellaceae > Colletotrichum > Colletotrichum tanaceti. The sequence continues at coordinate 580,074 of PJEX01000003.1, forward strand.
GGCTTGGGCGACAGCGCTCTTCGCAAGTGCAACGCTCCCGGTTGCGAGTGGTTGGGTACTGGTCTCGCCGAGGCCAGCATTCACACTGGCGAGACGGGACATACTTCGATGGCTGAGATTCTCGACTTTTGATTAACAAGAGATATTGGGAGACTTACGGCGCATTGCGGGGTGGGGTTGGGTCCCGGGATGCTTCGGTTGAGGACTTTAGGACCTAGTTATGATCATGGTTTCCAAACAGGAGCAGGCGATATCACCGGCCGTCACAGGCTATCTCATTAGCATCACTCGTATACAGCAAGACAAATGGCCCGACACGATGCAACCCCATGGCTATACTGATGATTTCAACGTCCTTCCACCATTGACCCAAAGTCTCGTTCAGCCTCGCACGTGCGAAGAATTCCAACGCAAAGAGCCGCCCAAGTGAAGCAGAAGGAGATGAAGAAGAAGAAGAAGCACTGCTCGCTACGAGCTCTTTTTATACGTCAGCCCGCCACCGAAGCTATGCTCGCTGTTCTCCCCGCCTTTCTCGACCTTGCCCTCCGTGACGCCCGTCACGAACGCACAGCTGCCCATGTCGCGCTTCTCAACCTTGCCAAGCGCGGGCGAGATGTCAAAGTCGAAAATGTCCATTGGGAGGCCGATGGTCGTACACGCGTTGGGGATATCAACGATGCCGGCGATGTGTCCCTGGATCGGCGCACACGACATGAGGAGGTAGGTTTGGTAATCGCTGTAGCCGAAGCGGCGAAGGTATTCGATGACGCCTGATTTGCGTTGTTTAGCGTAAAACACAAACAAATCGCTCGGGTGTCTTTTTGGTCGTCTTCGCATCTCACGGTCGGCCTTTGCCCTTTTGCCGAAGAGACCAGAAAGACATAACAATAAAAATGGCAACAAGGAGTCTACGCGCAAGAGACTGGGGCCAACAATGACGACAACGACAACGTCAACAACAACGTCAGACTTACGAAGACAGGTTTGCCTGTAGGCGACAGTGACGTCAAGGTAGTGCTGCTTTCCGTGCTCGTCGACAGAGAATCCTTCGAAATAGATGTGCCGCCCGGGGCCGAACTGCGGCTCGACGGGGCCAGGGATGTAGATGGGTGATTTGAGACCCAGGTCGGCGACGCCGTTCTTAATGACCTTGAAGTTGATGGTGATGACGCCCGCCATCTCGATGGCGCCGCAGAAGGAGATCTCTCCGTCGCCCTCTGTTGGCCGTCGGTTTCGCTCAGCACAGACTACCCAATGGCAACGAACAAGACGGGTGGCTTACGGGAGAAGTGTAGGTCGCCAACGCTGAACTTGGCGCCGGCGACATGGACGGGTAAGTAGACCTTGCTGCCCCTGCTCAGGTTCTTGATACTGCACGTTGACGTTAGCTCATCTCTTCTCAGTATCACGCGGGAAGGGGGTTCATCTGTCTTCACTCACTCGCAGTTCCCGCCGTGCTCAGGACGTCCAGGAATCGTCCGGGCACCGTGTTTGCCGACCCTCTCAGTGAGTGCTTCGTCGGCGCCGCCAGCGTGGACGTTGACGGGCTCGGGGGGCTTCGCGACATCGCGCTCGAGCTTGTTGGCGGCGATGAGCTCCCCCTCGCGCGTGTTCCACGTGTCGAGCACCTCGGCCGAGGGCGCGCAGCCTAGAATGCCCGGGTGGATAAGCCCCGCGAACTTGACGTGCGGGATGTGTCTCGAGGTGCAGTAGATGCCCTCAAAGTCCCAGATGGCCTTGGCGCTGTGTGTGTGTGAGAGCCGGGTGGGCGTCGGGTTAGTAGAGTTGAGCTGTGCGATGCCATCGCCCCCGTCGCCCAGGAGCCCCTGGGCAGGGGTGTGAGATAGTAGGAGACTACGTACGGGGTAGGATAAATCTCATCCAAGAAGCCGCCACCGTTGTTCTTGTCAAACACGCCCGTGAACCCCCACGGCTGGTCTTCGAACGGCTGGACGTCCATGATCTCGACGAGCAGCAGGTCACCCGGCTGGGCGTCCTCGACCTCGAAAGGCCCGCTGAGGTAGTGAATCTTGGTCAGGTCGACGTTGAGCACGTCGTCTGCCGAGTCATTGTTGCCGATTTGACCGCCGGTCCTAGTGTGATGAGAGTAAGGATGGAAACATTTAATGAAAGACGAGGAAAGGGTTGGGTCTACCAATCTACACATTCGATCTTGACCGTCTCGCCGTTCTTGACGGTGCCGGCGAAGGGGACTTGGGGGAGTCAGTATAATCTCATGACTTGCATATACCTTGGGCAAGCATTTCTTCTTACCATCGGGATGCCACCTGTTCTGGATAAACGATCTGTCAGTCCTTTACCCCATCCCTCTGACGGAACAGGCGTACTTACATGCAGGCCAGGCTGCTCAGAGGCCGGCTTGTCCAAGCTGACCTTGTTCGCGGCACGGATACCAGTTTTGCCCATCTTGGATTGATATGCAGACGGAACTGAATCCAAGAGGCAGTATTTTTGATATGAGACTGGAACACTTCTTGCGATCAAAAAAAAATTGCCACTTCCGGCCAGCCTCAATGGCCCGCCCTCTTAGATATACACGCGCATCTAATTCCTTCCATCCCAAATTACCCCGCCCTGTCCTCGGGGCTGGCTTTCCCGGCAAATGAGACGCTTCACCCGCATAGGTACCTAGGTACGAATAGGTTGGCTATCAATCGGAGCACAGGACGATAGCAAGAGTTGCTGGCAATGCTGTACCGATGCCGGCAGCAAAGTGCGGAGCTTGATAAGAACGAGCTGCCCCGATGCCGTAAGAGGCGTGTTTTTGACAATCCCCGCATTGGCTCCGCCGCCGGCTGGCTCCAAACCAATCGATAAGAAGGCATGGTGATCTCATGCCGCATGACCTCCTATCATAAAACGTAATTGATCTAGAGGTCTGTGGTTGGTTATCTCGGCATCCAAATTGTGTCTTTGGCGCGGAATAAAAGGCATATACGGCCTTCATGTCCGCCATCCCCTGCCACTGCCGTTCTCGTGTTGTTCTTGTGATTGAAACAGAGAGCAGAGTTGACATGACAGACCATAAAACCCAGTATGGGCGACAAGAGGCGGAAGGATGAGGGACAAATGGGGGGCATGAGATATGGTCAATATGCATGATCATTGAGGACCTTCTGCCTCTCGTTCACCCGCTTAGCCGAGGGTTTACTAGGTCTGATCTATTGATGCCACGCATACACCCGTGTTATCCCAGCCTCGGACCAAGCTAGGCCTCTTGCCATTAGGCGACACTATCAGCGGTGAAGCACGTACAGGCGATTCGTCTCTATCCACGGCCATGCCCGACGTCTGTCAAGTTCCTACTCGTGTTTTTGAGCGTCTCCTGTTGAATTTGGCGGGCGAGATTTGAGATGGATAGCGTCCATCTCGCTCAGCGACAGGTTGAGAAACTCGTGCTTGTTGGTCCACTCTTGTTGGCTCTCAGCAAAAGCAACCCTCTCAGCGGCAGGCGGAGGGGGATCCGTGATCTTGGTAATCAGGTACGCCGTCGATGCCTCTGCAATGCCGTAGATCAGGACACCGACAAGGGGGATCTTGATCAGGGTGTAAAACCCAATGGCAAATCCAAATAAGATGCCCTCACGGTTGCGGAACCAGTTCTTCTTCTGCTCTTTGGTGAAATGGACGCGGGAGAAGTAAGGCTCCAGAAGCTCCCTCATCAGACTTCGCGAGGCAAAGTAGCTCTGCAGGAAGATGACAATGTAACGCTTGGGCAAGAAAATGCCCGTTCCAAAGATGAGGGAAGCCGGCCCCAGACCAACCGCCTTGTTGAATGTGTAGAAACTGGCTGCAGGCAGCACGAATCGGCCCACGAGAGGAAGATAGGACAGAGCGAAGACGGCGAGGGAGATGGCGCCTTTCCTAGCAAAGCGGTACAAGAACATGCTGATGGCCTCGGCAGTGCTCGTCGTGTGAGTGCTGCCGTCGCTGACCTTGTACGTCCTCAGGTTGGGATAGTACATGTCTCGTAGCTTATCCGGGTCCTCGTTCTTGTGCTTGTGGATGTATGTCTTGTCGACCCAGTTCAGCGAGTCCATGAACCTAGCTGGTAGTCAGAGGGAGGCATGTACGTGAAAACCGGCTTAGGTACTTACATGTTGTCGAGAGTCGGCGTGACGTAGCGCATCAGAGCCATCAGGAAGAAGGGGACCTGCAAAACGTATTCCTCAATGAAGTTGAGACCCCCAACGATCTGATCGTCCCAGGTAACATGATCCAGGCTCACGAAGAGCGAGAGAGTCCAAAGAAGAACCCTTACGCCAATGATCTAGTAAGTAATGTCAAGACTATGTGCAGCAAAAAGAGCAGGTCGAGCACTGAGTGGGCTCCGAGCCGGGGGACTGTACTCACGGGAATGGAAATGACAAGACGGATGGCGAGGCCGCTCAAGACGGCGATGCCGGCCTGTCGGTAATGGTCCGAGGTGAACAAAGCAGGGTTCTGTAGCGCCCGGTGAGCTTTGACGGCAGTCGGTATTAGCACTTTGTCTCGTAGAGGAGTCGAGGCTGAGGTTCTCTTCTCAAAACTGACCTCCTACCAGCGTCAACTGGATGCCACGCAGAATTTGATTCAAATCGAAGTGGGACAAGTCAAACTCCTGCTTCAGCCTCTCCTTGTCGAAGGGAAGCTTTTCGAGAGGGAGCTTGTCAAGCTGTTCGTCGAGCTGCTTGTCGAGCTTGTCGAGCGGCTCGCGCTTCTCAGCGGTCGCCATGTTGATTTCAGAATTGCTTGGCCGAAATACGGGGTATGCCGATAACGGGGGAGGTTGCTTTGAGTAGTTTGAAAATAGGTAGAAAAATGTCGAGGGGATATGGAGGGGCACGCAAGCTCTCACTCAGGCTGGGGCAGGCTGAGCTGAGCTGAGCTGAGCTGAGCTGAGCTGAATTGTCTGCTTCAACCGTGGCGGGCAAAGACGATGACGACACCCCTTCCGGGAACAGCGGTGGTACGTATCCATTGTTTGACGTGGGGTGTCGGGACTGTCGGAAGCACGGCGTGGCTGATGCGCGATTAGCAGCTGGCAGATGCGGCTGGTGACACTTATCTTAGATGGCAGTGTACTTGCGTGCTTACCTAGCCGCAGCACTACTACGTACCTAGGTGCCTTGGCAGAATGCGCTAAAGGCTGATAGGAAGTGATTTATATGTGGCACCGGTTCATGTTGAGTGCGGTGGCGGCTGCACCGCGCACGCGTCGAACTTGCATCCCAGAACGCGTTAACTGGCGGCCCAGAGCCAAGAGCTGCGATCCCTGCATGCATTACTCGAGAGTCGAAGCTCATAGGAGCTCGGAGCTCAGCCTAGAGCACGTTCCTGAATAGCATTTCTCTATTTCAATGTTTTCAAAATCCTTTTCTTACCCACGGGCAAGAGAATGTTATGTTGCTTGATACCAAACGGGCGGCCCAAAGTAGGCGGCGGTTGTCATTGGGGGCAACCCCGATCTGATCGTCCCAGGTAACATGATCCAGGCTCACGAAGAGCGCTGCACCTGGTTTCTTCTGGAGAATGCGGTGAGAGACTGGATGATTAGGGCAACACGAGCTTGACTGGAGCCGAACGAGGCGGGGCTGAAATCAAAGAAACGACATTTGGCTGCGCCGAGTTGCCAATGGAATTGCGTTGAGGGCCCCATCTCATATTTGGCGCCCTTGCTTCCCCCATATCCCTCCCCATGTTCGTACACTACCTCACTAACACTACGGATACAAATATCATACAACATCACAGCCCGCAACCGTTAGTTGCGGGCGGTTGAGCTGCGATGTGTCGGCTGCCCCCGCCGTTGCGACGCCCATTCACCCTGGCGTCATTGCGAGCGAGCTGGCTGGCTGACTGACCGAGTCCCCCTTGTGTAATATGTAATCTCCATTTCCAGCTCTAGACGGGGCCGGGCACACCACGAGGGCGCACTTCGCGGGACCTTAGTCTTCTTAGCTTCTCCTACCACATCTATCTTGGTAACCCTCCGTGCATTGGGGAAGGGGTAAAACGAGAGACCATAGCGGAGTAATAATAACAACAGCGATGGGCTGCGGCAATGAGAAGAAATAGGGACAGTCAGACAGTCTCAACCTTCAGATACGACGACGACGACGACGAAGAAAGAGCATGTGAAAAGCCTGCACGCAGGGTGCAGTTCGCATGTATCGAGTTCCCGCACTGGTGGAATGGAGTGACTCTCCTATGATTGCCCAGTGGCGAGCGCTGAGCACAAGGCCCAGTCGAAGCCAATGCCATGTCATTTCGAGTCTGCCAGTGGGCGAGTGAGAGAAGCGAACAGTGAGTGCCTCCAGTAAGGTATGTGTAGGTATGTTTGCGCGGATGAGTGAATCAATCGACTTGAGTGCCTAGGCATCTATCGACTGGGTGAAGGGAGGGAGAAAAGCGGCGGCGTGTCGCGGGGGTGGTCCTCCTTCAATCGCCATCAATTTACATACCTCTTGATGTATCATCTAATTAATTACCTTATGTAGGTAAGTAAAGTACGGATGCAGAGCACTGTTTAATGACAGTCAAACGGCGGGCGACGCGAAGAACAGCAACCCGGTGTTAGCGGCAGAAACCCCAAGAAACGACCCGCCCCCCTCGTCGGCGCGTGTTTCCTCGGACGAGTCCCCGACAAGAGCCGTGACATTGCTGACCCCCTGGTCGAACCATGGGCAAATCCGTCCAACAAGCTTGCTTTTTTCCTGTCCATCATGACCTTGGTTTCTCTCTTTTTCTTCTTCTATTTTTCCTAATGGCCTCTCTCACTCCCTCCCTCCCTCACTTACTCCCTCCTCCCTCCCTCACTCACTCTCTCTATCTCTCTATCTCTTCATCTCTCTCGGTCTTTTCCCCCCTCTCTTATTCAAATTCAATTATCAGCAACCTTCCCCTTCAAACTCCTCGTTCGCTTCTTTGGCAACACTTGGCACACCACCTCTTTCTCTCTTCTTCTTCTTAACTTAATTAGCTTGTGCTGTCTTGGGTGGGTGGCACAAACTGTCTCTTCTTCATCTAACCGGTACTGAGACCAGGAGCAAAGACTCTGACTGACTGTCCTTGTCCGAACCTCGCCCGGCTCAAAAGGGGGCCTACGCCCATAACCCATCCCATCCATCCACATCCACATCCACCCCATACCTACCTACATCCACGTCCGCACCGAGGCTGGACCCGTTTCTCCATCGGATTCCTCCCGTCCAAAATCCCACCCCCTCCCTTGCAACCTGATCCCTTGCGCTTCTACATTATCTCTCTTGTCTTGGCTCTGCCTCCTCCGGTCTGAACTGCACCGTGGACGAAGGCGGGCGCGCCGACCAACGCAACGGAATTGAGAGACCATCGTATATCCCGACACACGCCGACAGCCTCTCCTCTCCGCCTTCTCCTTACCCCTGCAATGTCCTCGACCTCGGCTTCGATATGACCCAAATCTCACTCGCAATTCTCGACCACCAGCTAACAGCTCCTGCCCTTGCGTGACGACACTGCCCCCGCGGCCGATTTGCCTCTGTTTCCCTCACCAGGGACACCACGATGGAGTCTCTTCGCTCTACTTATCCGCTTCCTCGTCGCGTCGCGACTGCTCCTGTACCGACGCAAATGTCCCGCCCTTCGTCCTCGGCCGGCGGTCTCATCGAGACACTCTACAACCATCCCAATGTCAAAATCGTCGCCTTCACTGCCGCCTCCAGAGGCCGACCCCGAAGCCCCGGTCGCGGCCTTACCGACGAACCTGGTCTTTTGCCCGCCTACTCACAGCTGGAAAGAACCATTGCAATTGGTAGGTCGTGCGGCGTCCCTTTGCAAGCCGCTGCTGACAGAAGAACGCGTTCATAGGCCCGTTTCGCATCTACCGCACTGGTTCCGTGGCTTTCCTAAATTGCGGCTCCGCCCTCCAGCCAATGTTGCCGAAAAGCCAATGCTGGGCCCTCGCCGAAGACTCGAGCAAATTTGTCCTACAGATCCGTCGACCCAATTACTGGAGGATTGAGATACCCGTTACCAGTCCCGATGAACAGGAGCTCGCCGTCGCACTGAAGGGGGTCTGGGACCAGATTCTCCAGTTCGAGAAGACGGAATGCCCCTTCAAGCGCTCGTTTACCATCGTCCTCCCCGACAAGCCAAAGACCCTCGTCAAGAAGCGGCGGTGGACCCCTCCCGTGAAGGGAGCCCTACCAGTTCTATCCACTCCGGCTCACGAGGTTGAGGCTTCGCCGACCCCGAGGGCTCTGACCCCCAATACTAGCAGAAGAGCCTCGACAACCTCACTTCGCGGCCGTCGTCTTTCAGTCATCAGCAGTGATGTACGGTCGAGTTCCCGGTCGCGAGAGCCTAGCACAGAGATACCAGCATCCGCCGAATCAAAGGAGGACGAGCAGCACTCTACAACCGAGGCGAATGAGACAACCGCTCCTGCAACAGAGTCGCACGTGGAAACCGAAGAGGCTGTGGAAGACGTTCCCCGCCTGGTGGTCTCCGAGACGGCGTTCCAAATGGTAGCTGGGAAGAAAAAACAGGCCATCGATGTAGCAGATAGAGAAGCATCCGCGGTTCACGACATCCACAATCTTACCGCAGCTGAAGACTCAATCGCCGAGGAAGCGGATGTCAAGGAAAAGCCCAATGCAGAGTCGAGCAGTCTGGCTGCGGTACAATCGGCAAAGCCTCTGCCTGCTGGGGACGTACAGTGTGACGCGAGAGATTTGGGCAGCGCCAAAGCGGCCACGGTTGCAGCAGATGCTCTGGTTTCGAAGCCTGAGACCGGTTCGCCATCAACTTCTGCATCAGCGCTCCCGACAGAAATATTTGGTCGCCAAAAGAACATTGAAATCCTTAAAATGCCTTTGGGGACTCTCGCGGCGTCTACATTGGCAAGCGCTTCTGGGGACATTGGGGCACATGTTTGTACAGATACCGCCGTATGCTGCGAGCAACCAGCAGAACCTCGTTCTGCCCCGAACGAAATCAAGGAGCAGCTCATCACTGTAGAGGTGCCCCCCAAGACATCATTGCTGGCTGGAACTAGCACACCAACGCCCACAAATATCTACGACGTTATTCGCAACTACGAGCACAAGATGGCCGCTGCTGCACCCGAGCCTGCACCGGCCGTAGACGAGCCCGCAATTGTCTCCGAGATTGAGGCGGACAATGCCAACGAGAATGCACCGGGTATCGAGTCACACTCAGGGTCCGAAGAAGAGGCCGTGCTTGAAGGCAGCGGCGTCGTGGGCGGCAGACGCAAGAAACTCCGCGGCTTCAGGGCCGGCCGAGCGCTTGTGCCTCCTCAGCTGACGGTTGTGACTTCGCCTCCATCCAAGTCGGCCATGAGATCGACCCCGATCCTGGATGATGCGGTGTCACCCACAGGATCGGCAGACTCGTTCCATAGCTCCCGGTCTTGGCACTCGCCGGTCACGCCAGTTCCTCGGTCCCCTGCTTCGGATGCCTCTCCCACAAGGTTTCCCTACCCTCACGATAACATTCTGATTCCGAAAAAGCCTTGGCACTATCGCGATATATCGGATTTGACCGTCACCCCAGAGACTCGACGCACGTGGGATGCTACTTCGTCTCTTACGGATGACAGCTCACAGGAAAGCGCGGCTACTGCACCGGATGTTGCCTCCGAGGTGGTGGAACAACCTGACAAGGTAGCCCTCTCGGAGGATGAAGCTGCTACATCAGCGGTTGCACGTCGCCCGTACATTCGTCATCGGTCAACAACGAGCGGTATCTCGGTCGGCCACAGGGCTCTGTCGCCTCTTCCCATGGCGGCCAACTTGTTTGCTCCTTCAAACGCCCAAGCCAGGCACCACCCGCTGCGCAGTCGACTGGAACTTGTCCGCAGGATTCCCATGGCTATCGTGTCGAAGACTTGCGAGGTTCTGTTGGGTCCGCCGAGCCATCTTATCGCCCTGATGCTCCAGGTGGCTGCCAAGATCGCTGCCGGGCAATGGCGTGGCATGATGTTCGGGTTCGGCGAGGGCGGAGAAACCATTCCTGTGCAGTGGGACTACTCTGACGACGAGTATGATAGCTGGGGCGAGAACGACGACTTTTACCTTAGCCAGGTCGAGTCTTCACGCGCGAGCAGCGTCGTCGGCGGCGATGATGCCGATAGTGACGCGGCCACCGATAACGCAAACGGGACGGGCCGGGGCTGGGAGGTCGACTGAAGCCCACACAGGGCGACGGTCTGTAATGAGTTCATGTATGACAACTGTACGTTTTCCCGCTAGGGACTGCATCTGGGATGGAGAGTTTTGGGCGTTTTCTTTTTCAAGGGCAAAGTGAGGCTCCGCGCCGTCGTCTGTCTTTGGATATCAAAGGGAGGCGGGCTTTGGACTTTATGGTCGACGACTTTGTGCCCAACACAACCAGAACAGCCATTGGCTGAGTTTGGTTTTCTTTCTCTTTCCTTATTTTCCTTCTGATGTACAAATATGGGGATGGCAGGATCAGCTTTTGTCATTGTTCTACACTCGGCAATACGAGACATTTATGCAAACACTCTGATTCCATCAGGTACCATCCAGGGAAGAATCCATATCACTCACTGTCTTGAAGATATCCGTTGTCTTTATTGAACCCATGACCTGGATATTGGAGGATGCAAGTAGCCATGTATGTCTCGACGCATTAGGATCCTGCATTGAGGGCACGCTTTTTACCACGGATCATACTCATGGGCATGCCGTGCACTCGCTGAACTTTAGCAGGATTTCCGACCAAGGGGAAGTACCGTGACCGGGTACAGGTACCGTATCGCCCAGAGCCTCGTCTTGATTCGGTTGTGGGAGAGTTCAGACCCGATGCGAGATACGACGAAAGCCACACATCAGCGTAGGGTTGTCTCGCGGGCTCATATCCTTTCCGAGCAAGTGGGAAATGATATCCAACGGTATGTCATCAAGTTTGTGCAGTTGCTCGATGGGACGAATCAGAGCGGAGTATCTCAAGCTAAAACTAAACATATCCTGTTCGCCCTGCGTCACTCGGGTCATCTCTGGTAAGCCATCGTATTCAAGCGAAGGATGCGATTGGTCGGTCGATGGGGTAGTCAACCCGCGATGCTGGTTTTGCGTATTGGTCGGGTATGGAAACGGCTTCTTCTATGGTTTCCCAAGGACGAGGTGGCGTGTTTCTGTGGGGGGAAACCCTTTTTTCATGGTGAAGCCGCAAAACATGAGGAAAACAGGTCTCGTGGTATATATGACGGGCAACTCTCGCGTCGCGTCCTTGGCCATAGTTATGTGAACAAACCGACCCATCATTACTTTTACCGCAAGGTTCCGCATGGTCATCCGTCTTGACAATTCGGAGTGGCTGTCTCTTTGAAAGGCTTAAGAGCACTGAAGAGGAGAAGACATAGAATTCGAGACGGTAAGAGATAGGATAACCGGTGGAAGAGCCCATTCGACTGGCGAACAATATGACGGACGGCAATCACGGTAAGCTATTGGGACTAGACCCGTCAAATGCACTCATTTAACAAGACGCAGCTGATGGGAGCTACTTTTTCTATGCACCCAGCAAGGGCGCGCCCTTCTTCTTCGCGATAGCGTTTGCCGTTTCTGGTGTTCTGCACTTTTGGCAGTGCTAGTGGGTGATATCCCTTCGAAACGATCCGTCGAGGCTTGTCAAATGTCCAAGACCCTTGTTGACAGCTATTACTCGGACAGCCACTACAGATTCTTCAAAATCACCGGCCTGTTCTCAATTTGCTGCCTGCTCTTTACCGTGGGCTTCGCTGTCAGAATCTACGGCGCGTGGAATTATGATAACCTCGACACCTTCATCGTGACGGTTTGCTTGGTGTACGCAGCGCCGTGAGTAGACCGGCCCCGCCATCAAACACGCCCCTAGAAGAGAGACCATCAACTCACGTGTGAGCACTGCTTGAACAGACCCCTTCTCGAGCTGACCAACTATCACATTCTCGGCCGCGTCCTCTACTACGTCCCCTACTGCTCCCCGCTCCACCCAGGCCGCGTGCTGAGCACCTTTGCCTTCTTCTCCGGCATCGTTGAGGCGCTCAACGGGTGGGGCGCCAGCTACAGCGCGAACCAGTCCCTCTCGCCGCGGGAGATGTCAACAGGCCACGCCCTCATCAAGGCGAGCCTGCTGTTGCAGGTTTTTGTGATTGCGTGCTTCGTCGTCCTGGCCGTCACGTTCCAACGGCGCTGCGCGCACGCCGGCGTGGCGGGCCGGCGCGGGGTTAGAGAGCCGCTGGTCACGCTCCACGTCAGCATCGTGCTGATCCTCGCGCGGACGATGTTCCGGATCGTCGAGTACTTTGGCGTCGTGGAGATGCGTTGGGGCCCGGACGTGGACGTCGCCGAGGTCCCGGCGGTGATCCGGCACGAGTGGTTCTTCTACGTGTTCGAGGCGAGCCTGATGCTGGCCAACGTCGTCATGTTCAATGTGCGGCACCCGCGCAGGTACCTGCCGGAGAATCACACGGTGTACCTCGCCAGGGACGGGGTCACCGAGGTGGATGGGCCCGGGTGGAAGGACCCGCGGCCGTTCTGGGTGACAGTGGTGGACCCGTTCGATCTGGTTGGTTTGGCGCGGGGCCGGGATCGCAGACTGGACCGATTCTGGGAAGGGGAGCACGTTAGTGAGACGGGAGGCTCGGAGACGCGGACGGGGAACAAGGGGACTGATGCCGTGTAAGTGTTTGGGCGTTGTTTTGCGTGGGTTGCTCTAGAGTATTTGCTGCAGTTTTCATTTGATCGCAACGCTTTGTAGTTTTCTATTACACAGGCTCACCTTGCACCTAGCCTTGAGTACACCGAAATATCTTCAGCGTTCAATAGGAGAGTAGTTGGTCGTGACGGAGTGTTTCCCAAGAAGCTGTGGCGGGATCTCTAGTGACACGAGCATTTGCTGTTGACATGGCACACACCGACGATGCCGGTAGCGATCGTCCCGGAGCAGGGCTGGAGTGGCTTGGCAACAAACAAACCGTCTGGTTCAGACCGTTAGAGTTGGGATGCCGATGTTTTTGGACGCTGTCAAGACCCGTCCGAGCTCCTCCCGCGCCCCAAACGAGGCGGAGGAGGCGTAGCTGCAGGATGACGCTGGGGCGACGACGGAAAGCAGCTCGAGGTAAGTAGTCCGTGCGATATGGAAAGCCGAAGGGGGGACGAATGTATGGCTTGGGAAGGTCTTGGACGACATAGAGTTGTCCATGTGTGGCCGTGCTGGAATGGTAAATGCACCTCGGATACTATTCAAGTGCGATAACAGGCTGCTGCGCGATGCCAGTAGCGACACGGCCAAGGTCGACAATGGAAGGTTTCCGAGTAGGGTTCGAAATGGGAAAGCTGCCTCAAATTAGAGAAGCAAAGAGGCGAAGCTCATAGGGCTCCTGCGTCCTTTTGGGTGGTGAGGGGTTCCTGAAGCGGCCGCAGCGTTTTCGGGCTAAGCTTGCGGCATCTTGTCTAACGGCGGGGGGGGGGATCGCGCTTATCTCAGGCGCCTGAGAGCGATCTGGGGGTGAGAAACAACAATGTGACCCAAAGTGTATAGAGTGCCGTGAATTGAGGCTCGAAAAAGAAAAAAAAAAGGATTGAAGGAGGAAGAGAACAAAAAACCCCGAAGAGGATCGGAGGACGGAGGCGGAGGCGGAGGCGGATGTGGGCCTTTCGGTGGAGACTTGGGGGCCGAGCCGGCTACCTGGAGGAGAGTGTGCCGGATTGGGAAGGGGACAAAAATAGAGAGGCTTAAGCCACCTTTGCCCCGGGGCATAGAACATCGCCAATGCTATTCTGTGTGGCTGAGGTACGGACAGACACTTGTAGGGTATACACCTTACGTAAGAAGCGAGAATTGAAGTACTTTAGTGTTAGGCGACCGGGTGGGGGGGGGTGCGTCTTGCTGTTCGGACAATTTGTACTTTTAACAGACGCCGGCATTCGACCAGAATCCAAACAAATTTTCTGGGGGGGGGGGCCGACTTATTTCGTTATCGCCATTTCTTTCCATCCCCCTGCTTTAGGGGGGGTTAGCGAGGTACCGTATATGTTATGGTCGAGCTTTAAATGCCGTGCAGCGGTGCATTCCAACTTACATGGACGGCCGGGTCATCTGGTGCTGACCGGCCCACCCGTGGAAGTCGGCTTGGAAGATTCCATCATTTGTTTGCGTCTCGTCCAAACCCTTACCGCGCTGTGCCTGTGCTGGTCAGGACGGGATCGTTAGACTGTAGTCTGTAGAGACTGTGCGACCCGAGGATCGTTGGACCAAGGGGGGCCTCGGCACGAGTGCAGCGTGCCGTGGTGAGCATCTTGGCGGCGGCGGTCCCGAGGATGGGTGGAGGCATTTCCCCAAGAATCGATATCCTATTTCTACAAGCGGATAACGCGAAGGCGGGCATAGCACCGGGTTTTAATATGGCTGCCTGATTGTCGAACCGAAGACGGTCTACTACGTATTTACACTACGAGACGCGGTTCCACGCAGCCACAGGATGGGGTTTCCGTTTACACTGGCTAGCCTCCCACACCTCCGAGGACGATTACCACGAGCCCCTCCAATCATGCCCCGTTGGTTGGTAATAGGTAGTGGCCGGGATTGATCGGCAGACTCGAAAAAGCAATCCCCCGGTGCCGAGTAGAGTAGTGTATCGTGGATGACCGGAGAAAATGTCGCCGTTGGCCAGAGAAAACTTCGACGTCTGCTAACCTCGCTCATCATTTTTCGGTGTGGCGCACTTCTCTTGTCCAGAATACGGATTCATGATGGCAGACCTGCAGTCATGTACCGAGCTTGGTGACTATTGATGCCGGGCCTGAGCAGCGGGCCGAGGAAACTGGTGCTGTTCACCAAATTATTATATTATTATGCGTATGGTGGTTTGAGATTTGTGAGGAAGTGGGGAAGGGGACCTTTGTCGTCGAAAGCCTTTGGAAGGCTTGCGTCCCAATGACCAGGACTGCCAGATAGGGATGGGTCTGGGGGATTCAGGATAGACCCCGGCTGCCAGGGGCATCTTATGGGCCCTTCAAATCCGTACGTACCCTGGCTTCCGGCCCGCAGCGCAGGGGAGGGCAAGCCCCTCTCCATGTTCCGAAGCACACCGGTGCAAACCTGCAATAATGGTGGCACTCTGGCGGCGTCATTCTCAGTCAGCCCGCTACCAGTGCCGCAACGGAAGTCCACTGGTCTATCTAGCATGGGCGGGGTTAAAATGCTGCTACCGGTAGGTATTCCTTGGAATTGCAGGTTCATGTTGGTCTATGTGGCTTTCTTTTTTCTATTCGTACCGTGTTTGGGAAATTGTGCCCGGAAACAACGCTCGGTGCTGGGTGCTTAACCTAACGAAGTAGACGCCGCCTACACAACATCGTACCTAAGGTACCTAGGTAGTAAGCAGATAACTCTGTATGGATACACAAGAAGAGTATGGTATGTACATCGCAAGTACGCCAAAGTACGTACCGAGACGTGGAACGGTGGAAAGAGAAAAAGTCTTTTCCATGTTGCTGTGCAGCTGCACTCTGCTTCTGGCTGGCTGGCTGGCTACTGCCCGCTCATGTCACCAAATTTCGTCTTTTCAATCTGGAAGGGAATTCCGCGCGGGGCCCAATTCCGCCACATCTCTCGCACCTTGACCTCCCTTCTGCCTTTACGGAGTACCAACGCCAACTACCAACGCCAACAAGACCGTCAGTAAACGACGACAGGCGCGGCACAGACGCGGACAGACCGCCATCGTGATTTTGCTTGCCCCCCAGGCCGCTCCATTCTTCGTCTCTTCGCCCTCGATCTTGGCATGCTCCTCTGGCCGTATTCGGGTCCCATTCCGTCTTGAACTGCCCATCCCGCCCGCTCCCACCTTTGAAGTGCACTAATGGGAGAGACAGGTAAGGGATGGGCTAGATGAGACCAGATCTGCCGGGTCTCTTCTTCCCTGGCGTCGGCTTCTGCTTCGGCTTCGCCCTGAACATTTCATCCAAAGCTGGTATGGTGTACCTATTGCGCCAGACAAACGAGGCGCCGAGGGGCTGTACTTTGGACAAGGTCCAAAAGCCAGGTACTTACTACCGGTAGGTCGTTTACTATGTGTACTAAGGGACGTACTTGATGGGCAAGTTCCGGCATTCGGGACGGACGTGCTGTGCATCAGACCAACTAGGTAGGTACCTAGTGTACACTGTCACCCGCCATAACCTATAGGTACGGGTCGCTCACGCGGTGGGTTTTTTCCTTGAAGGTGGGAGGGGGCCTGTCCCTTATTCTGCTGCCTCAGCCGCCCTCCACTGTCTCGACCTCGCCTCCCCTCCTCCTTTTCCTCCTCCTCCTCCTCCTCCTCCTCCTCCCACCGCCGACTCCCGCACCCGCTTCGCCCATTGCGGCATCATCGCCTTACATCAGGTCCTGGTGCCGCAAATCCCTACCCCCGCCGGCCCCTCCTGGCGTCCTCGTCCCCCGTCCTCTCGGACACCCTGCGCCGGCTTTGCTTGCTGGACCGTGGACTCTCCTCTTGTGGTCTTGGGTCTTGGGTACGACCAGAACCAGTGCTGGGCGGTGTCTTGCTGCTTCCGCCACAACAACCCCCCCCCTCATCCTTCGAGTTCCTCTTGGCCCTTGGGGCCGCCGCTCGCCCCGCCTGGGTCTCGACATTTCAGACGTGCTCATGTCATATCATACTCGTTCCAGTCTCCGACGCCTTCTCTCTTGACTTAATCCCGGCAGCTTGACAAAACAACTGCTTACATCTTTCAGACGCTGACACGCAGCCCCCGTCTGATCTTTCACATTTCTCACCAGGCACAGCCAGCGGCAGCTATAGTCTGCCCAAACTTCACTTCGTCAAAGTCTCATTTAAGCTACCTACCTTGCTGGAACACTGGTTGGCCGTTGTATGTAGCTTTGGTGCAACATATCACACATACCTTTAACACTAGCGCCCAGGCCCAAGCTCGGCCCCGTGTACACATACCTTACGTACGAACACTCGCACTGGCACTGGCATTACCTTATCCGTACTTCAATCACTTGGTATTCATTCGACTGCATCTCCGCCTTGTCCCTATTTCACGCTAGCTCAGACCGCCGTCGGCTCCAGGGCGCCTACTATTCGTTCGCCTCCCCGTCCTTCATAACAACCAGAGACGCCCTCCCTTTCCCCCCTTCGTCAGGAGTGCGCTCTGGCGAGCAGAACCTATTCCGTCTCATATGCACCACGGTATGGCCTCAGATTCGAGTCGTCGACCCCAAATCTTCGTTCACTTCGAGTTTGGGGTCTCGTTTTCGCCCAAGCATGCTCCAAACCAACACTCCGTCACTTATGCCTCTAGGGGCTTTCGCGATCGAGCTCGGCACTTTCCCAGACAAGTCCCACCTCCGAGTACAAACTATTTGACAGAACCTGTCTTTCAAGCGAACCAAACAACACTGTCGTCGCCACCTGTACAGGAGTATTATCAGCCTCCGACCCAACCGATGCCGCCGCAGCACGCACCTAGCAGACTATCTCGACAGGAGAGCCGGTCGAGCTCATCACACGAGAGGGGCAGTTCTGCTCCTCCACCGTGGAATGACAGTCCCTGGGATGCCGAACCCGACGCTCTTGGTAGCTCAGCGCTACCGCGTCAAAGACATCGCGCCCAGCATGCGCCTGACTATTGGAAGGCACTACCAGAAATTCCTTCACGCTTCCGACTCGGCGAGGACGAGCTGCCTTGGTCATCCTCATCGTGGCCCGGCGAGTTCGGCATGCCGGACGATGCCGAAGTTGACGACTTTTCTTCCGAGGTGTCCTTGAAATTCCGCGACGTCTCCACGACCAAGACCACGCCGGGTTTCAAGGACAGGGACGACCCGGGGCGGAGGCAAGAGCTCGAGGCGCTCTCGGCAGCCATGATGACGATTGACAACGGCTTTGAAAATCAATGGTGGTACCAGGGAGAGCGGCAACAGACGATTCCGCTGGCAGGAGATCTGCTCACATCCACGGCCCGTGGTACCACCGCAGCGACTGCCCAGGCCTTACCTCAACCGCCTATGCCTTCACCCCGCCACGACAGCAGAGAGTCCATGGGATGGTCCATCGATCAGGGAGACTCTCGTGCCGCCATGGTGAGCGGCACCTTGTACAACCCGAGTGTTCTCGTCTCGCCAATGTCCGAGTACGCAAGCCCGCGTATCCACCGTTCCATGACCACAAGGTCCGAGGAGCTGTTTCTGTAAAACTAAGGGAGGTATCAGAAGGTCTTGACCACGGAAAGGAAAAAACGAAGTACGGCGTATGGTTGGAGTTCTTTCCCGGGGTGGGGGGTGGGAAGGGGGGTTTCTTTTTGGAATGGACCACGGTGGTTCTGGTTAAGGCCCCTCGAATTCATCACGTCCGAGTCTTCACAGCCGGACTCGGTCGACCGATTGTGGACATGGAGAACTTTGGGCCATGTCATGGAGGAGGATATTTCCCATATAGCAAGACCTTGTTATCAAACTGACCATGGCGTGCTATAGATGACTCGCTGCTGTCGCCCAAGTAATATTTCTAATATTCCAACCTCTCGCTTTGCTTCCTCGTGACACCTTTTTCATCACATGAATAATCCCTTGGACATAATTCCGGATTCCCTATGCGAAAGATTCACGTTCGGACCATTTCATTACCGTCCATAGTAGCACCATGGATCATCGCGCCTCCGGGTCAATACTTGGGAACCACCCGGGTTCTGGTCGGCGTCAACTCACGTAGTCGCCGGCGTGGCCCCAGGCTGTCCATTCGCGGATGGTTGAGAAGTATCTGTGTACTCTTACATCTCAAAACGGAGACGCTTGACATCCTCCGCCCACACGCCGCCGCCAGGGGCAACCTCTTCGGGTCTTCTGTTCCGTCCCGTGAAACGCGTGGGGCTTCGAAGGAATGAAATCCTTCTAAGAGAAAATTCCCGGCTTTATTGACATTTGTTCGGGGAAAAGTCTCGCTGAGATTCCATGCGGTCAGTCATGTCGCGATCTGAGCATGTTGTCCCCCATCAGCCTTAAACTTTGCCGTATAATACTGGAGAGTCCTGAGAGAGTCCTGAGAGAGTCCTCAAAGGTTTTGATGTCCTAGCCGTTCCTTTTGAATTCAAGTAGTCGCGGTACATTGCAAAAGGGGCGATGTCCCTCGGGCCGCGACGGTTTGGTTGAGTATCAAAGGGTGGACCATTAAGCGGGCTAAGCCCTTACTTGGCATTGCAGCCTTCAGCTGATTGCTAGCTGAACATCTCAAGAAGCGGTAATTTGACGGACAGCATACTCTCTGCAACAACAAAGGAGAGAGGTGTGGTCCGGCACGAAGAAAGGGAGGAGCTGCAGTTTAATTCTGCTGCCTAGAGGTGAACATGTACACCAACGGGGCCATCATTACACTAATGTACGCCTGTGGAAAAGGAGTCGGGCCTAATGGAGACCGTTTTTTCCACGCTCAATTACTGGCCCCTTGTTACAGGAGGAATGACTTGGCCGTTGTGCGGTGCGACTAGGCTCATTGAGTGGCCCGTTGCCAATGATGTGTGGGCATGGTTGTTGATCCTGCTCCCACACGGGAGGGAGCGTTTGATGAAGCCGGCCGAGGTTGTAAGCCCGTAAGTAGTGCTGAACGGCCCCAAATCAGGAGAAGAAAGAGAAAAGCGAACCGGCATCTCGAGTCGGATGTTGCTGTGCTCTGTCGACTGTCAGAAACGGGAAGCGAGGCAATACGGACCACCAGCCAAGCCCCCTTCAAAACAGGGACATCAGTATGTCTCGTTTATTGATGAGCTCCAGAGTAAGCAGGAGACTGTATATATACATGAAAGCCCCATCTAGGAAGGTATTTTTATGTAGTACGCACCGACTCAGGTGGGCAGACGACGCAACCCGCCATCATCCCAGTGACTTTTCCGTCGCCTCAGCCTCCATGCCAAAGCCAACCCTCGGCTCCGACTGCAACGGCACAACCATCCCGCCCGCGCACAACGCGCCGCTCGTCATTGCCGGCGCAACGGCCTTGACCATATTCCCGCAGTCCCCGACCGCGTATACGCCTGGCACACTCGTCTCGCCAAACGGCGGCGTCGTCTTCACGTCCCCGTTCTCCGCCATCTCCAGCCCCAGCTGTTCCGCAAAGGGACCGTTGACCTTTGTGAAAGGCGCGTGGGCGAGAAACCTCTCCGTGACCTCCTCGCCGTCGTCCAGGGTGAGCGTGACGCCGGTGGGGTGCTCGCCTTCGTCTCCGCCGCCGCCGCCGGCCATGCGCATCTTTGCAATCCTGCGCGTGTCGAGCTTGAAGGGGTTGCCGTCCATGGCGGAGATCTCCGACGCAAGAGAGGAGTTCCCGTGTGTGTAGATTGTTACTTTTCCTCCGAGGGGGCGGGCCATGTGTCCAATGTGCGTCGCCATCTTGAGGTTCCCCGTCATGCCGAACGCCAGGACGCCGACCCTCTCGGCCCCGCGCTCCTCGAAGCCGTGGCAGAAGAGACAGTGAAAGATCCCGTGGCCCCAACAATCCCCGTATCCCGGGATTTCGGGCATGATGTCGGTGACGCCGGTCGCCAGCACCAGCCTCCTGCCGAGCCACGTCTTCCCCTCGGCGTCCTCGGCGCTGAAGAGCCCTTCCTTGACCTTGGACGTCTTCAAGACCTCGACGTCGGCAAAGGTCACGCTCTCGGCGTACCGCGTCTTGATGTCCTCCCTGGCCTTGGCGCGGAAGACGGCGGGCGGGACGTGGTCGAACCCCAGGACGTTGTGCATGGCCGTCGCGCGGGCGTTGCGGTACAGGCCCGAGTCGAAGAGGACCGAGGTGTACAGCTGGCGGGAGAGGGCGGTCGCCGTGGCGAGGCCGGCGGGCCCGGCGCCGATGATGAGGACGTCGTGGAGCATTGGGACCGAGGCGTTGGTTGTCGTCCGGGGAAGAATGGAGGAGAGAGAAAAGCCGCAAGGAGTGTCTGATGTTGGAGGAATCTCATGTAAGTGCGAAATTTGTAGTGTTATTTAATGTTTGCTCGTATTGTAAAAAAATTAAAAAATCCAGAGCGGTACCAACCAGAGAGTACGACTTCGGCATTTGTACTTATAGGATTGAGATCGAGTGCGCCGACATGATTGACGGGCGGACACGCGGACGCGCAGCGGGAATGTCTCCGAAGAGGTAGAAAGTTGCCGAGATAATCGGATCCGATGTGGGGCTGTCCCGCCCCGGCGAGCAAAAAGTCTCCGAGGAAAGGTGCCGACGCGGGGAGCACCAGAAAACAGAATACGAACGCACCCGAGTTCCTGCCATGCCAATCTGACAGGTTTTTGGAAGTCTTACACAGCTTCACTTCATCTGATATGGAAGCCTTGGGCCTGCCTGCCCTTCTTCGTCGTGACTGCCACGGCCCAACTAGGGGGTCGGCTATGCGTTTAATCTCTTGTTATAACAGGGCTCTGTTTTACCCATCAAGTTAAACAGACTACTAGAAATTCTCGTGAGTTCTCTCCCGTAAAAAAAAAAAACAGGGCCATATCCGTGGATGCTCTCAGAAGATGAGTCGGTACGTCCATGCTTGTCTCTGCGTACAAGCTCACAAGCCTGTGGCAGTTTTCCTTTTGCCGCAATAGTTGCTCATATGCGCTTCAAAGTCAAACGGCAGAAACACAGGGTAACCAGACAAACGTGATCAAAAGTAATTAAATGTGGGAAATCCTAACCCTCAAGAAGGGTCAGGTAAAGCGGTACCACTGAATTCCAGCTACGCCAGACTGCAAGCCCATACTAACCGCTCTTCACCGAAGCGGCAATGAACATCCTCCTATTTAACCCCCCAGGCTTCCCGGCAATGTTTTCCGGGATGTGACTGACTTCCGCGTTCTCGATATACAAGAACCTCTCCGTGTCGCACCCGACCTCCTCGAACCAGCCGGAGATCAAATCTTTGCTATAAACGACGTGCCGATTGGTAGTCTCGAGAACCTCATGCCCGAACCTCCCGTGGCTGTCGCCGTCCGGGTCTCCGGCCTCCGACCGTGTCTCCATGGCACTCACACCCTCCACAGCAATCAGCACACCCCCGGGCCTCACCCGCCGTGCAAGCAGCTCCATCATCCCCTTCGGATCTTCGAGATGATGCAGCGCCATGGAAATTATAACCACATCGAACCCCGCCCCGGCGACCAGCGACCCGTCGGCCGTCAGGTCCCCTACGACGGCGTGAGCCTGGGCGGGCGAGTACCCCAGCCTCGCCGCGCAGTCGTTGAAGCGGCCCACGATGGCGGGGGCGACGTCGATGCCGAGGATCTCGTCGACGAAGGGCGCGAGGGCCTGGGTTGTGCAGGACAGCCGCAAGTCAACGGGGTATGCCCATGGATGGCAACGCTCGTCGGACAGGGAGGACGAAACATACCCAGGAGGCACCGCCATAGGCGCAGGCATAGTCTAGGAGCCGGACGGGGTTGGCCGGGTCCCGTGGCCGAAGGCCTAGGTTCGGCGCCTGCGTGCGGAGGAAGCGGGTGAGCTGATCGGCGAGGGTTTTGAGCCAGTCTTGTTGCCAGAAGGTGTCGACGTTGGCGCTGATATCTCTGTTAGCTACGTGGCCGAGAGAGGTTTGGGAAGGGGTTGCAAATAGCGGTTAACAGACTCCCAGAAGACGCGGTTCAGCTCCGCGAGGGATGTGGACTGGGGCTGGGCTGAGGTCATGATTGGTGGCTGTGGTTTGGTTCGCAGGTTTTTGACAGTAATGGCTCTTGTATCTTTCTTCTTCTTCTTTTTCTCTTTTCTGGTGACATAAACCCCTTGGAAACACAATCATTATTCTTGCGAATTCCATCCTTTTATACACTTCCACAACGGTCTATCCTCCTCTCTTGCATCTTCAGTGTGTTCAGTTTCGGAGAGTATTCGGCAACATTCCTTCCCGCCTTTCCAACTCGGCTACACTGCGGAGACATATCGCTAGTCTCAAGGTAGACAGACGGCCACCAGGACCCGGCCTCATCAACTCAGGGCCGGTCACAACTTTTGTCCGACAGGCTCGATGGCAGCAGGCCGCCTCCGACCCTCGCCCATCTCATACATGACCCACTCGTACACGGCCCACTGCACCGCGTTGACGACGAAGGCCCGCACGCTGCAGATGGTAAGGCCCCGGAAGAAGACTCTAATGCCACCTTCTCGATATGCCTCCCTGGCAACCTGGAGTGCGCCCGCACGCTTGCGCATCTGCTGCTGCGAGCCGCGCGCCCCAAGTAAGGGCGAAGCTTCGACGGACGAAGAGGCCGCGAACGCCTGGGTCTGCACGCGGGTCTTTATGACGTCGAGCGGGAAGATGCTCGCCCACGTCACGATGCCGGCGAGCCCTCCACAGAGAAGCACCTTGGCGGCCTCGTCGCGCATGTTGGTCTCGTTGACGCCGTCGCCGCCGACGCCCATCCAGCGCGTGGTGAGCTCGTAGGACCAGAAGTAGAAGCCGTAGCCGATGCTGTCGCGCAGGGCTGTCACGACGCCGCCGAAATACAGGCCCCGTATGCCCTCAGCGCGGCAGACGTCCTTGGTGATGGCCCAGCTCGAGGCGGGTGGCGAGGACAGCTGGGCGCGGCACTTGATCAGCTCGGTCGGGGTGCTCACGACCCAGGTGGCCAGGCCGCCGACGGCACCGGCAAGCCAGGTGGTCCAGAGGCTGGAGCGGACGTCGAGAGCGCGGTTCAGGGCGGCCTCGGTGCGGTTGTAGGATACGAAGAGGAGGGCGTTGAGGGCGCCGTAGCCGAGGATCGGGGCGGCAGAGCCGGTGACGAGAGAGGCGGGGGACTCGAAGTGGCGGAGGTACGAGGTCGCGGCGAGGGATGCCGGGGTCGGAAGTGGAGAGGCGGCGGTAGCGGCGGCGGCGGGGGTCGGTCGTGCCTGGAGGCGGACCTTGAGGAGGTCGAGGGGGTTGCCGATAATGATGCCGACGGCACCGCTAATGTAGCCGGCCCAGAAGTCGGCGGACATGACCGGACGATAGGAAGTTCGTGTTGGGGGGTTTGTGGGTGGATGTTTGAGGGGAGTGTCGGCGGCAAAGAGGTATGCCGAGCTCAGCGATCGTCGGCGTAGAGGAAACTGGACTCGGGGTCACGGTAGTGGTTAACCTTTGCCTGAGCGACGGCGATTCCGGTGATGATGCCGAGGTAGGAGAGCATCCATCCGCCGCCGGCTACAGCCCAGAAGCGGGCATTCTTGAGGGGGTTCGGGTTCGGGGTGCGGACGCGGGTTAGGTACTGGTAGTGCGCGAGGTGGACGAGGACGGTGCCGCCTAAGATCGAGGTCCAATTGTCGGCGACCCAGAGCGTACGGGTCGAGGGTGGACGGAGGAGCGGGGTGGACGAGGAGGAGGAGGATGAGGACATGGTGGTGTTGATGCGTTCAGGCCGAGGGAAGGTGGGAGAGAGCGGCCCGAGGGGGAGCGGGGGAAACGTTGCCGGGGGCCGGTTCCGAGTCCGAGTCCCACTGTCTGGGGAGATGATAATGCGCTGCGGGCTGCTGACAGCTGTCCAAAGTCTATTGTCAGCTGGCGAGGTATCAGGGTGAATCGAGCATGTGAAGATGGGGTGGATTCTCGCTGCTGCTGCTGATCTTTAAGAAATTGTTGGTGAGAATGATACATTATATATTCCAGTAATTGAGCCGCCACCACCCATTTGCTACCTCCACCATTACCACTGTACCCGGTAACTTTGCACGACCGGGATGTAACCTCTTTACCGCGAGGTACACACACTTGGCTTGGTTACACTCAAGACCCCGAGAGAGAGAATGTATGATTGAACGGCACCAAAACAGCTCTACAGAGGAGCTAAACATAAATACATGCATAGGTCTATACACTTCGCCGACGCTCACCTCGCAGTTTACCTCGGTGACCCTCACTGAATACAGATATCCTCCCATCGCGCACCTTGATCGACGGCCTCCCCGTGCATGATGCCATGCACGTACGCCTCTCCAACCAGCTGGTAGCAGAACGGCCCAGAAACCGACGACACCGGCATCTCGCGAAGCACAAGGGGCGACGGGCAGCCGGACACGACCCAGACCCCATCGCCGTCCTCCATCGACTGCCCGCCGAGCCCGAGATGCCCGCTATCCGTCAGAAACGGCCGTCTCTCCCATAGCGTCTCAAACGCGAGGTTGACGTAGGCCCGGCACCGATGCCTGAAACTGTCCAACACACTCTTCACTTCCCTCTCCTTATCGCACTTCTTGAGTCGTTCGAGGTAGCCCATGATCTTGCCGCGCGATGGCACTGTCTTGCTGACGTCCGATGTGGCGAGCTTCTGGATGCTCTCCAGCAGTGTGAGATACTCGGTCTCGTTGGCCCCCTTCTTCACGGCGCAGTAGACTTCCCATGCCACGTGGTCCGTAATCCAGTGATGGAACGCTTTTTGGAGACTCCCGGGCGCCGGGTGCTCGAACCCGTCTCGGTCGGCGATCAACGTCCGCCAGAACGCCTCTACGCGGCACTGCCCTGTCGCTTCGTACACGGCGTCGCATTGCAATAGGAAGTCGGCCCATTGCGCGAAGCTCCCGTTCGTGGCGACCTCCGAGTAGACCGCGCCCAAAAGAGAGACCGTGCCGATGCAGAATCCTTTGGCGTGCAGGAGGTTGTCATCAGTGATGCGGTAATTAGCTGGCGCTGAGCGGCATGCGTCAAAGTAAGCTACGCCGGCCGGCCACCGCGTCGCCAGAAGCATGGACGGTCCGTTTGCCGAAAAGTCCGGCACCCACGACGGCAGACCCTTCATCTTCTTGACCGCATCATCGGGAACCGCCGTCAGCAGCGCGAGGTTGCCGCACTCTGCCATGATGAACGTGGCCGTTTCCGTGTACACTGTGGCAGCAGTCGCGTGTTTGCAATAGTCAGGTTCCAGGCTCGCTCTCGGACGTCCGCTGATGTCGAGGAGCAGATTGAGGATGCCGAGGAGGCCAAACACCTGGTCTCGGGGGTCGCTCGCTTCGACCCCAATGGTCAGGCGGAGCATGAGAAAGAGCAGTGCCCCCGCCGTCTTGGTGATGCTCCTCTCGCCACCGTTGCCCGATGCGCCAACCATGTGATCAAGCGTCACGCTGTCCCAGCCGTCGAGCTTGCCGTGACGACATTTCTGGATCGCGACGATGCCTGCGAAACTGCTGCCGACATGGACGTCCTTGATTGCGAGACTGCTGTTGTCGCGGAGAACCTCGGAAAGTTGTTCGTAGAGGCGGCTGTCGCACAGAAAGCCGGAGCAGAGAGCCACCGTCTCCCAGGGGATCACGTCGTCGCCCCAGATCACACAAGCGTCCCTGGAGAGTGCGACTTCCTGGACGACCCAGACGCGGTCGAACCACTTGCGGTCGAAGAAGGAGACAAATGCGTACCAGACGGCGTCCTGTATGTTCTGCAAGCCATATCGCCGCAGCGCACTGTGGTCGAAGGCGGAGGTGTCTGGGTCGTACTCGAGCTTCTTCCGGGCGTTGTCGGCCATGATCTGAATCAGCCTAGAGACCTCGACCGGGTGATGTTCCTCAGTCACAGAACCGAGCCAGATGTCGACGCGGGCGGCCCCCTTGTAGATGTGGTCCATGATGTTGACCTGTACGGTGCGCTCCGTGTCATCGGCCTGGTTGATGCTGATGGCGTCGATCCAGTACAAGTCGCATGACCCACGGGCTCTGATCCAAAGCAGCGCATCATGTAAGTTGGGGAGCACGCCAAACTCACGGTCGTCGAGGAGGACTGTCGCCAATTCCGGCTCTAGAGACTTGTCGTTGTTGGGTATGGGCGACCCCCAGGTATAAGACAGAGCTCGGTAGGCTGGAGGGTCGGCGATGGCATGCTCCTCGAGTGCAAGTCGCAACGGGTCGTTTTGAGTGTTTTGGCGGGTTAGAATGCGTACAAGGCGAACAGTCTCCTTGCCGATGGAACGCTCATATTGGAACCTGGTCCGGTCACGAGACGCCATTTTCTCGGACAGAAGAGAGAATTCCCACGGAAATGGGATGTCGACCGATGGGGGCAGACTGCACAATGTCCCTTCATGACTTAAAAAGGTCTATTTTGAAATACCTACGAGGACATGTTAGTCGGTGTTGATAGTATCGCGACTAGTTGGGCCACGTATGACCACCGGGACATCATCAGCTGCATCTTTTTAGGCCGGAGGCTAAGACGACACCAACTCTGGCTCTCACACACTCTCAAGTCGCGTTTGTTCGACTGGTCAATTCCTCCTACTCTCTTGCCTCACACGTGGCACTGTTTTAACTATCTAGATCATCGCAATATGACGACAGGTTGCTCGACACGGTTAGTTCAAACGTTCTTGTCTCGCGGTATTAATCTCGTACATGCTATCCATTATCCTGTCTGTAGGTAGGTTGGCAAGGTATGTTTGTAAATCGATCACTGATGTGGTTGTTTTGTTTGCAGTAGGCGGGTAGATAATTGCAGGGTAACCACTCATTCCCGCTTCCAGGGTAACTTCGGTTTTCTTCCAGGGTACCGGTATTACGTAGTGTTTCCTTTCCAGGGTACCTAACATCAGGCTACCTATCGTGCTATCGAAGCATCGGGTGGCGACGTCGGTGGGACCGGAGGCGTAGCGCATTACAAAGACCCCGCTCTTTCCTCTCCCCGCATTGGGCGCTGCTGCCTGACGCACGTGCTTTTGCACATGACAGCGTGTTTGAGTGGCGACGCGGGTCGAGTCGCGCTTTCCCATGTCCCCAAATCAACAACCTTGGACCGGGAAACATCCCTCTCTCTCTCTCTCTCTCTCTCTATCTTCGAACGCCGCTCACTCCCCTGTTCACTGAGACGGACACATTCAACTGTCGCTTAACCTGCACTCGCAGGCTTGCAGAAGCTTCAATTGTGGCCCATCATGTACGCAGCAGTGTTCATTCTATCTTGCTTTCAGCCCACAAGATCTCACTGACCCCTCCACAGGACTGTCGACGTCAGCGCCACTCCAATCGCCAACAAGGAGAACATCTCCGCCAAGCGATACTCTACCCCTCAATCCGTTGACAAGCTCCACAGGCCCTTCAAATGCCCCGGATCAGCGGCGAGGACCGTATCAGCCGACAGACCGGCCCGGAAGAAGAGAAGGGTTGACTATAAGGGCGCCGATGGATCGACCGACGCCGACAAGCCCTACACCAATGCCGATCGTCTTGCTCTTGCCAACCGAGACGCGAACAAATTCCCCGTCTTTCAGGCCAAGGAAAAGTCGGCAGTCTTTCGCAAGGCCTTCTCGGTACCCCTGATCAACAAGAACTCGGCGGCCTACAATCCCAATCGACCCCCTCCCACCCTTGGCCTTCGTACCGGTGCTACTTTCATCGCGAAGCCATTGCATGACCCCAGTGGCGAATTTTCGATTGTGCTGTACGACCCGACCGTAGACGACAAGCCCAAGGAGCCCGAAAAGAAGCAAGACAAGAAGGATGCCGAGGGCGAGACTAAGATTGACGCCCCTCTCGTCCATAAGAGTTTGGCTGAGATCCTAGGAATAAAGAAGAAGGTTGAAGGGGAACATCCCCGAGTTCCCGTCGTCATCGACCCGAGACTGGCCAAGGTCTTGAGGCCGCATCAAGTCGAGGGTGTCAAGTTCATGTACAGATGCGTCACTGGTATGATTGAGGAAAAAGCCAATGGCTGCATCATGGCCGACGAGATGGGTCTAGGAAAGACGCTTCAATGCATTACTCTGCTTTGGACCCTTCTCAAGCAATCCCCGGAAGCTGGAAGGGGCATCATCCAAAAGGCCATCGTCGCGTGTCCTTCCAGTTTGGTCCGCAACTGGGCCAACGAGTTGGTGAAATGGCTGGGCGCCGATGCCATTACGCCCTTTGCCATTGACGGAAAGGCATCGAAGGAGGAACTGACTCGTCAGCTGCGCCAATGGGCCATTGCTAGTGGCAGATCAGTAACCCGGCCAGTCATCATCGTCTCTTACGAAACCCTTCGTCTCAATGTCGAGGAGCTGAAGCACACAAAAATTGGTCTCATGTTGTGCGACGAGGGTCACCGTCTCAAGAACGGAGACAGCCAGACATTCAGTGCCCTCAACAATCTCAACGTCACACGGCGAGTCATCCTGTCCGGCACACCCATCCAGAATGACCTGTCCGAGTATTTCTCCCTGATCAGTTTTGCCAATCCGGACCTGCTCGGCACTCGTCTGGACTTTCGTAAGCGGTTCGAGCTCCCTATTCTGCGCGGTCGCGACGCCGATGCCGCCGAGGCCGAGAGGAAGAAGGGCGACGAGTGCCTTTCCGAGCTCTTGGGCATTGTGAACAAGTTCATCATTCGCCGCACCAACGACATCTTGTCCAAATATCTGCCCGTCAAGTATGAGCACGTCGTCTTCTGCAACCTCGCCCCCTTCCAGCTCGATCTATACAACTATTTCATCACCAGTCCGGAGATTCAGGCGCTTCTCCGTGGCAAGGGCAGTCAGCCCCTTAAGGCTATCAATATCCTCAAGAAGCTGTGCAACCATCCGGATCTACTCAACTTTGCAGATGACTTGCCCGGCTCAGAAGAGTGTTACCCCGATGACTACGTCCCCAAAGAAGCGCGCGGCCGAGACAGAGACGTTAAGCCTTGGTACTCGGGCAAGATGCAAGTCCTCGACCGCATGCTCGCACGCATCCGCCAGGACACCAATGACAAGATTGTCCTCATCAGCAACTACACACAGACTCTGGATCTGTTTGAGAAACTGTGTCGTTCTCGCTCCTACGGTTGCTTACGCCTGGATGGCACCATGAACGTCAACAAGCGCCAAAAGTTGGTCGACAAGTTCAACAACCCCGACGGAGAGGAGTTTGTCTTTCTCCTCAGCTCCAAGGCTGGAGGCTGTGGCCTCAATCTTATCGGCGCCAACCGATTAGTCCTTTTCGATCCCGACTGGAACCCCGCCGCAGACCAGCAGGCCCTTGCCCGTGTGTGGCGTGACGGCCAGAAGAAGGACTGCTTCGTTTACCGCTTCATCGCCACCGGAACGATCGAGGAGAAGATCTTCCAGCGCCAGTCCCACAAGCAGTCGCTTTCCAGTTGTGTCGTCGACTCTGCCGAAGATGTCGAGCGCCACTTCTCGCTCGACAGTCTGCGCGAGCTATTCCAGTACCGCCCTGGCACAAACTCGGACACGCACGACACGTTCAAGTGTAAGCGGTGCAAGCCCGATGGCCGGCAGTATATCAAATCGCCCGCCATGCTGTACGGCGACACAAGCACATGGAATCATTTCGTCAACGAGGCTTTGAAGCCGATCCAGGATCTATTGCTGAGGCAGGAGTGCGGTCAGCCCGAGGTGTCGGCGGTGTTTCAGTACATTTCGCATTAGACGAAGAGCGTTTGTTTGCAGGCATGCATCATGACCAAAGGCGAGGTTTTGCTCCTTTTTGTTTTTATTTCTACGGGGAGCCGGGGGAGATCGTGTTTGGTCATGTTTTGGAGTTGATGTGTCCGGATGGCGATGGCGTTGCGGCGCAAAGACGCCAACTTTGCTTTACAAACCAGACCTTTTCAGAGGTCCGCACAAATAGATGATTTCGCTACATATGCAACACTTCGTACAATTGACATCATGGAGAGTGTTTCGCGTCCTCCTGAATCAAAACCAGAAATCTATGGAGCTGATTTCCCTTTCCTGTCTCTAGAGATATACAACTATACAAGAAGCCATCTCCCTTCTTCCCGCTACTGTCAAGACTTCTAAAGCTCGTCTATCACATGTGTCTTCTCCGCAGGCGGCTCCTCCCAGTTGCGGCTCTTAGTGTTCTTCTCCTCGGCGACGTCGGGCTTCTGCTGCTCTCCATCGTCCCCACCGCCGACCTTGTTCTCCCCTTTCTTGGGCGCCTCGACTGGCAGGCCCTTGCGCTTGCGGTCGAGGGCCGCAATCTCGTTGTCGTAAACGTTCCACTCAGGCACCTGGCGACGGGCGCGGTCGAGCTTGGGCTCCTTGGTTTGCGGGTTGTTGCAGAGATCGATAGTCTTTGCGTCTTTCTGGCTCTCGTCGGAGCACCACGTCTCGCACCACAACCACTCCTGCGGCAGGCTGTGGATGGGGATCTGGAACTGCATGTGGTTGGGCAGGTCCTGGTCGAGGTTGGCTAGACTGTTGGGGTCGGCACTGAGGGAGTGGTAGGTCTGGCGCAGGCGGTCGCCAGCAGCGATCTCACGGAAGCGGCGGAGATCAACGACGTACAGAGCCGAGATGTGGTAGGGATTGCCACGGAGGTAGTTATCCCAGTAGCCCTGCTTCCAGAAGCGGAAGCCCTCCATCTCGGTGCGGGAGTCGCACATGGGCGTGAAACCATAGGGCTTGCCTTCGAGGTCGTGGTTGACGAGGTTAATCATGTCTGTGCGGACGATCTGGTCGGCATCGACGAAGATGACCTTGTCCAAGGATAGCGGGAAGAGCACGTCGAGGAAAAGGATCTTGTAACCCCAGATCTCACGCTGCTTCTCCTTTTGCTGACGAAGCCAATGAGGCCACTTGAAGGTGACCATCTCGTACTTGAAACCGTATTCTTTAGCCATGTGAGGGATAAAGTCCTTGAACGATGGAGAGAGGAACTGCTCGATGAACCAGAACTTGACCGTGTGCTTGGTGTTCTTCATGACGCTGACCATCATGATGTTTAACATACGCTCATAGAGATGGCCGCTGGCGACGGAGAAGATGTTGATCTCAGCGTGCTCGTCGTCAGATGCAGACTTTTTCTTGCCCAAAATGCCTTCAGCGAACTTGAGACCGCGACCAACGATGCTCTTGTCTTCAGGCTCAGCCAGAACATCGGCTTCTTCCTGGCCCGGCTTGCGCGACAAACGAGGATATAACGTCGTGCCCTGAAAGTCTATCAGAACCACCTCACTACCTTCGTCGCCTGGCACGGGAGTCCACCCCCTCGCGCCAATACTATCGATCGTGTAGATATCAGAGCTTCTTCCCTGCTTGAGCTGGATGTTGTAGAAACCCGGGTTCGCCTTGAACTGGAAGTACCCGAGGTTGGCCATGATGATGGTATCCGCGAAGTGAGGCTCCTTCTCGGTACCCAAGACAAGCTGTGCACCGCGGGGGGGCTGTGACTGCCCGCCCTCGCGGGAGTGTCCTTCTATAAGGATGCTTTCAAGCTCATACGATGCGTAGACATTCGACTTGATGGAGCTTAACTTGATGTTGTCCGGGTCGTGCAACGAGAATTTGGGCGCTACCAACCACGCCGGAGGTACATCCATGCCGGCATTGAGAAGAGCCTCGGAGGGGAGGCCCTTGAAAGATGCTTCAAGTGCCCGCACCTTTCCAGCCTCATCGAAGCTCGGCTCAGACTCCAGAACATATCGGAAGAACCTCTTAACGGGCAACTCATCAATCTTATCCTTTGGGTTTAGGAAAAGCTTCAGATACACTCCGTCCAGTTCGGAGACAACCTTCAAAATGGGTGCCCATCGCTGGGCCTGCTCACTGGCAGGGTCCAGAACACCTACTACATGAATGCTCGAGGTCTCCGGATTTCCAATTTCGATAGCGGTATAGCTTGAGTTCCAGGCATCATGGGCGCTGACGCGAAGAGACGGCGCAGACTCGAAGATGCCAGCGGGCAGGTCGGAGATTGTCGAGATTGCAGTCACCGACGTAACCTTGGCAGCGGCCAGAGGCCCAGAGATTTTGTCAGTTAGACCAAGCTCATCCACCGCTGCGTAAACGGGGAGAATGCGGGTCTTCTGTTCGAACTCCAGGAGGTACTGGAAGTCGTCGGCCTCGAAGGGCTCGGCCTCGGTGAAGGGTCCAACCACCCGTCCATTTAGGATGAGAACGTTGGAACCGGGCTTGATAGCAGAGAAAGACAGGAACTCGTTGAGGGCTGCTGTGAAGATTCCGTCTGGCTCACCGGCAGCATTGTCGAGAATGCTCCTTATTTCAGAAAGAGACTCGGCCTCCGTAAACTTATCACCGCCATTTTTCAGTGCCGCATTTACAGCGGAAGCCGAAGCTGGTGTCAAAGGATTGTAGACAACATCCAAGCGGACGCCAGGGTTGTTTCGGCGGAACGCCAAAGCTGAGACAAGAAAATTGGCTCCCTCATCAGAAGCAAAGTCACCCACGACAGTCAAGACCGCCCAGTTCTCCTTGGTAGATTCAGCAAACGCCTCAATAACTGGGACCTTTCCAAAGAGGCTGTCATGCTCGGTGTAAATCTTGTTGACGTCCAAGATCTTGAGAGACTTGTCATCTTCCGGGTAAATGTAGGTATTGCGGCGCTTGATGGCGTTTTCAAGAAAGAAGTCGGGAACCCACCCTTGCTCGTCAATCATGCCAAGATAGACAGCTCGCTGGATTGTTTGCAAGTCATCCGTGGCCTTCATACTCATGGCCTGCAGCCAATTATTCTCACGTGGGACTGGAATGCCGTTGATGAAGACGGGCGGGATGGGGGTATTTGCGTTAAGTCTCTTTGCCCATTTCTGCGCAAGCTTCACCACGTGGTCGAGCTCCTCGGACTGCAGCACATCGTCAAAGGGGAGCAGCTTGGAGTCTGGAAGCGCTTCGCGATCCTTAGTTGCCTTCTCGAAGACGCTTTGGTCCGGTTTCTCCGTTTTGGAGTCCTGCATAGCGGCATCTAGATAGTCGATGAACGCCCCCAGGCCGTAGTTGTCGAGGAGATAGTAAAGAACCTTGCTGATTCCAAAAGCATCTTCAGTCGGCGTCAAAGGGACGAGACCGAACCGGATCGGTAATTTTCGCTGGATGAAAGAGTTGAGCTGAGCCACCACATTGAGATCCTCGATTTTGGAGAAGTCGACAGGGACAATGAGGTTGAAGATATCCCGCTTAATGGGGGGTAGCTGCCCGGGGTAGACACGCTGGAGAAGCTGAAATAAATTAGTAAACTGGCAACCAGTAGAAGAGTAACTCAACACTTACCGACATCAACTGGCTAGGGAAATTCTTATACCGCTCATCTTTTTCAAGATCGTTGAGAAACATAATAACCTTTTCCTCCTCTGAATCGTCCGTCCAGTCAAAGCGTGGAGGCTCCTCGTCGGCCTTCGACTCAGCGACCTTGGGGTGGCCAAGAAGAGACACTGCCTGACCTCCAGTGAAACCAAGATCACGCACGCCGTCGATAAGCGTGCGTTCGCGTCGAAGCAGGTCAATGAGTGTGAAGGCCTCGATCTGGCGATCAATGAGCTGCACTCCATTCATCCAGAGAACGTTCATGCCGCTGGGAACAAGTTGCTGTCGGTTCAGTTGGTGTTCGGCAAGGAAATCGGAAGAGACATTGTGAGCGGCAATTGACGTCGAGAACTTGGGGAAGTCCTGCGTCAGTCGAAGCAAAGCTTCAAAGGGGTTTTGGCTCTGCATGACAAATGATGCGGCCTTGAGACCAAGCTCCTGGAGTTCGGACTTTGCCAAAGGTTTCAGGTCGGCCACTTCAACAGCGGCATCAAGAACCTCTTCGGCATTGACGACTTTTTGCGATTCGTCGTGATGTGCCTCTCGGTCATCGATGACGATATAATCAGTTCGCTTCAAGGCCAGTTCAACTCCATATCCGCTGACAGGCAGAGCTTCTTCGTGGCTTCCGGCGGGCTTCGTGTAGCGAAGACGGTATTCGATCTCGCCGCTGCGAGCCTTCCGTGCTAAGATGCTGTGGAAAGGACCAAAAGCAGACGAAGTTGGGTCGGCGTACAGTATAGTCTCACTGCCCGATCCCAGGACCCGATCAAAGGGCAGGGCCTTTGCATGCAAGATCGACTCCTTCGGGGTGTCTAAAGCCGGGGTGCAGTATTGCTTTCCTCCCCGCTCCGCCCAGACTTCGCAGCCATCCGGAGCGTCAGATCCGAGCTTGGGCTCAACAGCAGTCCGGTAGTATTGGTAGTGAGCTTCGATCCGAGGTGCAGCGGTCCTCAAGGAGAGAGCCAGCTTGAAAGTGGAGAGAGCCTCAGGAGCAGTAATATGGCCATCGTCGTTGAGAATGTGGAGGAATCTGTCGTAAACTTCTTTGTCGGTCTTAGCTTCATTGAAGTATCCGCCAGCAATGCGATCGAGAAGGGGGAAGTACGCGGTTGCATTCTCGCCCGCGGCAGTCTCGCTAAGCAATAAAGGTCAGCCGAACTGAACAGACAAACAAAAAGGTGTTGCGAGTCCAAGACAATGCGGCTTACAGCAACTCGAGGAGGTAAGGTCCAGACGGGAAGGCAGCCTTCATGTCCACCGTCACCGACGGAACGGCAAGGACATTAACGGCTGCCCACATAGTCAGGGCGAAGCCCATTGGCAACCGGGATAGGCGCATCATTGCGAAGGAGGATTTGCAACGGCCGGCGCAAGGCTATCCTCCGAAATCGTGGTTGCTTTCAGTCGATGTGTGAGGGAACAAGAAGGTCGCGAGTTTGTTTTGGGTAGTAGAGATGGTATGTTTCGAGAAATACAGGAAGCTAAGCTACTTCTTGAATTTCCTCGAGGTCGGGAAGGAGACAGCGGCGACTACGTGTCTGCGGTGTTTTATCGCCTCTGTCGCATGGTTGTTGCCAACTTATTGACAGAATGCTTGGAGGGGTCACAGAATTCGGATAGACAACTAATTAGGTTCCTTCCTGTCGTTACCTACCTTAGGTACCGGTACCTCCTTCGCAGGTGTAAGTGCACGTTCGCCGCCTTCTGAACACATTGACAAAAGAGCTGTATCAAAAAGGACTAGCGCCGCCCGCCCCAGGGGATCGTACCTAGACTACCTACCTAGGTAGGTCCACAGGACGGCAGAAAACGGACCTACTGGAGGGGCAGCTGCTTATGTCACACCGAGCAGTTCCACACGTCTCTTGGGCCCCCCCTGTCAGCAAACAGTTAGGCAGGGAGGAATATTTACATAAGTAGCAAGGGAGGACCAAAGGGGTAGGCGCCGGGCGGTGAAGGCACGGAGGCCGGCAGAACTCTGATGCGGGAGCTCCTGTCAATCGGCACCATTGGGACCCACAATCTAACCCACACTTTACAGATGGCCACGAAGCGGAATTGTTACTAGGGGCTCTGAGACGAGGAAGTGGCCTTTACGTATCTCTCTCTACCTTGCCGCCTCAGATACTTCTACGCATCCAACCCCTTCACCGCGCCCTCACTTCGTGACCCGTGAATGTCACTATTCCCCTCGACTCCAGCTGCAACCTTTCGTGGTCGGTAAGCTGGCCTGCACTCGAATCCCATTCCCTCCAGAGGTGCCGCCCGTTTTATCTTTCGCTGGTTGCTAGCAGCTCCGGCTTCACCTCCCCGCCAAAATGCAGGCCTCCTCGGGCATGTTGACCAAGGTATGCCTACATCCCCTCTTCGGCGCATTGGGTCGAGTCTCTCATTGTATGCACTCGATTGCTCACGTAGGATACAGTTCGAGTCCAAGTCCTCGCGCGCCAAGGGCATCGCCTTTCATCCCAAGAGGTGAGCGACCTCGCAGCCCACAGCTTCCCATCTTATCCCCAAGTGTGCCTGCCCCCTTGCTGACGCACAGCTTCTAGACCATGGATTCTCGTAGCGCTCCACTCCTCCACCATTCAGCTCTGGGACTACCGCATGGGAACATTGATCGACCGATTCGAGGAACACGATGGCCCGGTTCGAGGAATTGACTTCCACAAGACACAGCCCCTCTTCGTGTCGGGAGGCGACGACTACAAGATCAAGGTCTGGTCCTACCAGACCCGCCGATGTCTTTTTACATTGAACGGACATCTCGACTACGTCCGCACCGTTTTCTTCCATCACGAACTGCCATGGATCCTGTCCGCCTCTGATGACCAGACCATCAGGATATGGAATTGGCAAAATCGCTCCTTGAGTGCGCCCATTCCCCAAGAGCCCGTTAACGCGCCTGAGAACTGACTGACCTTGCTTTTGCAGTCTGCACAATGACAGGACACAACCACTACGCCATGTGCGCTCAGTTTCATCCCAAGGACGACCTCATCGTCTCCGCCTCCCTCGACCAGTCCGTCCGCGTCTGGGACATTTCCGGCTTGCGCAAGAAGCACTCGGCACCCACATCGATGACGTTCGAAGACCAGGTCGCCCGATCGAACCAGAACCAGGCCGATATGTTTGGTAACACCGACGCCGTTGTCAAGTTCGTGTTGGAAGGCCATGACCGTGGTGTGAACTGGGTTGCATTCCATCCCACCATGCCCCTCATTGTCTCTGCTGGCGACGACAGACTTGTCAAGCTTTGGCGCATGAGCGAGACCAAGGCTTGGGAGGTCGATACTTGCAGGGGGCATTTCCAGAACGCATCTGGCTGTTTGTTCCACCCCCATCAAGACCTGATCCTCTCCGTCGGCGAAGACAAGACCATCCGCGTCTGGGACCTCAACAAGCGCACCGCTGTTCAATCGTTCAAGCGCGAGAACGATAGATTCTGGGTCATTGCCGCCCACCCTGAGATCAACTTGTTCGCAGCTGGCCACGACAACGGCGTTATGGTCTTCAAGCTCGAGAGAGAGAGACCGGCATCTTCGGTGTACCAGAACAACCTCTTTTACATCACCAAGGAGAAGCACGTCAAATCGTACGACTTCCAAAAGAGCATTGAGAGCCCGACTCTCCTGTCGCTCAAGAAGCTTGGCAGCCCCTGGACCCCGCCGCGAACTCTTTCCTACAACCCTGCTGAGCGCTCCGTGCTTGTTACATCTCCCTCCGACAGCGGGTCTTACGAGTTGATTAACCTTCCTCGCGATGGATCCGGTGCGATCGAGCCTACGGAGTCGAAGCGTGGCCAGGGCAACTCGGCCATCTTCGTCGCGCGCAACCGCTTTGCCGTTTTGAACACCTCTGGCCAGACGATCGACATCAAGGACCTGTCCAATAACACGACTCGGTCCTTTAAGCCCCCTGTTGGAACGAGCGATATTTACTTCGGTGGTACTGGCAACCTCCTCATTATTACCCCGACAGCTGTTCATCTCTACGACATCCAGCAAAAGAAGAGCGTTGCCGAGCTGGCAGTCAACGGTGTCAAGTACGTGGTCTGGTCGAACGATGGTCTCTACGCTGCTCTCCTGAGTAAGCACAACGTTACCATCGTCACAAAGACACTTGAGCAGGTCAGCACTCTGCATGAGACTATCCGCATCAAAAGCGCAACTTGGGATGACGCTGGTGTCCTACTGTACTCGACTCTCAACCATATCAAGTATACGCTCCTCAACGGTGACAACGGCATTGTCCGCACCCTCGACCAGACTGTTTACCTGGTCCGCGTCAAGGGCCGCAATGTATACTGCCTGGACAGAGCGGCAAAACCTAAGGTTCTTCACGTTGACCCGACCGAGTACCGATTCAAGCTTGCGCTAGTTAAGCGAAACTACGAGGAGATGCTTCACATCATCCAGAACTCCAGTCTCGTCGGTCAATCCATCATCTCTTATCTCCAGAAGAAGGGCTACCCCGAAATCGCTCTGCAGTTTGTGCAAGACCCCACGACCCGTTTCGAGCTCGCCATCGAGTGTGGAAACCTTGATGTTGCCGTTGAGATGGCCAAGGAGCTGGACCGCCCTAAGCTGTGGCAAAGACTGAGCGCGGAAGCTTTGGCCCATGGTAACCATCAAGTCGTCGAGATGGCCTACCAAAAGCTGAAGCAGTTCGACAAGCTCTCCTTCTTGTACCTGTCTACTGGTGATCATTCCAAACTTGCTCGCATGGCCAAGATCGCCGAGCACCGCGGTGACTTCACTGCAAGGTTCCAAAATGCCCTGTTCCTTGGCGAGGTTGAAGACCGAATTCAGATGTTCAAGGAAATTGATCTTTGTAAGCTGAAGCCGCACACGAATCTTCGCTTTTTCATTTGTTCTCTATAAGGCTAACAAACTCTAGACCCGTTGGCGTACATGACCGCCAAATCTCACGGCCTTGAGGAGGAGTGCCAAGCTATTCTTGAGGCAACTGGTCTCTCAGAGGAGCAGCTTGAAACCCCAACGATCGGAGAGGCGCTGACGCCACCGAAGCCTGTGGTACCCACATTCAAAGCCAACTGGCCCACAAAGGCGACCTCGCAATCGGTGTTTGAGAAGGCTCTGTTGGGCCAGGTTGAGGGCCTGACTTTGGAAGACGCGCCTGCTGCTGCCAATGGCTTCGATGATGCCGCCGAAGACGACGGTGCTGTTAAGAAGAACGGCAACCTTATCGATGTTGACGATGAAGAGGATGCCGCAGGCTGGGATCTGGGCGATGATGTCGTTCCCGAGATCGAGGGCGACTTCGTCAACGTTGACAGCGCAGAGGCAGGGGGCGCTGGCAGCAGCGAGGCCGATCTCTGGGCTCGCAACTCCCCTCTTGCCGTAGATCATGTTGCTGGTGGCTCGTTCGAGTCGGCAATGCAACTGCTCAACAGACAAGTGGGAGCCGTCAACTTTGCGCCGTTGAAGCCCCGCTTTCTTGAAGTTTACCAGGCATCAAAAACATATCTGCCGGCCTCTGCTAATCTTCCTCCGCTGGTCAACTACGTGCGGCGCACGATCGACGAGACGGACCCTAGAAAGGTGCTGCCGATTGTACCTCGCGACCTCGAGTTCCTGGCTACCAACGACCTTCAGCAGGGGTACAACTCCATGAAGACGAACAAACTCGAGGATGGTCTCAAAGTCTTCAAGGGCATCCTTCACGCCATCCTCATCAACGCCGTGTCCAGTGAAAGCGAGGTGGCCGAGGCCAAGAAACTCATCACGTCCGCCAGCGAGTATGCTGTGGCTATGGAGATTGAGCTCAGCCGTCGCCAGCTTGGTACGACGGGCGAGCAACTTAAGCGTGGTCTTGAGCTCTCAGCCTATTTCACCATCCCCAAGATCGAGGTTCCTCACCGACAACTTGCTCTGCACAACGCCATGCAGCTCGCGATAAGGAACAAGAACTACGGATCAGCCCTCAGCTTCGCCAACCGCATCATTGCCAACGGCGGCTCGAGCAAGCTGACGGAAAACGTGAGTACAGAATCATTTCCTAGTTCAATGCGTCAACCGCTGACTTTCAATGCAGGCCAAGAAGGCAAAGGCGCAATGCGAGCGTAACCCCTCGGATGCTATTGAGATTGAATTTGACCAGTTTGCCGAGTTTGACGTCTGCGCGGCAAGCCACACACCCATCTACAGCGGTACTGCATACGAGGAGTGCGCCTTCGACGGTTCCAAATACCACAGCAAGTACAAAGGCGCCGTTTGCAAGGTTTGCGAGGTCTGCGAGATTGGTAAGCACGGCAGTGGCCTGAAGCTCTTCGCGTAAAGAGCCAGAATAATAGTTGCTCACCCATGTGGGTCGGGAGAGCTGCAGGAAGTCGCAGTGCGCTCGGTCAGACGGGGCTGTTGGTCTTGGGAAAAGTTTACAGTAGACAGGCTGGAGCGCCTGATGAAAATCCCAGGCTTTTTTGGTTGTTAGCAATAGTTTGTGGGAGACGAATATATGGCACCACTTGATCAAGTCTGGCTTGCGCCTTTGAAAGCAGCGATTGACCTGTTGTTGGTGTGCGTACATTTGTTCTCCGTCTGATTTGCGCTCAGAAACAATGTCACGGTTTGGGCTACTAGGCCACAAAAGAGGTTTGGATCAATGACATGGCTCCCAGGTGGGCATTACTCATGAGGGGGTCGTAAACGCCAAGCTTGGATTCCAGTTTCCGCGGCCCTTGTTCATGGTCTATCGCATGATATTAATACAGTTGACAACGCCGCCTTCGCCACCCCGTTATTTTCTCTATCTACACGATGGTCTCGAGTTCCCTCGCGTAGCCGAGGGTGTTCTCTATCACCATCTGGCTCATTTCTTTGTCGGTAGTGCCGTCCTCGGCGGCGACACCCTCCGCGGTATCGGGGAAGAAGATTTGACCGTCCTTCAAAATCCAACCGCGCTGTTGGGCGAATGAAATGACGTCGCCCTCGGAGTCGAGAAAGAGCAGCGACTTTGCGGAGCTGATGGGCAGACTCGGGTAGGCGCGCTCGCTGCTCGAGGCGATTTCGGAGCGGATTTGGAACGTGAGAATCTGGCGGTACGATTGTTAGAACCACGCAACGCTTTCTAAGTAGACGACTGAAGATTGATATACCTCTGAAAAGACTCCGTACTCCTCGCTCGGCACCTCACGGCTCTTGAGAGCGTTCCAGACACGGTCGTAACTCCCCTCCATCAACCACCTCTCGAGACGAATGGGGTAGCCGAGGTACTTGTCACCTTCCACGGCGCTGCTGTCGCCACCACCCTCGCGGTTAGCGAGACTCTCGAGCTCCGAATGAAACTCTGCGTAGCGTCCCTGGGTGAGGAGCAGGAGGAGGTAGAGGCCGGTGACCTTGTTGCGGTCGGCCAAGTTGGGCGGAAGGAGGTTGGAGGGAAGCTCGTAGAAGGGTTGGAGCTGCTGGACGTAGCGGGTGAAGGCGTCTGGGTTCTTTGCGCGGATGGACGTGAGGGCGCCGTGCTCGTACGTCTCGCGGGCGAGGGCGAGGAGCTGGGGCGACGTCTGTTGCTGTGCGGGGCCGGAGGACGGGGTGAGTGCGTTGAGCTGGAGGAGGTGAAGCTTGGCCTTGGAGAGGAGAGCGGAAGATTCGGCGTAGGGGAGGGAAGAGCCCTTGCCGCGGAGCTGGGTGAGGACTTGTTGGAGGTTGCGTTCGGCCATTTTGGGCTTGCTGCTGGGGATGCCGGCTGCGAGGTGTGTTTATGTGTGTTATGTGTTCAGAAGCTCTGGCGGCGACGATGGAGGTCGAAAACTATCGGAGAGAGGGTGTTGATCTGACAATCAAGGGTGATATTTCCGGAGAAAATTGAAAAACACGCTGGGATGGTCGATGTCGAGTGATTTCGTGAAGTTAACGGGTGTGATGTTGATCGTGAGTGCAGTTGGTAGTGAGTGCTTGGCTTCGCAGGCTGAGAGGCTGACGAAAGGCACCGTCAAGCTGGAAAGGTCCGTGCCGGGGTCGTCCTCCCACTGATGCGCTAGGCTGTTAATAGCTTGGCCCGTCTTGAGCTGCTGGTCACCATGTTTGAAAGCAGCTGCTGAGTAAGGAAGGTGGTGCACCAGGCAGTGTCACGTGTCGCGGAACCCGGACACTCTGATGTGCTGGAGTCTCCAAGCCATTGGCAGTTTGACAAAGCTACCCATATTTATTTCGAACATGAACTTGTTTCCTTTTGACAACTGATTAGGAAAAGAAAGCTAACGAGCTGCTGATATTCCATACCGTCCGTCAGCTGATACTTCTGCCGACCTCAGTCTTACCCCTGCAACGGTTAACTCCGTCGGTTTAACAACTGTTGCTATCATTTCGCCATCCCTAGGACTATGGAATACGAAGGCCTCATATCGATAACAGCTGCATGCATACAACGCAAGGCAGTGTATCCGTAGTGTACATCGTATTGTGGAGGAAGCCTCACGCTGTAGGCAGCCCCACATTGAAACGGTTCCGTCAACCGCCGTTGCGCTTTGTCTTCCAAAGGTAGCTCAGGGGGGCTTTCGGAATCCAGGTCTCGACGCAAGATGTGAGGTAGGATGAAAACGGTCTGGTTCTTGAATTCGGGGTCTATTTCGCAGTTCAATAACGAAAGCGCCTCGCTAAATTACAACTCTCTTGATGTAACGGATCAAATCGTTCTCTCCACCTCCACCGAACTGATCATGGAGCACATCGATTCGAAGCGCCAGTTCGATTTCCTCTTCATCAGGAATCCTCTGCCGCTGGTAGTTGACGGGCCCGTCCTCAATGGAATGTGGAATAAACACCGCGGCGTTGGTGGTCACCGGCGTCTCGTCCTCGCGGATCCCCATACCCGCTATCTCGCCGTCAATCATCCAGAGACCAAGCACGGGGTAATGCGACTTGTCCTGCGCATCCTTGAACTCGGGCGGTAACGCAAGCTCCTGCGCGACGTATCCCTCTGCTCCGTACACTCCCGCAGACTCATCCTGGATCACCTTGCCGTTGTCCTTCAGCACGATATCGACACCTTCACGTGCAAAGATGGGCTTGCGCGCGAAG
Organism: Colletotrichum tanaceti; assembly: GCA_005350895.1. Classification (NCBI taxonomy): domain Eukaryota; kingdom Fungi; phylum Ascomycota; class Sordariomycetes; order Glomerellales; family Glomerellaceae; genus Colletotrichum; species Colletotrichum tanaceti. Next base: position 623,084 of record PJEX01000003.1, read on the forward strand.
CTGCTCAGCGAAGCAGGCGCCTCGCCGTCGAAGTACGCCGGGAGTAACCACTTGGACCGCGGGTCATTCTTGAATAGGTCCCAGAGGATTGCCAGGAGCGACTTGTTGCTCCACAACATCCTATACGGCGACTCGATCCAGACTGTCCCGCCGATGTAGTTTCCCTCATCGTCGCGCTTGCCGATGTTTTCCATGTCTTTGAAACACGCTTCCGCGAACTGCTGTTCGACCATATACTCCCACGGGTAGAGCTTGAAGATGACGTCAATGTGGTTGCCCTGCGTGTCGTAGAAGCGCTCATCCTTAGTGGACAGGGAGATCTCCTCCATGGATATTGCTTTGGTGGACCAGCCCGCCTGCTCACATGTGTCCATTAGGAGCATCGTGTTCATGGTATCCTCGCCTGTGGGGTCGCCTTCGCTAACAGCAAAGTAGACGGTCGGCTTGTGGCCAAGCTCTTTTTCAATAAGCGTGAGGTTGCACTTCCATCCTTCGATCAATGCCTCGATTAGGTTGTTAAACTGGTCGTTACCGTGGCCGGTCTGCTCGAGCCACAGCCACTGGATGGAAGCCGCCTCGACGAGGGTCGTAGGCGTGTCTGCGTTGAACTCGTAGAACCTCGGCACGCGCAGCCTTGGGTCTGGGTGGTTAATGCCCCCGAAGCAGACATCGAAGCGCCCGTAGATGCTGCCCCAGGCGGGCTCGCGGTCCCACGACTCCTTGATCTGCTTGAGCGCAAAAGCGGGGACCGCCATCTTGTTCGTGATGACGTCCGGGTGCCCGACGAGGTATTCGGCCGCCTCGCAACACATGTCAAAAACCTCCTTGGCGGCGAGCTTGAGCAGTGTGATTTCCTCGAGCGTGAAAGAGTAGTATCGGTCATCCGGCCAGTAGGGCTCCGAGGCGTCGGAGGGGACGAGGTCGGCGAAGACCAAACCTTGGCTCTGCACGAGGCGCGTGGAATTGCTCCTCTTCTTCACGGGGACACGGCGCATCTTGCCCTTGGATTGGGTGATAAGTGGGTTGAAAGAACACAAGGAACTAAATGGGAAGAGCAGGATCAGTACATTATGTCCTTGGCAAATTTCTTGCCGGATCGGAGCTATCCTGTTCTCTTCAGGCCTCACAGACCACTCACCATTCACAAGGCCGCAATCTAAGTTCGGACGATCTGGGGACTATCTCAATGCGAATATTGCCGGTCATACGCAGCATGTTACTTGATCCCTGAACCCTGAGAGACACGATATCAAGACGACGCACACACGGTGCATAAAACCAGTTGACAGCACGTTATTCTTGAGCCGACAGCCTCATGAAGTTTCCAAAGTCTGCCACCAAGAAGCTTAAATTCGGCCTTGCGTCATACTCGACTTGAAAGGCAGACGGGCAGTACTAATGCAGGTTAATATGGCTTGAGATGCCACAATTCACTCATTGCGAGCCATCCACGACCGTGTCATCGGCTCCCTGGCGCCCACTGAGGTTGTACTTACCCCTGTCACCGAGTCGACGTCGTGAGGGTTAGCTCAACTCCAATAGATGAGCGCTTTTTCTAGACGACTGGGGGAGGCAGAGGGCCAATGTTCCTCGTCTTGAGTTCTCTACGCCTGCTAGAAGAATATAACCCTGCGCCGCCGCGAATCGTGGCGATCGAAACCATTCGGGATGTTCCCAGTTTTGCTTGTATGGTTCAACTCTAGGCAGTGGCAACCTACAACTAACCTTCACGCTTCAACGACTTTCCTGCCTATGCAATTCTCTCTATAACTCGCACTGGTCTTCGTAAACTGCGAGTAGACTTTTTAACTAGTAGTTGAGGGTGCGCTATCGCTCTTGCTGTCGCTGTTGCTTTCACCTTGACTGCCGTCAACAGAGCTACTGTCGAGTATACGAGCTGCTAATCTAGTTGTGAACATTGAGAAGAGAAGGGGTTCCGTGTCAAGCGGGAGGACATTACTTCAAAACTTATCTTCTTGTTGTTAGTGTTAACAATTTGGTTAGATTGATGCCTGGATTGGCAACTTGAGCACCCTAGTAAGCAATCTAGTAAAAGTCCCCCAAACAAACGACAAACGAAAGAATACGACAGTATTTCCAAATACCCACGGTAACTCGGTACTCGGAACAGTACCCAGCCAGAACAAGCTCCGATGACAGCTATCCAAGCTGATTGTATGGTGCGAAGTTAGAATAGAGCATAGTCCTGAGGATGATAGGGAAGACGAGTCGCCGTTCAAGGTTTCCTTCGGCTCGTCCCGAGCCGAGTCAGGTCTGCACCACACGCAGACGTCGCGACATACCGAAGCCTCTTGAAGCATTGTCCCACTGCCGGCATGCGTTTCTCGTGCATCGAGAAAGTCTCGGGTTGGGCAAGAGAAGAATGCAAGTAGCAGCTCATCGTCCCGAACTGCTACACTCTCATCAGCATCAGCTTCGTCTTGAATCTTCATGCATCACGACTACAATCCTCAACTCAACTCATTCACCCATCATTTTAGCTTTAGATAGGGCACTGTACCCACTTCCGCAATGAAGAAGACCTACGGTCTACCACATCACCCTCCAGGGCCGCCAGATCGCGGCGGAAGCCTATTTCACTGTCACTGCCAAGGCCAAGGTTTGCTGCACCGTGCTGTCGGAGGAGGCAATAGAGGCTGGATGCGCCCGAGAACAGGCAGGAGTATCATGACGACGGGCCAGGGAGCAAAGGAAGAGAAAGGCGTCGGTACACAGGTGGACATACACTACTAGCTCGGGCATCGCCCATACAGTCTACGATAGACTCGCTGCCTCTCACTGGTCTTGATGGTGACTACTACTTGCGTATCATCTGCCTGATTGAGACTGCACCCTTTGGGTACACTGCAAGTTTCACTGGTGAGCCGTTTCGGCCTCAAGGAGTAGAACAGAAGACCTATCCAACACTCATGATCTCACGACAGCCTAGGGAACCATGCCTTTAAGCCTGGCAGGTTTGCTGCTCACATTGTTTACCGTGACTGATAATCGTGCCAATAGGAGTACACGTTTTGGGAGTAGACTTCATTTCGAGGAACACATTGACTCTACGCAGCTGGGTTGGCCTTAGACCCAGGTTTGTCTGAGCTGAACATGTTTGTTGTTCAGCTGACGAAACAAGCAACTTGGGGGTTGTTTAACTGTTACGGATAGGTACCTATGTAGTTTGCCTTGCAATCCGAAGTGGGTCTGTTACTGGAGACAATGGACTAATCAGCTCTGCTGAAGCCTGACAGATACCAAGGTTTGTTGACCCGTTGGTTGAGAACCTTGATTGCGTTGAGGAATTGGATGGTGGATGAAACCGGAAGGGAAGTGAGTTTCCCTTGGTGAAGGTGAGTGATGCTCAGATCCAGGACTGCTGGTTCTCATGCTCGGTAACTTGTGGCCATGTGTGGAACGTCAAAGTACGAGGGAAAATGGAAAGGCGTCGTCAAGACGTGTGCAACACGAACAGGTTATACGGACATCGACGAGTACGGAGTGCCTGCCTGGCGGTCACAAGCTCGCGCGCGGCCCGAAGAAGAGCCTGATTGTTTAGCGCGCCGTCGCGGCAACACCAAAAGTCAGCTTCATCCCATTTCCGTGGAACTACAGAGCACTTGCGTCGGCACAGCCCGGCAGCGTGAGTGAGGTTCCCTTCGGCTCGACAAGCCGGGATGGTGCCCATGCGGATCCTAGCAGGGTGTTTGGAGCCGAGAGTCATGGAACATGAGGTTGCCACGGATAGAGTCTACGTAGGGCGCTCCACCTCGAGCGAGCGGCGTCCGAGTTTGCTGGGGGGGGGGGGGTGCTTCATCCAGACATCATTCGCTAAGAAGTCGAGCAGCGCGGGTGTGAGAGCAAGCTACCCACCTCTGAGTACCTACCGGTAGGTAGACAGAGCACGCCGGATGGCTCAAAATTAGATATGCAGGTACATGAGTGATGATGTGGGCTCTCGCGGTTCGCACCGTGTAGTGGATGGAGTCCTCTCTCGACGCCCTTGTCGAGGTCTGCGGAACGGGTGGAGAAATAGGGCACTTACCTACCTAGGTAATTATCTACTGTACCTGTAGGTAGGTAGGTGGTAGCGTACCTAGGTAGGTATCTGTTGCGTAGACAGGCAGACAGGTACCTATCTGGATCTGTAGTGTGGAAAAGGAAAAGGGAGCGATTCCGATTGCGATCGGTCGGCCCCCAAGGAGCGGGACGGGCAGCAGCTGCGAGGGGGCGGCCGATGTTACGTACATGTCACTCGCTGGTCGCTGTTGATGTTTCCATGTTTGGAAATATGAGAATGGTTGACATTTGTGGCTGAGCAATCGAGCAGCGAGCTGTGGTAGGATACCTAGCCAAGTGGAGGGGGGGGGCCGACGGCAACTGGTCGAGATTGGGCACCCACCCACCGGTTGCCAAAGCTGCAGATTGTTTTTAAGGGGTAATAGGAAGAGGCAACATGAATTGAATGAAAGTGAGTGTGAATATCCGAACCCACGAGGAAGCGGGACGACTTGTGAGATGAGATGAGAAAATGAGGGGCGGGAAAGGGCAGGAGGCTAGGTCCCTCCCTACCTACCTAGGTACCTGGTACGTAGTAGGATGGTAGGTACTGAGGCGTCTAGTCCGGTGTCGCGACTGCGCTGCTGGCTAACCAAATGCCACTGCCATGGTCCGTTCGTCCGCTGTTTGTTGCGGGAGACGACAGAAAAAAGAAGGGACGACGAAGGAAGATGAGATGAACAGTTGGGCAGGAAAGAAGGCAGGAAGGACGGGTCATCGCTGGTTTGTCCTACCTGCCGTTTTTCTTCCATTACTCCCTTTCTCCTTCCCTCTTCCTTTTCTTCCCCCTAGGTAGCCTCTTCTCTCCTCTGGCTCTTGGTCCCTTGGATGTTGTGAATCGTCGTCGGCTTCACTCAGTACTCGTCCCTCGCCATCGCTAACAAGGCCCCGGGGCGCTACCACAGCCCTCTGCCTCACTCGACCCCATGCCCCAATAGTCGGTCGACTGTATACGAATGAGAAAGTTAATCAAACAAGAGATGGTCAACTATAAATCGGCCCCGTACGCGCGGCTTGGCCAGGGACTTGCGCCGCCAGATTCGGCTCGCGGCCCACCTTACAACGGTAACGGTAACGACAACTGCAACGTCAGTGGCAGCGGCACAGGAAGCGCCAGGAACCGTGGAACTGCTGCTTCATCGGGACCGCATTCCATTTCCGAGATCCAAGGAGCCGTTCAGGGCCGTCCTCAGGGACCAGTGCCTGGTGAGTGGAATCTCTCGTTTTGCATCATGTTCATTCCCCTCGTCTCCAAAAGTCCATGCCTCCACGGGATCCCTCTCGTGGAGATCACCTCATTTCATCAAGCCGGTGGACCCCCAAATCGGAATTATGGCTGCTGCTGCTGTTGCTGCTGCTGCTGCTGTTGCTGCTGCTGCTGCTGCTGCTAGTGCTGCCTTCGCCGCCGCGTATACGGATATGGGAAGCGAAATATGTACATCCAAGCGCGCAGGGGGCTGTCTCGCCGGAGATACTGAATGGGCTCATGCCACCCCTTTGGAGGATGACTACCGGTAGGCTTGGGGGCTGTTGTGCCTCCAACCTTCCTCCCTCTGTCCGTCTTCAACGAATGCTGTCACCAACTTGCTGCCCATGAATGCAGGGCGAAAGTGGCGACCGTACAGATTTGAATGGGAAATAAATACACCTGCAACGCTTACATACTCAACTTCGTCTTGCATGCCTCATCCTGGCCCCCCGCCTCTCGACTACCGGTACCCTACGGCACCTAGGGAATCCTACCAACTCGCTCCACCTTGCACCGCCCACCCAAGTACATACGATGATACGAACTAATATACAGTCCTCCCTGGCTTCGAGTCCGCAGCAAACCTGCAGCGCCGCCAGCATCGACTTAGCCTACACCCACCCCGACAAAGCCTTGTTGTCCAGCTCGTCAGCTGGGCTGCAGTGTGCTAGCGCTGGTGCTGCGGCTTGGGGGGGGGGGTCGTGGTGGAGTAGTCACTCCCACAGCGAGACCAACGACCCCGCCTTCTATAACTTCCCTGGCCAGTCGTGCACGCTTGGGCGAGAGGGAAGAGAGGGGAGGGGACTCCCCCATCACCTCCTGTTCCAAGGAGAGAAATGCAACTCTGGCACCTGGCAGGCTGGCACACCGCATCTGGAGCTGTTCCCATGTTTCACTAGCCGGCTCAGACACCCTCGAAAAAGAAAGAAAAAGGGGACAACTCTTTCTGCACGCTAAAAAGAAAGGGTCCGCCGTCGAGAATACCAGATGCTCTGAGCTTCGACCTGGACTCTCCACCCCCGCTTCCGGCCGCCCTCACTGCTCGCGCCTCAGATTCGAGACTCGAAGCAAGTGAAAGCAAGTGAAAGCAGAGACAGTACGGATAATAGAAAAGGACCAAGTCCAATACTGGAAGTCCCCAAGTCCTTTCCGATCTCAGCCGTGCCGTTTCTTCTTCATTCTTTTTATTGCCCCCCTTCTGCGCCTCATCCTCCCCACCCAAGGCAGGACTCGTTATCCTTGCTTGGGTTGTTCCGAAAAGACAAGTCCGACGACGACAAGCAGCAGCAGCAGCAGCAACAGCAGCAACAGCAGCAGTAGTAGGAGTAGTAGGAGTAGCAGCAGCTCTTTTCAGCGGCCCCAGAAGGTGGCCAGCACCCTGTCAGCAACAGGCAAAGCAATCCCAACCTAGCACCCGCACACTCCCCAAGAAACGCCGGCGGCGGCTCCAACCTAAACGTCATTCAACTCAATCCCCGCTGACTGATTACCTCCTATTTATGCAGCTGCACCTCAGCCCAAAATCATAACTGACGAGATGCCACAATTCGGCGCAACATTCGTTCCTGGAGGGTTCGACGACTATTACATGCCCGAGGTCGTTGCACCTTCGCCTCAGCGGTACGCGTATTCCCCCTCATTTTAATCTCGGCGGATCATTCATGGGTCCCTACTTTCCCCCTCCGCTGGAACTGGAGATGGGGCCGTTTTTGGCGCCCGTCCTGTCTTTGTTCTGTCCTTTCGCCCCCCCAGCCGGGACAGCTTTTGCTGACTGCGCGTTTTGTCTAGTGTGACGCCCCAAGTCCCTCAGAACATGCAAAACGACCTTCAGCGTATGGAACTTGAAGCCCGCGAAGTCGATCCGAACCGAACCTCGTCCAGCATCACCAACCGCCACGGCCGAGAGCCGTCGCTATCTTCGGTCCTCAAGCCCCCCGGCCCTGGCGCCCCGACTTTGCCACCGAAAGGATACGCCGACCCGCCAACCGGCGCACCCTCATCCGACTCCTACACAGCCTTCCACGAGAACAGCGCGAGCGGCAATCACCACAAGATGCGGCCCAGCGCGGCGCCCTCGTTCTCTCCCTTCCCCAAAGTCAAGGGCGACAACATACCCCCGACCGACGAGGAAAAAGAGGAGATCCTGTGGAACGCCCGCGAGCATGTCCTGCACTCTAACAACGTCTCCATGCAGCTGTCGTGGGCCCGCGACACCTTGGCCTGGGCCGAGATCGTCATGGAGGCAAGAGCCAGAGACCCTGACAGCGGCCGTCAGACACCAAAGGTCGAGCACGAGTTGCGCGCCGACGCCATCAACATCGTCAACTACCTTGTGGGCCAAGAGCATCCCGAGGCACTCTTTATGAAGGCGAAGTGGCTCGAGTTTGGCAAGTTTGGTTGCCGGCCAGACAAGCGAGATGCGTACACAAAGTACCAGCGCGCCGCCGAGCTCGGCTACGCGCGTGCTGAGTACCGCCTGGGCATGCTCTTTGAGAACTCAAACGATTACAACAAGGCTGTTGAGCACTACTATCTTGGCGTGCGACTCAAGGATTCGGCGGCTATGTACCGCCTGGGTATGATGAATCTCCTCGGTCAACACGGCCATCCGAAAGACTACCAGCGAGGCCTGGACCTTATCAGGGAAGCCGCAGACCTTTCGGACGAGGACGCGCCCCAGGGCTCCTATGTTTACGGAATGCTCCTTGCCAAGGACCTTCCCGACATTGACGTGCCCGAGGCACTGCTGCCCGCCGACTTGACGCTGGCCAAGATGTACATTGAGAAGGCTGCTTATCTCGGATTTGCCAAGGCCCAGTTGAAGATTGGCCAGGCTTACGAGCTCTGTCAGCTTGGGTGCGACTTCAACCCCGCTTACTCGCTCCACTACTACGGCCTCGCCGCCCAGCAAGGCCAGCCCGAGGCATCGCTTGGTGTCAGTCGATGGTTTCTGTTCGGATACGAGGGTATCTTTAACAAGAACGAGCAGCTTGCGTTCAAGTACGCTCAGGATGCGGCCAACGCAAAATTGGCGACTGGCGAGTTTGCGATGGGCTACTACTACGAGATTGGCGTTTACGTATCTAAGGACTTGCGTCAAGCCCGGTTCTGGTACGAAGCTGCCGCTGACCACGGCAACAAGGATGCCGGAGGCCGACTTGATGCCTTGGATCACGAGAAGAGCCTGACCAAGGCCGACCATGAGACTACAACACTCACGAGAATCAAGTCGCAGCATGGGTCTCAGCGTGGCAGGCGACCCGACCGCTTCAAGGCGCAGCCAACCACTATGGCCACTGTTTCGGAGAGCGCGCCGGTCACTCCTACCGACGCGCACCCCGGATATCCGGGTGGTTCGGCCAGAACGTCACCCCACCCATCTCCGAGAGTACACCCCTCACCCGGGCAAGACCACGTTGACTATCCCGACCCGGCCCGGCCCAATAGTATGGGCAACAGGCCGTCCGCGTTCACTGTCAACCTTGATTCCAACTTGGCAATCCCCCCCAAGTCGGCCGCTCCTTACCCTGAAGACGACCGGCCCGCGCCACTTAACCTCAACAGACCAAAGTCGACGGCCCCTTACCCTGATGATGACCTCCATGGTCGGGGCCCCGGGCCTCAGTTGTCTCCCCACTACAACACTGGCGGCCGCCCTCCCGCCGGCCCCCACTCGGATCGACCCGGAAGCGCTTTTGGGATCCGCACCGGGCCTGGCGGCCCTCCGGGGCCTCCAGGCAACGTTCGTGCTTCGCAGTCGATGGGCAACATGATTCTCCCCGCCGGCTCAGACCCGCGCGCTCGTGTGCCAGTGGGACCGCCTTCTGGATATCGCCAGCCCAGCCCAGGACCCGCAGCCCGACCGTCCACGACACAGCCGTACCCCATGTCAGGCGGCCTTCCTCCCAACTCTGCCACAAACAGGCTTACCAAACAAAACCCATACGCCAACGCTCAATCCTCGCCGTCATTCCAGCAAGGGAGCTACGGGCCGAGCGATTACGGCCAGCCTGCACCGCTGCCGTCGCAGCCTGGAGGCTTTGGCCCGAGGACATCATCTATCCCGCCCGAGCAGCACGGAGGATACGGCAGAGGTGGTGGAGTGGTACCTCAGCGCATCGACTCGATGCCGCTTAGCCCTTCTGGCCAGTCGCGTCCTCCTCAAGCTGGTAACGGGCCGGCCGGTGCGCCTAGACCGTTTCCAAACCGGCCAGACCTTGCCGAGCAGCCCGGTCGCACGGGCAGTGCGCCGCCGTCATCGCAGCCGCGACCCCAGCAGAAGCCTAGCCCTGCTCCCAGCGCCCAAACGGTGCCTCCTCCGAAGAAACAAGCGGCAGGCCAAGGACCTTCGACGTTCGAGGAGATGGGTATTCCCAAGGGCAAGGATGATTCGGACTGCGTGAGTACATCATGTTCCGCCACTGATGGAAGGCACCCTTACTGACAAAGTGCGTAGATTGTGATGTAAACTTTTTCCTCAGATACCAATTTCACTTGATGACATGATGCTTTTCAGCTTTGACACCGCGGTGGCTGGAGCGTTACATGTAGATAGACATGCAGTTGGGCCCATAGGACGGCCAGGCGGGGGGAGTACACCAGCACCCGGGCAACAATCGAGTCATTTTGAGCACAAGGCACAAGACCGTGAGTGAAGCCTCCAACGTGTGTCTGGTCCTATACACCTACTTGATCCACACATTGCTTGGAGCCAGATTCTTCGGCAGCATAGTGCCCAGCCAGTGGCGCGATGCAATTTCGCAGACTTGTCCAGCCCTTGCCGCCTTGTAGACGCTTTATCAGCTCGGTGGCCTTATCGTTGGCAACGATGTCCTGGTCGGAGGCGAGGTCGGGCAGGTCTTCAGGGAAGGTCCGGTCGGGCTGCACCTCGCGCAAGACGTCGAGAAGGTCGTTGATGTTAAACTGATTAGCGTAGGCGATGTGACGCTCGGACTGGACATCCAGGAGGGGGAGAGCCGCGATGTGGACTCTGGCAATGTGGACTCTGGCAATGTCGACGACGTCGCAGAACCATTCTCGAAAGCGTCAGCTGTAAAGAGTCCCAGAGAACAAAGTCTGTCAAAGTTGTTTGAATAGCAAGGGGGATATGTGGCATGTCCTAAGTAAGGGTGGTAGACATCTGGATGGTTTACGAGCCGGGAACATGGCGGCGAACTCGGGCGTAGGCTTCTCGTCCTATGGGTTCTTCAGGACGCCGACGACGGCAGGGAAGCCTTGGTGTCCCGGGAGGAGGACCCTGCCTCGGGCGGCGATGGGGACGACTTATGACAAAGTTGTTGGTCAGCACTTGTTATCACAATGACGATATTCCTCCCAAAGAAAAGGTTAGGACAACTGATGTGAGTAGCCAGCCGATGGGAGATGGCATCCCGTCCGTCCGGCATGTTTTCTCCTCTGCTGTCAGTGATCGGTTCCGAGTTTTGGAGGCATATCTCTCTCTCCATCTGTGTACGGGGCTTGCGTCCGGGTGCTTCGCGTCACGGAAACGAGCGGCTGTCAGCTTCACATCATCCGCATGGAGAGCAGCTATTACTTATTTACGACCTGCGGATGCTTTGCCCGTCACGTCACGCCTCATTGGAGGCCGGGCTCCAGTTGAACAAGCAAGGCATGAGAGGAGACGAAGTAGGATTCACAAAGACCCCCCCCCCCCGAGCTGGAGAGGAAGACGAGGAGGCCAGTTGGGAACCAATGTTTCGAAATGCGTTATCTGTCTGTCTGTCTTTCCGTTCGAATGAGGTTTGCTTGTTCTACTATACAGTTTTGCCAGGACCGAAGGCTACGTTCCATGTGATCTTACAACCGCCCAAAGCCTAGTCCATCCAAATGCCGGTATGCCAATCGGCCACATTCCAAATCTGCAACGTGTTCCAATCGACAAACCCGCGTATTCTGACTTGTTTTTTTTTTTTCTTGTCTTTTCTTTCCCCATTTTCCTATGCCACCTTCGCCGACCCTTTTCCAGTCCGGGTATATCCATTCATTTGGGTATACCTGCTATTCGTCTTCCCGTATGGATGCGTCGTAGCACTCGTCGTGTCATCAGTCATGTCGGACACCTTGATCCATGTCGGCTTCTTATCGGCCGTCACACTCGTATACTGCAAGCCGTCTTTATCTTTTCCACACTCCCCTTGGTTACCAATATTCGGCTCGTCTCGTGTCCGTCTGGTCGACACTCTCCCACATATTCGAAGTGTGTATGTCAGATGGAGTACAATGAGATGTGGCCGCATACCAGAAACTCAGTGGTTCTTGCGTCGAACCGGGGGAGTCGAATCGGTCATGGACGCGCAGGTGATGGTGTCAGCCGCCTTGTCGTTGTTCGAGGGTCTGCCGCGCTTCTTCTCTCCACGGTCGACCCTGGCCTTGAGCGCATCGTAATGCTCCTCGTACTGCTTCTGAAACAACTCGAACTGGCCATTCACCTTCTTCATGACGGCTATCTCGAAGGCAGTCTGTCTGTCGCTTTGAATGGCGTACTTATCCTCCGTCTTCTTGATGATAGCTTGCTCATAGGCGGCCTGTTGGTCTTTGATCAGCTGAACGTGGTCGTCCAACTTCTTCAAGACGGTCTTCTCCAAAGCAATCAGCTTTTCATCACAGGAATGCTTCAGGTCGTCATATTTCTGCGTGATGGTCTTCTCAAAGGCGGTCTGCTTGTCGCCAATGGCCTCGATGTCGCTAGACATGCTATCGAGGCGCACAAGGTAGGAGGAAAGCTTGTTGTCGATAATCCTCTCGAGTTTCTCGGTTGTCTCCTCAACGATTTCACGCTCAGTCTTTGCAGTGATGGTCTGACCGTTAAGGGAGAAGCCAGAGTTTCCAGCAAAAAGTCGCATGGCCACCATGTTGGTGAGATCAGTAGGGTTGAACGGCTGGCTCATCCATGGATTGATTGGGTAGGTAGGGGTGGGAGGAGGTGAAGCCATCGTGAGAACAGAAGGAGGCGCCACAGCAGAAGCAGGCGCGGCAAAGGCAGTAGAAGAAAGGGCCGCCGAGTCAGTAGCCGCGGAAGCAACGAGAGCAGGGCTGGTCGCGGTGTTAGCGACGGAAGCGATTGGATGAGCGGGAACGGCAGGGGCAGCCATGGTCGTCGGAGCCGGCGAAGCACTGATTTGTCGGTGAGCTCCAGCCTCTGCTTGACGGATAATGTCAGCGTGGGAAGTCTTGATCTTCTTGACCTTGGGCTGGCTCGTCTCGGTGCGGTCCATCTTGTCGCCCTGCTTCGACTGCTGTTGCTTCGGCTCGTTGACGCGGTGCTTCTTGATGGGGGAAGGGTCAGAGATTTGAAGATCTCGGACCATGTCTTCCGGGGTACGGTCTCGTCCGATGGCGCTGAACGGGCTCGATCTTGCGACGATGGGGTTCTGCTTGGATGGAGTCGGACGGATGGGGGCGAGTTGGTGCTGAGAGGAAGAGGCAAGATCCTTGGCCTTCGTAGACAAAACAACCTTGGGAGGCAAGGGGTTGGAAGTCTTGTTGGCGTTGTGGGGGGTCTTTTGCAATTCGAAGGCAGAAGCGAGAGAGGCGGAAAAGGAAGGAGCTCTCTGATGCTGGGCCGAAGAAAAAGAAGAAGGCTTCTTCTGGGTTGAGGACGGAAGAGTCTCCTGCTGAACTGAGGATGCAGAAGCTGGAGAGGTGTCGAAGAGAAGGTTCTTGACAACAACAGGGCGTGACATCAGCTCCTGCATGGAGATGACATGACATTTGCCGTGCATGTCTCGCCAGTGGGTGCAGGCCTCCTTGTCGTAGCCGTTGCTGACCAGCTTGAGTAAGGCGCTGTTCTCTCGGCGGAAGCAGTTGGCAATCATTTTGTTCTTGTGACTGCGGTCGAGGATGATGGCAGCAAGGTATGCGGTCTCAGCCCATTCCTTGTTGCGCGCAAGGCACCAAGCAACCCAGATCTGAGTGACTCTCTTGGGACCCTCTTGGAGCTTTTCCCAGACCTGCATGTTCTCCTTTGACGACTGCTCAGCAATGTTCATGATGGCCACAGCACTGCGGATGAGGGGGTGGTCAGGGCGAGGAACAAAGACTGAGCGGCTCATAATGTCCTTTGCCCATTTCTCGATCTGGTCAGCAAGGCCAATGTCAAGGTTGGGATGAGTGAGCGGTCTGCTGATCAATCCATAGAGCCGCTGGATCTTGGCCGGATGAGCCAACTGGTTCTTCTGCCAGTATGTGTCGCGCAACTCTCTCTCCAGACCATAGGTGTGCACCATCTCAAAGAACTCCTGAAGGCGGGTCGGGTTCCAGATGTCTATTCTGATGAAGGCTTCAGACAAGAGGTAACGCTCTAGGTTAATCATCTCATCCTGGCCCTGCTTCAAGATGCTCTTCATTTTAGAGTAGTGGACGTTGGATCCCAAGTGACGGCCTGCAATCTGGGCAGTCAAACGCATGTCGACTTCAATGGAATCCATCAGGCTCTTCAGGGCCGGCGTGTAGACAAGCTCGCCTCTCATGGCACCTCGAACCATTGCCTCAGTGTAGAGGATCTTGGGCAGGGGTTTCTTGATGGGACGGGGCGGGCCGTATCGGATGCCACCAGATTTGTTGGTTGGGTGGCTGTCAGTATCTTGCTCATGGTCGCTCTCATGAAGCACACTGGCTCTGCGCTTCAGAGATGAGCCTGAAGAAGGAGGCATGCCTCTCTGGGCTGGAAAGCCGTTGGCACTCATTGTGCTCTCTTAGTTGGGCTTGCTGTGAGGATGCATGGTCAGAAGACAAAAAACTTTTCGATTCCATAGAATGAGGAGCACAAATAGCAGAGAAACATAGGAAAGCTATGAGCGCCTATGAAGCTGGAGAAGGAAAAAGAAAAGGGGAAAGATAAAAGAACAAGCAGAGGATACTTACTGCTGGGGGCTGCAGTGTCTTGCAATCGAAACCAGGGTAGTTTGAGTGAGATGGAGCTTGAACTGAGAAGGGTGTAATGATAAGGCGCGGGTTGAAGGAGAAATAGAGAGAGGAGGAAAGCAGACGTGTTACAGAGACAATCGATATTGGAATATTGCCGCTGTGGGTGAAGCTGTGGGTGAAGATGGATCGCGTCCGGCTGGTTGTGGTGGGAGGGAAGAAAATCAATAACAAGAGACGCGGGTGAAGGTGAAGAAAGGTTCCAGAAAGAGAAAGGCAAGGAAGAGACTGTAGAGAAGACAGAAAGAACCAGACAAGGGCCCATCTGCCCTAAGAGAAATGAAGACGCACCTAGGCAGTCTGGGAAGGAAGGTGCAAGGTGAGGTCGGTGGTCGGTAGTCGTGCCTTCCCATTCTGGGGTTTCCACCTTAGGCATTTATCCCAACTAAATCCCACCTTGAAGAATCTGATAGTTGGTGATGAGAGCACGCAGCGTAAAGATGGCAGTAATCAAGAAGTTGAATCTAGGATGTGGACATGGGAAGAACCCAACAGAGCAAGTTAGGCAAGCCTGGGAAATCGTACATCAAGCCAACACAGCAGACCAAGGCCCAGACAACAGCAACAACAACAGCTTCACCATACCAACTCGGAGAAGTATAGGGGAACATCCGGTGTATAGACTACTAGACTGTGTGTTTCTGGACAGAGACGGAATCATTGGGTGACCCACGTGAGGCAGCCCACTATGAACTACCTAGGTACCTCTAGGAATACCAACTCGAAAAAACCATGATCCTCGTTGCAGAGAGCCATTTGTAGAGTGAGCCGGATCGACTTATGCACATAAAGTAAGTTACTGAGAGCTGTTGCTAAAGAAAAGGGGAATTGGAACTACCTGCTGTGGCCTTGGCTGTAACTTGAGCCTTGGGCCTTGGGCCTTTGACGCCGTGTGATGGCCGCCAAACGCAAGAATCATGTTGCTGTACGCGTAAGGCCTATTGCCTTGGAGTTAGATGAACTTACCTGACTTTTGGTTAAGAGAAGCCGTCTCGCTCCCACTTACCTATTGAACCGTTTCTGTAATGCGAACCTGTGTCAGCCAGCAGTAGTATCCCCTTCCACCTCAAATGCCAACCTCGTCGCCGGCTCCATCTCACAAGAACCGGAATATTGGCAGGACTCAACACGCCTGAAGGCTTTCAGCACCGACCTGAAACTGCTGGCGAGGATCCTGAATGCAGGCCAGAGGCTGCTTATCTATGCACATCCTCCCTCACCTGGACGGAACGAGGAAGCGCGTTGGGGCGGCGCACGACAATGCAGAGGCGTGACATCTTCTCACCTTAGGGGGGTGTATCTAGGCCTCAAGGAGGCAGCGTCGCGTGAGGAAGCGCTTCTAGATCTGGTGGAAAGGCAGTACGTCGACGCGATGCCGGGGAGGATGCACCAGTTGCCCGCGGAGGCACGGCAGACCGGCACGCTTCAAGATTCACTTGTTATGATTGATGTCTATTAGATTAGGGCTATAACGAGCCTATGCAAACGCCGAAAGCTGCTCGTCTCAAGCAGTCAACAAATAAGCAATGCTAGTCTGTCCACGAAAGTGCAATAACGCAGCAACGACAACCCTCTCACGTTTTGAACCAGAGCCCTCCACCGGCCTTTCTCGTCTTCACCACCCTTGCGGCAATCCAGAAACACATTCCGGCAAGCAAGCACGTCCCCGCGTAGACCTGCGCCCCGACATACCTGCCGCCTTCGGCCGATATGATGGCACCGGCAATCGGCGGACCCGTCAGCACGGCAAAGCTGACAATGGTAAACGTCATACCCATCCTGGTGCCCTGCTTCCGCGGGTCGCTCGTCAGCTGGCTCAGGGCGGAGGGGAACAGGCTTTGGATGGCGCTGGCGGCGAGGCCGTAGAAGGGCGTCCACGTGTAGAGGCCCGACGTGGAGGAGACGGCGACCCAGCAGTACATGAGCAGGCCGGAGATGAAAGACATGGGGATAAGAGTGTTGATGGAGCCGACGCGGTCGGCGATGTAGCCAGGCAAGATGCGGCCTGGCACGCCCACGCCGTTGAGGACGAGCAAGAGGTTGAGGGAGGGGTTGTAGCCCAACCCAACAATGTCGCGGCTATAGGAGGGAAGATAATAAAAGGCGAAAAAGACGCCGAGATAATTCTGTCATGTTTCGTCAGCACCAAGACAATTTGAATTGGGGTGGAGGGTGGTTGGGGGGGACGGGTGTTTATTTGCCATACCAAGAAAGATCCGATGGCGTAGAACATGTACTCCAACTCTTTGAACGCCGCCCACTCAACGATGCTCCCGGCCTTCCTCGGCTTCACCCTCGGCCGCAGAAACACAAAAGCAATCATCAACGTGCCCATCTGCACGAACGCAATGGCGCGGATCGTCCACCCGAACCCAATGGACGGGAGCAGCTGCCTCACCATGGTTGGGTAGATCAAGCCGCCCGTCGAGCTGCCGATCGATACGAAGCCCAGGGCCAGGCCCCTCCTCTTGTCGAAGTAGGTCGACGCCGTAGACAGCGCCGGGCAGAACAGGCACCCGTTGCCGATGCCCAGACAGATGCCCTGGGCGAGGAAAAACTGCCAGTACTGGGTGCAGAAGGAGGTAGCGAGCATGCCAAGGGAGACGAGGAGGAAGCCGGCGGCAAAGAGCGTTCGGAAATAGCCGGCGTCGGTGAGGCGGCCGCTGAAGGTGCTGATGAAGAAGAGGAGGAAGACCTCGAAAGAGCCGATCCAGGCGATGTCGGACGGCGGGCGGGAAAGGAGGGTCGTGTAGTAGGATTGGAAGACGCCGAAGGAGTTGACTATGCCCCTGGGTTGTTGTTAGTCCTGCTAGGCAAGGAAGGGACGAGGATGAGAATCTGGGAAATGGTGGTCGTACTCACCAGGTATTCATGATAACCAGGTGGGCACTGAAAACTACAATCCAGAAAGTCAGACTCGCAGGTTCATCGGCTCGTGTTGCGGCAAACTTACTAGCCATCCAGGCGGTCACGCCTCCGTCGGGAGGCGGCGCTGGCGTAATGCTCGACCTCGACGTCGCCCGACTGAGTGTTTGGCCCCCGATAGTGGCGGCGTCGGCGTCGGCGTCGACATCGGGCCCGCCTCCGGCATCCGGGTCCGTGTTCTTGTCCTGTGCCACTTTGGACCGGTTGTCATCCGACGACGACGACGATGATAACTGTTGAAACACGGACGGGGAGCTCCCGTTCTTCTCCAGATCAGAGCCTGACCGAGCTGGTGTGCCCGTCATCTGTGTGGCATGCCTCTTCTCTGCATCTCGGGGCTGGCCTGGAGTCGTGATCATGGTTCCTTATTCCGGAAAAAGAGGTGCACCAATCTGAGCGCCAAGCGACGTGAACTTGGGGTACTTCACTTAACGGCTTGGGCTGTCTCTCCACAGGGTTTTGTCAAATGCCGTCATGCTTTTCCCCTGGTCCGTCGACGGGCGGAATCCTCGAGCTTGATTGGAGACGTTCAATAGCCGAGCGCGATGTCCAGAGGGCGTCTATCCCGTTTTCATGTCGCAATCGGGTTGGGGTGTCTCTTCTATGCAGCGTCTCCATCTCCTTCTCCGATCGAACAGTTGCTATTTGAACGTCCATTAGGGTCAAGCGACCCCTTGGAACAGGCCATTAGAGATTATCGATCACCCGAGTCATGAGAGCCGCAGCCATCGACTACCATAAGTCCATAACGTGATAACCCCCGCCCCGGCGCCGATCCCGGCCGCGGAGACAAGTCTTTATGACCGGCGGGGGGAAATGACATCCACTTGTAGACACACGCAGTCGGCGAAGCGAGAGGTCTAACCGCGCGAAGGGAGGGAGCTGCCCTGTAGTAGATATTGTCAATAACGCGGACAGACTTTGCCGAATGCTATTAATGCTTGGGATGACATGCATGCTGCAGCAAGCTCAGATGAGGTGACCGGGCTGCCGTCCGTGACATGTTTCCCGCGAAGCGAAGGAAGGACATGGGAGATGATTGCCCAAGGGGGGGCAACTTGCTGCGGAGGAGCAGCATCCATCCATCCACTCCAACGATTCGTACCGATTTTGAAGTCTGGTTTCTGAACATTGTGAGCACCAAGTTGAGGTTGGCAACTTTGGTTGGGAATTGTGTGGGTTGATGGTGTCCAACAACGAGAACGAACACCAGGTGCCTTTGCTCCCTTTCTCGCCTACCTAGGTACCTAGGTACGCTACCCTAACTAGGTACTTACCTAAGCACCTAAGGTACCTAGGTAATTAGGTACTCATGTCCCCCATGCGGAACAATTCAAAAAATAAATGGGGCACAGCGTGGGGGTCGCATGCTTTCCTCCATGGGAGGTCGTCCCTCCCCCTCTTTTCAGTCATCCATCACTGACTTACAGGTCGGCCTCACATCCGCACATTGCTGTCGACGAATACCACGCAAGAACGTCAAATCAACCAACTAACAAATCACTCACATACAATGCTGGTGTTATCATTCTCCTCGAGTGAGGCAGCCGGTTGCTTAGCTTGATGAGCTTCGCCTTGAAGCCAAGAGCACAGCCATTTCTTTCCGTTGCCGTCCGAGCGAGCACCCGACCAACAACATCAACCCAACCTGATGCGTACGTACATCGTAACCGCCATGCGACCCCCACCAGTTGGCTCTTCAAACGGCGATATCGAATCATTCACCGGATCACGGGAGTAGGCAATGCAACGCTGGATGACTGATCGGGTCCCGACTGCCGACTGTCACGTCCAATACATGTGCCGGACACCGCCACCAGCCGTTGGCCCTTTTTGTCGACCCATCTTGCCTCAACCCTCTGCTATCCTAACTGCGAGGCCCTAGCAACATTGAAGGTTGGTTGCCTGGGGGCATGACGCAGTCCAGCCCATTCAAATGACCGCCAGGCTGAGTTTGCTCCCTGGGACATAATAATTAACTTATTGCTGCTGTAATTAACTGCTGCAATTGACTTACTGCTGCAATAGACTTACTGCTGTAATTAACTTGCTGCTGCAATTAACTTACTGCTCGCTGTAATTACATATTAGGTTAAGGGCGTAAGGGAAGGAAGGTAGTGTAGCTCTATTAACAAATTAGAGAAAATTTCTCCAAAAAAGTTGTTTTGGCATGGCTGCAGGCTGCCGTACTCCGCGTTTGAGGAGTTTGGGCCTGGGCTGCGCTGCTATCAGTACCCATGCAATAAGCCATAAACTCGACAACAAGCCTAGTGCTCTCTTCGATGAGCCAGAATAGCCTCGTGTGAGGACTGGCGCCTCACTGTGTGCACCAAAGAAAGCCTCATGGGCTTTTTAGACTTTCTTTGGCGGCAGTGTTGCAGGATTTCTTGGACATGCTGTACCCTGCCTTTGATCATGTCATCGATTGTTTTGCAAAGATGCTTCTTGAAGTTGCCGCGCGAATCTGCCCAATGCCAGGGCACCGTGTTGCCTGGCAAATGCAGGCTTCCACATGGTCTTGCGGCAGCAGCAGCAGCAGCAGCAGCAGCTTGTTGGAGAGGCAAAGCACGTCTGCATCAGACAAACTTCATAAATAGACGTGTGCTGGCTGATACTCTTACCCAGCATCCACAGCCATCTTAGCCAAAGTTCGTCTTCTCATACCACCGTACCAGAAACACCAGATCACCAGCCATGGCTTCAGGCAAAGGGTAAGTGTGGACGAATCACCGCCTCCTCGACCTTGTCATCATTAGACTGACTCTATATTCTTACTAGATCCCGCTCATCATCGGGCTTCACTTCGTCCGCTCCGTGTCGACAATGGAAGACTTCTGGTGCGTGCCGGTTTGGATCCAAGTGCAAGTTCTCCCACGACCAAACCAATCGTCAGCATGGCGTACAACAAACCACAACCCGGAGCCAAGCTCCCAATCCCGAATTCGAGAGACTTCAGGCCTGGAGACGGCTTCGTCCGAAGCCGGCTGAGATGCCCATTCGAGGGGACCGTGAAACGGCCAACTACTTTCGGACAGCCGTTGATCTAGTGGAAGAGCATGTCAGCTTGGCACAGGAGGTCGTCAGAGATATGGCCTGCGAGCGCCGGCTGTTCATCATCCGAGACGTCATCGAGGGAGCGGCCAACAGAGCCTCTCAGGAAAAGGTTCTTCTCTGGGAGTCCCGAATTTCCCCGTTCTTTCGGATCCTTCTCCACCCAAGCGTCGCCGATTCTGTGATTCTGGAGCAAGAAACAGCCATCCTCTTCCGATCGCTTCTGGGCCTTGAAGCTACTCGACTTCGTCGCCTGTACGACTTTCTCTTTGATCTTGTGGATCACTGGGCAGAGCTGCCCTTTGACAACAACGTCAGCACCTCCAACATGGAAGCTCTCGCGCTCGCCTGTGGTGTATTGGCCAAAGTCATCAACACCAGCACATTGAACATGGTCAACTCACACTTCACCTCCATCGTTGATGATATCCAACTGCGCTTGGAGGCCTTTGACACCAACAAGGCCGGGTTTCATGCCATGCAAGCCAACAAGTATCTTGACTACGTCCGCCAACGCCTCGGACTCGGCCAATCGCTTCCAGATGCCACCCAGGCCCCGCAATCTTCAGGCTCCTTGGCCGAGTTCACGCTGAGTCAGGACCTACCGGGTAGTCTCTCTCGGCGTGGCCGGCGTCACGACAACGACCACGCGTGCATCGCGGACATCAAGCTCATGCCCACTCTCGACGAGATCTTGTCTTCTAGGGAGGAGTATCTACCAACCATCAACCCTGCGCAGCATCACCTGCAGGGACTGCAAGGCTTGCTCGATAGACACTTTCGTCTACTTCGCGAGGATACGCTCTACGATTTGCGCAATGCCATCCGCACCAGCGTGGAGTCAAACGTCAAAGTACGGGAGGTTCGCACAAGGATCGTTCCGTACGAGCGTGTCGTTGCTGTCGATGTTTCTTTCGGAAGATGGTCCGGTCTTGAATTCATCGTCAAATTGGACCAGCCACGAGCGGCGAGGGGCCTCGACAAGATGGGGCGAGCGGCTTGGTGGGTTCAGAACAAGAGGCTCGCGGACGGAAGCCTCGTCTGCATAGTCGACGAGATCGACAACATCTTCTTCTTCCAAGTCTCGAGGTCTACCATCAGAGATGCCAAGAACGAGATGCGGCAAGGGGGCGCCGAAGACACACAAGAAGAGCCGCGTTACAGCTTGCCCGATGACCAGCATTCCGCCTACGTGCACCTACATCTGGTGGACACCAGCGTCGAGCAAGTCCAAAGGTCCCTGTTGTGGTTCAAGACCATGGGCGCCTGGCAGTATCGTCGGCTTTTTGAATTTCCCTCCATTCTTCTCCCCGCCTTCGCGCCTCCATTGAAATCGCTGCAGAACATGTCGCGGACGCTCGACCTCCCCTTCCAAAACCTCCTGACACTTCGTGCGGGTGATCGGCCGGTGGAGATTGAACCGCCCCTCTACTCCATGCGACCAGGATTCTCGTTCGACCTAAGCTGCCTATCTAATGACGGGACATCACTGTCTTACACACCCGGCGAAGCGCCCAAACCATCAGAACTCAGCCAGCATTCAAGCCTGGATCTGACCCAATCCGAGGCCATTCTCAACTCACTGAGAAGATCATTCGCCTTGATCCAAGGCCCCCCTGGAACAGGCAAGAGTTATACCGGAGAGGCTCTCATAAAAGTGCTGCTCGCGAACAAACCAAAAGCGAAAATAGGGCCAATTTTGTGCGTCTGCTACACGAACCACGCCTTGGATCAACTATTGGAACATCTACTAGATGGTGGTGTGCAGAACATTATTCGCATCGGCTCTCGCTCCAAGTCGGAGAGGTTGGGCACGGTGAACATGAGGGAAGTCGTCAAGGGTATGACGCGCACCAAGATGGAAGGCAAGTCGCTTTACAACTCCATCGAGACTCTCGAAAGCGACACCAACTACATTCGCCAAAAGCTCTCGACCTACAAGTACCTCAACACCAATGAAAAGATCCGCCTCCTTCTTGCCGAGCATCATCGCTCACAGCATGACCAGCTCTTCGGGTCAGAGCCGGAAGAAGAGGAAGGCTGGCAAACAGTTCGTCACTCGAGGAAAAAGGCCCTGGACGAGTGGCTGTCGGGTGGGCACACAGCAAAGAATTCTCGTCCGCTTCCTGACCTCTACCGTCTGGGGCTCTCAGACTTGTCTCGACGGGAGCGCGTTATTCTCCATCAGGATTGGCTGCACAGAGCTCTGGAGCGAGAACTTGTCGAGCTTTCTGCATCGCATGAGTCGTATGCGCATGACAAAGAACGCAACAACAGGATCAGGAGCTCCATCGATCTGCGATGCCTCCAGAAGGCAAACATCATCGGCGTCACAACCACGGGGCTGGCCACGAACCTGGATCTGCTCCGGCGTGTCCAGGGCAAGGTCCTTGTCTGCGAAGAAGCAGGTGAGGTTCTCGAAGCTCACCTGCTCACCGCCTTGCTGCCCACGGTTGAGCATGCCATCTTGATCGGAGATCATCTTCAGCTCCGCCCTCAGATTCAGGATTGGCGGCTCCAGCGTGCCAATCCGGCTGGAGTCAAGTACTCGCTGGATGTGTCCTTGTTCGAGAGGCTTGTCCAGCCAGCTCCCAACACACCCGGTCTTCCGTTTAGCATCCTTGACACGCAGCGCCGCATGCACCCGTCTATCTCGGAGCTGGTCCGATCAACGCTGTACCCCTCCTTGTCAGACTCTGATGGGGTCCGCGGGTATCCCGAAGTTTGCGGCATGGCCAAGAGGCTCTTTTGGCTCCACCATGAGAGCCCCGAGTCTGGACGCAATTCGGACCAAGAGTCCGTCGAGACGTCATACTCGAACGAGTTCGAGATCGAAATGGTTTCGGCGCTCGTCTTCCATCTTCTGTCGCAGGGGGTGTACAAGGCTGGGGACATCGCCGTGCTGACGCCCTATTTGGGGCAGTTGAACAAGCTGCGGCAGAAGCTCGGATCCATGATGCAGATTGTCGTCAACGATCGTGACATGGACGACTTGGCCGAGATAGAATCGGCCGAGGCACCTTCCCGGGATAGCCCTCGCAGGGAGGCGGCAAAGACGACGGCTCTGCACGAGGTTCGCGCTGCCACAGTGGACAACTTCCAAGGCGAAGAGGCCAAGGTCATAATCGTGTCGCTCGTCCGCAGTAACAACGACAAGAGGTGTGGTTTCCTCAGCACCTCCAACCGCATCAACGTCTTGCTATCTCGTGCAAAACATGGCATGTACATCATTGGCAACTCGAACACTTCGAGCCACGTGCCCATGTGGGCGCAGGTCACCGAGATCCTGCAGAACAGCGGCAACTTTGGCAAGGAACTGGAACTGCAATGCCCAAGACACCCGGAGAACAGGGGGTTTGTTTCGCGCCCGGAGCAGTTCGTTCAGTCGGCCCCGGACGGAGGATGCACTCTCAGCTGCGACCGACGATTGACCTGTGGTCATTCCTGCACCGGCCCTTGTCACTCCGACTTCCTCCACAACGCCGTGACGTGCCTCGAAGACTGTGCAAGGCCAAAGGACAAGTGCGAGCATTCGTGCCGCAAGCGCTGCGGCGAAGCTTGCGACAAGCTGTGCAAAGAGTTGCTGCGAGGCGTCGCGCTCGAGCTTCCATGCGGCCACGTCATTGACACGGTCGAATGCTGGAAAGCCCAATCCCCTTGTTCGATCAAGTGTGTCGTCCAAGTCGACAAGAAGATCCCCGGATGCGGGCACACAGTCAAGGTCTCTTGCCATGTGGATGTCACCAACGACAGCTACCGATGCAAGACAGAGTGTGGTTTCAAGAGGCCTTGCGGTCACGCATGCAAGATGTCGTGCTCGACTTGTCGTACGACAGAGGGTGGCATCGTCGTCAAGGAAGATCATGGAACGTGCAGGCAATTGTGCGAGAGATCGTACACATCGTGCAGTCATCGCTGTCGGAAGGCGTGTCACGGCGAGGTGAGCTGCCCGCCTTGCGCCTCTCCCTGTCAGAACCAGTGCATGCACTCCAAGTGCGGGCAGAAGTGCCACGAGCCCTGCGCTCCTTGTGCCGAGGAGAATTGTTCATCCTGCTGTCCACACTCCAAGTGCAGCATGCCGTAAGTTTTTGCATCGACAGCTTGCGCTTTGAATCACTGCTAAAAATACCATTCGATAGATGCGCGGCGCCGTGTGACTGGATTCCCTGCACGAAGCGGTGCATGAAGTCATTGGGATGTGGCCATCAATGTAGGACCGTCCATACTTGACTGACTGGCAGATCCAGTTCCGCAAAGGTCCATAATGCTGACTTCATACCAAGGTCCCTCCGTGTGCGGAGAGCGTTGCCCCGATCAGAGATTCTGTCAAGTGTGCGCGTCAGAAGACAACAAAGGCAGAACCGTCGATTTCATTCTCATGGGCGACTACCGCTCCACGGACTTGGACGAGGAGCCGTGCATCTTCCCGGATTGTGGCCATTTCCTGACATATACGACGATGGATGGCCTGATGGGAATCCAGGAACACTATGAATTGTCACCCGAGGACGTACCGGTGTCTATCAAGACCGACTCGCACCCCTTTTCAGCAACCGAGATCAAGGTGTGCCCCGAATGCCGGGGATCCTTGAGGAACATCTCTCGGTACGGAAGAATCGTCCGTCGCGGTCTACTCGACGAGTCAACCAAGAAGTTCACCAGTTGGTCTCAAAACAAGTGGCAGGCGTTGTCGAAGGCGTTGCTTGATGCACAAGACGCCCTGCAGAGCACGGACAACAGGACTGGCTTCGCGATGCCCGCGGAACCCTCTGGAGGATTCGACTTGCGGGGCTCGCGACAGAAGCAGACAACCCACCTCTTCAATCTCACCGGGGCGAAACGGCACAAGGGTCTGAAGAGGCTCCGGAACCAGATCTTCCACTTTGTGGGGTTGGTCAAGAGAGACGAGCAACCGTACCAGCGCGTGGCGCACCTGGTTTGGCACGTCAACAAGCGACGCAAGACCAGCGGCTTCTCTTTTGACGAGTCGGCGATCCAGATGGGCGGCCTGCTGCAGGCCACGTGCCTTCTCCTCCGCTGCGACCTGCTCCTGATCTCGGATTATGTCGCCCTGTGCCGTTCCCTCGAGGGGAACGCGGCTGCCAAGGCGGTACAGGTCGAGGTCGCACCGTACGTGCGAGACTGCGAGAATCTGATACAGGTTGCCCATGCGAGAAACTTCCACCGATTGGAGGTCGAGGGGCACATCCTGCTCGTCATGTTCTGCTCCCACGCAGACCCCGACGACACCACGCCGGCGGACGCGGTCGGTCGCGACGGAGACGACGGCCCGGGGCAAGACGGGCTGAGAGACCTCGGCGAGCACCATCTGCAGCTAGCAAAGGACCGCATCAGGCAGTGGCCCTCGACGGCCGCGCTGGAACCCGAGCTCGAGACGGCGGGACGCATGCTGCACGACGGCGTCTTTTACACCGAGATCTCGGCCGATGAGATGCGGGAGGTCTACGCGGCCATGAGCAAGGAGCTCAGGGGAACGGGGCACTGGTACACGTGCCGGAACGGGCACCCCTTTACGATCGGCGAGTGCGGCATGGCGATGCAGCTTGCGCGCTGCCCGGAGTGTGGTGCCCCAGTCGGTGGTCAGAACCACACATCGGCCGAGGGCGTGCGACATGCGGACGATATCGAACATCTCGCTCGCGGCATGGGCAGCATGGGCCTCTGATGTACTTGTACCTAGATAGCTACCTAGGTAGACTCAATCTTTTGCTTGGTGTTCATGGCTGGCTAAGGGGTGTGGCGGGTGTGGCGGGTGTGGGTCCGTCCCGCTTTTACTCACAAGGGATGATGAACTCGGTCAACAAGTGTTCCCAGACACAAATCATAATCTAGACAGTGTGGAAACCAAAATGCTGGATTGAAATGATTCTAAACTCTGCACATCGTGCTAGCCTCACTGGCCTGGTATGTGAGCAGTGGTAGACACGCGTATGGGGCTCAGGTTCGTGGTCAGTTTGCACGTCAACAACAACAACAACAAGGTTACAAGTCACAGAGCCGGCCCGAGGCGAAAACCACCAAGTGGTGCAAGATGAGAGAGGACGAACGAGATGGTCATTGTGGACCTCCAAAATCATTCATGTAGAATACTTGCAGTAGCATACATAGGTGTGCAATTGGTCCTTTCTCCCCATTCCTCATCTCGAACACACATTACAACTCGCAATGAGTCTCCCAAGAAATTTGGATCAAATGGTGTGACAACACAATAATCCTTCCATAATCCTCACGATAACAATCCTTGCTTCGTTGGCCATGCTCGTAAACTCACATCAGTAAGTGCGCGTTGATTCTGGAAGACGACAAGACTCTCAGGCCAGTCGGGGTCCAGTACCAGGAAGGACCTCCTCGGCGCTGAGGGACCTCTGGCTCGGACTGTTGTCGACAGCTCGCCGTCGCGCAGTCATTCTTGCTCCAGCCGACTCGGAGGTCATCGCCCCACCAGACCTGGGGCTGACCATCGACACGCAACGTGACCAGGATGGAGCTAAGACCGGTGAAGCCCACGGCGGAAAAGGGGGTAAGGGGGCATTCGGCAGTCTTGTTGCAAGCGTTGACCCAGGCGTCTTGACTGACGGCTTCAACCTCCTCGGCGCTGCTGGCGTCCCATCTGTACCCCGTGAACGTGAAAACACAAAGCTGGTTCGGGACGGTGGCGTTGGTGTGGCAGCCCAGGTTCATGCCAAAGAAGTCAAACTGAAAGCAGGGAGAAGAAGCAAGCTTTCCCATGCCAATTTGTGCCGTATCGCCAGAAGCGTTGTCTGTGGAAGAGTTCGACAAAACGGGAGGCACAAACTCAATCAGACGGCCACCGGAGGACGGAAGAAATGGCATTAGCGGTGGCGGGCCAACCAAAAATCCCTTGGAGAACCAGAAACGGTGGTATGGGTTGAAGAAGGGGCCGGAAGAGACATCGTCGAACTGGGGAAAGGAAAAATGTCAGCATTGGAAAAAGCAAACGGAACGGAGGAAGCTTACATCCAGGTTGAGGTTGCCAACCTCCGTGGTGCCGGTGCAGATTGGTGTCGGCACTGGTGTCACAGCCGTCGCTGTCGTATTCACATAGCGCTTGTGGACGACTCCAGGCTGGATGAGGCTGGTGAAGACTCCAGTGGTGAAGACTTGGACGACAGAACTCTGAACAATGACGCTCTGCCAGGTGGAGACAGCGACGGCTGCAGAAGTGATGACAGACCCAGAAACAGCGGCAGAGGCAGTTAGGGTAGAGGCAGTGGCAGTGCCCGCGGCGCCAGTGGCAGCCACGATGGTTGAGACGCCGACGGTGGTGACAAGCGACTCATAGGGGAAAGTGTACGTGGTTGTTGCGTCGGCGACGACGTTGACCAATGTACTGGTGAGCACTGCTGTGGAGACAATCTCGGTCGTCAACGTGGTGGAGCAGGAGGTCTTGGTCGCAGCATTGGGAAGAGCAGAGCCCATACTTGACGCGACTGGCCAAAGGGTAACAACAGAAGGCGTGCTCTGGGGGAATGAGGCGAGAGTTGCAGGACTGACAACAGAACCGTAGCCGCCAATGACAGGTGTTGGAAGACCAGCAATGGAAGTGGGAAAACCGACAAGAGATGTAGGAACGCCAACAAGAGATGTGGGAATGCCAGCGATGGATGTTGGGACACCAGCAACAGGAGTTGCTTGGGTGACTGTCAAGATGATGACCGCAGGACCAGAGACGAAAGGAGGAACACCAGTCTGAGCTGGGTCACCATAGCCACCTGGGAAACCGCTGACAGATGTTGGGTCAGTGCCACCTGAAGGAACAGTGACGGTGATGGGCACTCCTGGACCAGATCCCGGGATTCCAGAGGCCGGAACACCAGAGCCGGGAGCGCCAGAGACAGGAACGCCAGAGCCTGGGATGCCAGAGACGGGAGCGCCAGAGCCCGGAACGCCAGAGGCGGGAACGCCAGAGCCTGGGATGCCAGAGGCGGGAACGCCAGAGCCCGGGATGCCAGAGGCGGGAAATCCGGATACACCAGGAAGAGCGGGATCACCGTAGCTTCCAGGGATCGAGGTGGGAATTTGGCCGCCAGGCGCCGAGGGTGGGAAGCCAGATGCTGGCACCGTCTGGATGAGCGTAACGGTGGAAGCCGCAAGAGTGCTTGCGTCGCCAGAACCAATGCCTCCTGGGGCGCTTGGAAGAACAGTGATGTAGGTGGCAGGACCGCCGTCCGAAGGCCGAGGAACTGTCAGAGTGAAAACGACAACAGTCGGGTCTGAGGGATCCGTTGCTTGGTTGCCACTGCCGGCGCTGGGAGAAGAACCGTACAAAGTCGTGGTGACCACGGTTGCAACGCCGTCCCAGGGGATGTTGGAAGGTGAGGCGGGGACAATGGTGGTCGTCACACCAGATCCAGCGGTAGGAGGAGAGCCAGCAGTGGGCACAGCGAAGGTCGACACAACCGTGCGAATGGAATAGCTCAGGGAACCGTCAGGTCCAGGCACCATGGTTGGAATGTAACGAGTCGTTGTGCCGACGGAACCACCAGGAACAACGCCGCCTCCAGGGACACCTCCTGGGACAACAGTCGAAGCAGCGGGAACAGCAGTGACGGCGGGCCCAGTTCCAGTGGGCGCCGGGAAGGTGACGGTGAAGCAAGTCACAAGTGCATCGACGACAGGCGGGCCTTGACCAGAGCCGGCACGTGTTCGGTACAATGTCGTGGTGAAGGAAGTGACAGAGTCGCCATTGCCGAGACCAGAGGGAGAGGCAGCGGCCACGGGTGCAGTGATGGTGTATGTGAAGAGCTCGCCAGAGCCAGGGTTGACGGCGCCAGTGGTCCAGGCAGAGCCAGGAACAGAGCCGGTGGCAGCAGGCCGAGGGAACGTGACTGTGAAAGACGCAACGACGCTGTCAACAGGGGGTGTGGGTTGACCTGGGTAGGCATTGGTTCTGAACAGAGTCGTGGTGATGACCGTGACGCCAGCAGTGTTGCTTCCAGAACCAGGAATGGGGGTGGCAGACTGGCAGTTGGAGGTGCCAATCTTGGTGGGGTTCCATGGGAAAGCAGGCGGTCCAGAGAGAGCACCGGAGGGCGTCTGTTGGCCACCAGTGACACCATTGCCAGAGGGAGCAGGAGAGTTGCCAACAGGGGTGCTGAGACCAGGAGAAGGTA
This sequence comes from Colletotrichum tanaceti, assembly GCA_005350895.1. Taxonomy (NCBI): domain Eukaryota; kingdom Fungi; phylum Ascomycota; class Sordariomycetes; order Glomerellales; family Glomerellaceae; genus Colletotrichum; species Colletotrichum tanaceti. The sequence continues at coordinate 652,469 of PJEX01000003.1, forward strand.
CAGTGACAGTGACGACAGTGGGAGCGGTGGGCTGGGCAGGGGATGACTCCCAAGGCTTGGGGCCAGTAAACTGGGAACCGCCAGCAGGGGGGTCATAGCTGTCGATGGTGACAGTGAGAGTGGCCGGAAGGGTGGGAGAGACAGGAGACCAAGGAAACTGGGCAGAGGGAAGAACCGTGGCAGTGACAGTCTTGACGACGACCGGGGGATCAACATCGTTGGCTGAGCCGACTGTGACAAAGACCGTCGTAGTGGCTGCGGCAGGACAAGTCGGCTGAGCGAAGCCGCCGGCGCTGCGATGAGATGTCAGCCCGCCAGGCCTCCGACCACCGAAACGACGTGATAAGAAAGAGACTTACAACAAAGCCGCCATGGCCACGAGAGAAGCCCGCATCTTGGGCGATCGGGAGTGTGTTGGGTGACCTAGGTGTAGGAAGAGCACGTAGGAGACGTGGGAGACGTAGGAGACGCAAAGCTGCAGAGTGAATACGCAAGGAACGAAGACAAGCAAGAGAGAGAGACTGATGATCGAAAGAAGAGGAGGGAAAAGAGTGAAGAGATTTGGGGAGAGGATGAAGAGAAGAAGAGAAATCAGGGACAGAAGACGATGACGAGGGAGGATTAAATAGGAAGAGGGGGGGGGGACTGGAGAGACGCGAGAGAATCTTGCGGAACAGCTGTGAAGCCTGATGGCAGTAGGAGGGGGCTGCGTTCTTCCTTCCTGGTGTCCAGTCTCAGCAGAGAATACTCGAAGACGAGGCAGTCACGCACCTGCGTGCTTGCTTGCAGAAGAAAGGGGGTGGGTGGGCCATATTGAGACGAGCAAGAACCGTCTCACACTCTTTCCTGGCCAGGTACAGACACAACCGTATCGTTGGCGGTGATCTCCTGAGCATCCCCCCTAAACTTCCAGTCTCAAGATATCGTCAGAACCACTGGGCTTGTGTAAAGTATACTGCCTGCTAGATGCGAAGACTCAAGGGATGGGAAATAGGGTATTAGGACAGGGCATTGTGGGGGTGTATATCGGTCTTGAGGATTCATCTGGGCTCGCCTCAGACAGGGACATCCAAGATTTGGTGGTATTCTTCCATTGTTTCTCACCCCCGCGGCACATGAAACCGCCTCATACCTACCGACCTAGGTAGGTAGCAGGGTAGGTACGTACCTAGGCTAATATCTCGCCCAGAACTTCATATGGTATTCCCTCGAAGAGCTTTCGAGCTGTTCCTTCCCTCATCAACGTCTGCAGTCCTGGCCCGCAACTTGTGACGTGACCCGTGGCAAAGACCCACCTACACAGCTTGGTGCAAGGAAAGACAGGCAGGAGCTGGGAGCAAGTGCACCTCCCAAGTCACACCCGGGCCTCCTAGAGCTGCACACGGTGCATAATCACGCCCTGTTTTCGTAAAGCTCCCTGGTAACAGATGGAAGGAAGATGCTAAACCTGCTCTTAGAGAAGGAAGCTTCTAGCATCTCAAATGTAGGATGCAGGGCCTTGAGACTCTTGGGCACTCTGGCAGCCCGAGCCCGGACGGGACGACTGGTGACCCGACAGAAGAGGCGTACAGTGTTCGAGAGCTTGAGATCAAGAGTGGGGAATGGGACGAGAGTGTTGAACAATGGAAATTGCTTGCTTGCTAGAAAGACACTGTACAGCTCCACACACCTTCTTAGACGGGGTCATCTTCGTAAGGGGGCGGCGGCGGAAGGGGCTCTCCCACCAGGCTCTCTGTCGCCTGCCGCCTCTTGTCGTCCTCGATCCTCGCCGCCCAAAGACCGGCCCCCGCCGACGTGGTAAGCAAGAAGAAGAATGATAGCACGGGGATCAGCTCAAGGATCATGGCAGCCGTGCCGAACCAGACATATTCCCAAGTCCTCGAATTGATCTCCTTCTTAGCTTCCTTCTTGCTCAACCCCTGCAAGTGGAACCATCGGTAATGTGCCAGCTTGCCCAGCCGTGTGCCTGTGATGATGATGAAAGCCGGGGTGCCGACCACCGGAACAAAGTTCAGCGGCAGGAAGATGACGAGTTCGATGATCTGGATCATCGACCAGGGAGTGAAGACGGCGGGGGTCGTCGGCTTGCCGAGCATCTTGACGGCGGTGGGGGCATCATGGAAGAGGATCCTGTGGGGAGCGACAAGGTCCGTCTGTGATTCCTTGATGAGGGTGGCCTGGTAAATAGCGCGGTCAGTATGCCGTTCAACGAGCCGAGAGAGGAACACGGGGTGCTTACATCGAAGACATCCACTCGGCACTCGTCGACGAAGAATCCTTCAAAGAGGCCCTGGATCACGACGAGCCCTTCTCCGAGAACCAACACCACGGCGTTGACCCAGGCGCCCCACCCGTGGAAGATGGCCAGGAACGCGAACTGCGGCAAGAACGCAAATGTAAATAGAATGAAGTAGACGAGGAAGGATATGATTGATAGCGGCAGCAGGCGGCTCAGGAACAGAGGGTAGAACTCCTTGTTCCGCAAGAAGTACCAGATGCCGCGTAGGGGATACGACGCCGCAATGCCGGCACGCTTCAGGTACCCGACGGGTCGTTCAACGGGTCGTAAGAGGACATCGGTGCGATATGACCACGCTGAGGGCTGTGATTCCGGCATCTCGATTCTGTTTTCGCTCTGAGGCTCGTCGTTTTGGAATCGGCGAGCAGGCGTTTGCGAGGGGAAGTCGGATTTGAGTTGGTGATCGAGCGCGCCTGTGAGGCGACGATGGTGGTGAGAGGGCGCGTGAATGTGAATGGCAGCTGATGCCTACGATGTACGTCATCTGGGATGGCATTACTTCATTGGTCAGGAGTTCACATGCCACCCCACTGGTCCTTGTCGTCCTTCCACCTGGCAGCCAGTGCGTGACAGTCGACTGCCTAATGGACTAATTAGCACCAAACACGCGTAACCGCAAGCCAATTTTTTTTGGGGGGGGGGGGGGGTCATTTCCTTTTCTTCCCAAAGTTTTTTTTGGTACCCTAGAAAGAAATGGGTGTTTTTTTTTGTTTTTGTTTTTTGCGTTGTGGGGCATCTAACCGCCGTCTCCATCTCCAGGAGGTCCGGCTTCTGAGTTCTCGAGTCGACCAAATCTGGTCGCCAGCATAACTTCGACACGATTGGGTGTTATGACCTACCTACGGTGCCTCTTGCAGTTCCGACGATGTCCCATCACCAAGGTCTGAAGGATACATAGTGCGGCGCCCATCCATGGCCGAACCTTGAGTAGCTAGCTACCCTCACAGGTTCTAGTGACGACCGTTGGTGTTTTAGCTTTCAACGTCCAGGGCGATTCACAACCCTTTTGGAACTACGGGCTGTGACAGATTTTTAGTGCCAATCATGTTTCTCTACGGCCGTTCGAGACGACAGCGAAAATCCATCACTGTTATGGTGTGGTCATCTGTAGTTGTATTGTGGAGGTTCTAGGTAGGTACCTGCCCCGCAGGGGCAGATATAACAGTATATCCCTTCCAAAAATGCAGTGCCCTCACTGCCTCTCTAATGCCTAGCCAGCCAGGTCTTCCAAAGCAGCCAAATTATCCTATTATCTCCTCTACTAGTGCCTTATTGTCAGAACTGTTAGGTTAGTAGTAGGTAGGTTAGTTAATAGTGAAGAATAGTTGTTACCCTAGTGCCTAAGGTGCCTCCTTCTGCAGTCAGCTGGCTTAATGTAGCAGCTATAGTAATTAAACTTTATTAGAGGTGTGTTAGTTAGTGGGCGGAAAGAGTCTAACTGAGTGGTGAAGAGTAGTCTAGTAGGACTATACCCAAGTGCCTAAGGTGCTTCCTTATGCAGTCAGCCAGCTTAATATAGCAGTTATAGTAATCAAACTTTATCTATCAATAACTTTTTAACGCTATCAGATGCAGAAAAATACCTAATCTCTTCATATTTAACGGTGTTCCTCTAGTTTAATTAAAAATTAAATAGTAGCTTAGGGCCTAGTAGCATCTTCAACAAGCGACTCTTAGCTAATGCAGCTAGTCGTTAGGAATCGTCTCCATAATCCTCAGATTTCTTCGCACTTAACGGTGTTCTTTCGTATAGTGGCTCGAAGGCCAGCTCAAGGCTCGAGGCCTGGATCGCTTGGTTGTGCTACCAGCTGTTATGGTGTGGTCATCTGTAGTTGTATTGTGGAGGTTCTAGGTAGGTACCTGGGGCGGATATAACAATTACCTTCACAGCCTTGGCTTCTCATCTCCATGCGTCAGTCAGTCATCGTTGCCTCGAGGGAACTGTCCTTTGCCTTCTCAGGCTGTCCAGGTCCGCACTTCGGATGAAATGATCGTCAGCTTGCCCGCCTATATTGATACTTTAGGGCATGGAGTACCAGTGTGGTGACCTTCGAGACACACGCCGATCGCTTGTGTAATGAACTGAACTGTCTATCGATGCTCGTGGACTGCGTACTCACAACATGCCCCTTGCTTTAACGTCTTGGATCAAACCAGAGCACTGCCATGTCACTCATTCTGGAAGCTGCCGTCGTCACACAAGCCCGGCACTGAATAATAATGGACCGCCATAGAGCCATTGAGGCTGATTCAGCAGATATCCAGGTCATCGATAATGTGATGAGAGCTGTGGACTTCAAAGCTAGCACCTGGAGCTCCTGCGGTCCAAAGTTTGATGAGGCATGTCTGAGTTGGATGTCCAACGATGTACATAAAAGGATCAACTCCTCCTCTTCTGACGCGAAGAAACATGCGGCCTCAAGTAACCCAAGAACATCTCAGAAAGCCCAGTACCTAGGTTTCAACAACATTGGACGCCATCCACATACACCCCACAGCGTGAAGGACAAGAAATTGAGGTTCCACCGAAAAGGAATTTCCCCAAAAAGAAAAAAGGATCTCACGACGGAATGGATTGCATTGTTGCCATCTTCAAAGCCATTATGACGACTGGGCGCCTTTGAAATGCCGGTCTCGGGCGTTCACTCGCAGCCCCTTCTCATGAGCGCCGATGCTCCAGCTCAGACGAGAGCACACACTGGCAAGCACCCATATGAGAAGTTTGAGAACGATGGAGATAGCAGGTATGTTCTCCCACTCTTCCTTCAGAATCTGTTTCCCAACAATTACCACTCTTCCCAAGCTTACGCGAAACAAGAACAATGAGGGAGCAACCGCTAACAAGAAGTTTATACAGCAACGATGATTCATGAACGGCACATCATCGCCGGTGAATAATCCGCAAGCAATCTCGAGAGCATTAAGAAACAATAAAGACCGGTGTCTGAGGATTCTGGAAAGCAACGAATTGGCAAACCTCGAGTGATGCGCCGGAGATGGGAAATGGCCGAAGTCTTGATGAGCATATTCGGTGGGAACTACAGGCTTTGGGGGGTTGAACTGGGGGTTACGGCGTTTGTTTGAAGTCGGCTGTTCACCTCTGAACTTCTTCCAAAGACTTGTTCTTGGACACCACGTTCAGCAGGCACACTATCTCATCCGTATCGCACTACTCTCAAACTTGAAATACCTCTTGCCCCTTCAGATTGCGAGACGATCTTCATGATGTCACGTCGACCCATGCACGTCGACGCTATCATAAACCTAGCATTGATCTCTGTCACACTCTGCCTCCTATCATCGTTGGTCATTTTATTCACCTCGACCTCTGCGCTTCTCAACTCGATTGCCAACAAATCCCTGCAAGTCACACGGTGGACTTTCCTGCGCGCGGCACCGAATCGCGAGATGTAGTCCGTGGGTCTTTACCACATCCAGCGTCAGATAGGATAGAATATGAACATGATCAAGAGGGGGCACTGTGATACAGATCAAGCTGGGGGCTGTATGTTGGGCGAGGATGGGCCCGGATGGACAATGTATGGGTAGTTTATCTTGCAACCTTGAGGAGCACGGCCGTCAGTGAAGGTCCTGCATGCATCGTTGTGTACAGACCCCATAAGCCTGGACGGTGGACATCCAGGTACTTAGCAGGGTTTCCATAAGACATGGCATTTCTTGATACCATGGGCCAGAGGAATACCGTTCAGGCGGCAGCATGCGTTTGTCTTTCGTTTCAGCGCATTGAATGCCGATTTATCATTGAAGTTTTATCAAATAGATCTAGTTCCAGCAGTCTTGAAACCCCTTTCGGCCCCGTTCATCATTCATGTCAGGGCAACCCCAGAAGCTGCGAGGGTAGCATAAAACAGCTTGGTCTGGCCCGTAATGACCATACGTCCAACGCCGGCGAACTGAAAGTTGGCGGCTACGGTTCCGGTATAAATCTTGCCGATAAGCTTACCCGAAGGGTTCCAGACATGAACACCGTCGTTGCAGCCGGCGTAGACGTTGCCCTTGGAGTCGGTGTGAACACCTGTGTTACGAGAAAGTCAGTCACTAGTCCTACTTGTTACAACAATGGGAATACACTGCGGAGTCGCCCATGTCTCGTGAAGGAACTGCTCACCGTCTGGCAGACGCGCATGGGTGTGGGCGAACGTCTTGCGGTTCTCCCAAGTGCCATCTTCGTTGACATTATAACGGTAGCTACGATAATAGTCAGCCAATGCCCAATGGGCAAATGACGTTGAGAGAGAGAGAGTGTGAGAGAGAGAGAGAGAGAGTCACTTACACAGTGGCCGGCTGAGTGAAGTTCTGGCCCATACGGGCGCGGCTGATTCCCGTGTCGGTCACATACGCGTAAGTGCCGTCAGGCGAAAAGGTGATTCCTAGACGGAGCAACCAAAATTAGCTGCGGTCACCTGTCGAACAAGTGGCAACGCGTCACTTCGTTTGTGCCTGCGTGGTTCTCGGTGAGCAGAACCTACCGTTGGGGGAAACGAAGTCGTCAGAGACCACGGTCAACGCGCCGGTCTTGGGATTCAGGCGGTAGACCTGGTTCCGCAGACCCGGCTCAGGGCGGAAGTACTGCCAGTATCCGTACTGCGTGTCGGTGAAGTAGATGTCCCCGTTGCGGCGGTTCACGGCGACGTCATTGAGCGAGTTGAACTGTCTGCCGAAATAGTTGTTGACAAGGACTAGGGGGCCAGGCCGGTCAGCTCTTGCCCGTTATGGCAGAACGTTGGAATTGGATGCTGCTCACGGGTTGTATTGTACGGTTCCAGCGGGTTCATCAGGTAGAGGGCCGAAGGAACACGGTCGCCCTGTCCCTCGCCAGCAAAGATGATCTGGCCTTGGTAGTTCGTTCCACCTGTGGTACGTCAGCAAGGCCCCTCATGTATGCGAGATTGAGGCCTTCTTTGTATTAATTACCGTTGGGGTTGATGACTTGGGGGTTCGACGGCACGGTGACGACCTCGACCTCGGGAGTACCCAGAGACCCGGCACGAAGAGCCTCGGCTTCGGCCAGCGAGATCTTTTGAACAATGGATGACTTGTTCAGGCCCGTTCCCGCCGCGATGGGTCCTGCGTTCTGGACAAAGAAGACCTCCTCCGTCGGAGGGTACCTGTGATGCTCTTAGCCACCGGGGCGGCTTAATCCCATGCCAACGCTCCGAGAGCTTACCAGACTACGGCTTCGTGAAAGATGGGATCCGTATCCGAGGTCGCAATCAGGGTCAACGACGGGTCGCTGCCGATGATGTCGTGGAACTCAGGGTCGTAGATGTGGAAGGGCTTCTCCTTGAGAGACTCCTCAGTGACCCCAGGCCAGACGAACTTCTGTCCGTTTATTAGCCATCGTCAGTCAGGCTGGTGAAGTCCACAGAGCTCTGAGCAGCAACAATCTCGTGCGTATGACTTACCGACGTGGCATTGAACTCGTACGGGGGCGGCACGACCTCCAAGACATTGAAGCTCTTCTGGTCAACGATCTGAGCCTTTTCGGGCAGAGACCTCTCAGCCAACGCCAAGGATTGCGCTTGAACCCCCGAGAGGAACAGACTCGCGGCGACTACTGCGAAAGCCATGACGGGCGGGATTGTGGTGTGAGAAGACGGCGACTTCTCTCAACTGCAAAGGGTAGAACTGCGTTGCGTCCCCAATGCCCATCCCACACTCTTATATGTCTCGGTGCCAAGACAGACTCTCCTCACCGATTGTCCACTATGACTGGGGGGCATGAGGGGTAACGGAGTGCATTCTAATTTCCAGCCCGCCCATCTCGCGAACCAGAGCGCTGGGCACATACGCCGAGCAACCGGGGAACTGGGGCCTCGGGTTCCAATATTGGGGGCGGGAATTGTCCGAGTCAACGAGCGGCAGTTGGCCCTCCCAGCTACGGCGATCGTTACGTGGGTTGCGGGAAAAAGCTGCTGTACGACGACATCGGGGGGGGGGGGGACAGGGCCGTCGTCACCAAGCGGCTACACCCTTGAAAGTTGCGAGATGTGGCTGGGTAGCCTGTAGGGCGAGAAGCGGAAACCCGGGCACAGGGTGGGATTCCGGGGGTGCGGGGTGCGGGGGGAGGAGTTCGAGGAGCCGAGGAGACTCGACGAACTATTGCGTACGGATACTATCCGTACCTATCTATCCGTACCTATGATGGGATTAGTTAGGGCAAGGTCCCCTCCCCCCTCCCCCGGGTCGAGCTCGGGGCGGTGGTGAAGTGCGGCGGAGGGCCGAGGACCACATGCACTGCCGAGCTCTGGGATCGGACGGACGCCGAGAACATCGTTGCCAGCGTTTACATGCCGCGGGAAACAGAGGAGAAAGGTGCGTATGCACGGCATGTAATATCACTCAGACACCCACTCACTTAGTTGTTTTGTTCCACACAGCTTGGGCCAGCTGTTCAGCACTTTAAGCTTAACTTCGGACCGATGAGTTTGGTTTCAAGCATGGCAACAAGCTCGGAAGCAGCTACCAACTTGTCAATCACATAAATGATAAACCCCCATCCTGCTCAGTGGGGGGAGGGGAGGTGGGTGTCGACAGAAACCTTGTTACCATGTCATGTCAGCCCGCATAACCCTTGGTTCGGAAAAGGCATCATCATCTCCGACGGGGAGAACAGCGGAAAAGCGGGTATATCGGGAAACCAGCCTCTTCTTGATGCTCTTTCTCAATTCTGGAAAGAAGTTGACAAGGGCGAATGAGGGGGTTGTCTATCAGGAGGCGTTGAGCTGAGAGAGAGAGAGAGAGAGAGAGAGAGAGAGAGAGAGAGAGAGAGAGAGAGAGAGAGAGAGAGAGAGAGAGAGAGAGAGAGAGAAATATCCCAGCAGTCTGTCTCACTGTCAGCTCCGCCCTGATTAGAGCACAAAGTTGATGAGCAGCAAGGAGGTTGCGTGGGGGAAAAGGAAAGAGGGGGAGATACAGAAAGACAAGGGACTATGAAAATCAATAAATAGATGGGGGTAGGTAGAAAAGAAGGAGGCCCTGTCAGCCAGTTAACTTCGTCAATGAGTTAGTTGCATTAAGTCAACTATTAGTAGTATGTAAGTAGCACCTGGACGACCGGCGTATAAAACACCGACCGCAAAAAAGAACCGATGACAACTGTGAGATTCGAACTCACGCCTCTTTCGAGACCAGAATACGCCCCGCTTCGGGAAAGATCGGAAAGTGGAACTTCGTCTCTTGAGTCTGGCGCCTTAGACCGCTCGGCCAAGTTGCCAGGAATTGTATGAGACAATGTGGTCCCTAGGGAAATCAACTTCCCTGGCGTTTGATGGGATCCGCATGTCATCTTCCGATTGAGCATCATGTCTTTGTAATCGTCTCTCCATAATCTCTGTGTCGTCAACAGCTGGAAGAAATTGGCCTTTGCCGGATGGCGGCTAGAAAGTTTCCCGATGCGTTCGTTCTTCATGTTCAGTGGTTACCCATGTATGTCGTCCTGGTCTATTAAATGGGACACTGTCTTGCTGTTTGTGTAATGGTTTGTATTCGATCATCTATCGAATTAGATTTTGCAGCGGCTGAGTAGAGAGACTTGTTATCTGGGTTGACCTGTGAGCAAACTCAGTTCACTACGCGATGTCGTAAATGGTGTCAATGTCACACATTGACGGGCCTTGGGCCCTCGAACCCTCCAGGTGGTCGGTTCGTGGATGATAAATAGCAGGACTTGAAGTTTGGCTCATCAATGGAACGTGACCGTCACAGCAGTCATATGCGAGGTATTTGAGCCCTGGTCCTCGCCCAAGAACGAAGGGTGTTGTCTGACCTTTGGATATTCAGGCCAACCTTGGATCTACATGGAACAGATATAACTCATCGTACACGATACAATATGGAATGAGCAGCACAAGAGTCCGTTTCGTAGTGATGAACTTCTAAATACTTCTGTTTTTAGTCGTCACTCGAGTGCCCACGTTAGAAGCGCTCCTCAAGGCAGTTGGAACTTCCGGCCGGTTTGGAGTCTTTGGACTTCGTCCACCTGTCCGGAAGTCTTGGTGTTCAAGTCAAAGTGGTTACAGTGCTTGAAGGCTTGTTCTCCTCGGCACTCTGGGGAGTCGGGACCCAAGTCGGCAAGACGGCAACCGGCACCCGCGCCGGCTTGGCCCGACGTCAACAACATGGCGAACCTTGGAGTCTACGGAGCAAGCCAAGCGGACAAGATGGAAAAGAGGCACGCCTCCAGCACTTGGCTACAGTTTGATTGTCGGCTACCATGCGTGACTACAGGGCAATCAAACTCCCAACGTCTGCCGAAACACATGCCAATGGTGGAATGTTGGAACCAGAGATTCGACGGATGCTGGTTGTGGGGGCGGTAGCACGGTGAACAACTCACGGGTGCAACGAGGCGTCGATTTCCACGAACGAAAGAACATCATCTCGTGGATCGCGATTTCGGGAAAGGAGGCATCAAGAAAGTATGGGTGTCGCACGTAAATGAGGTGGAGAGATGCCCCCCCTAGCATTCTGAGAAAGGTAATGAGAGCACTCGACCTTTGAACACTGGGGAGAAAGTCCATATAAGTCGTTCGAACCGGCTGTGAAGTAACAACTCTTGCTCTGGGAACAAGAGCCTTCAATCAACTTCACTGTCTATACTTTTCCACATGTCGAGCGAGTCCATTCTTTCCGGTCATCCATCTTTGTAGCATCCTTTCCAAGATGTTGTCCATGTTCAAGTTCTTAGTCGCCGCGGCTCCGGCAGTCCTGGCGGCTGATATCTTCGTTTCCACCGACGGATCGAGCGGCGGGAGCGGCTCCATCAGCTCGCCCTACGCGTCGATCCAAGACGCCGTCGATGCCGCCAGCCCCGGCGACACGATCCGCATCCGCGGCGGCAACTACAAGCCATCGGAGAACATCTCGTTCCGCAAGAGCGGCACGTCCAGCTCCCCGTACACGGTGCGTGCCCACGACGGCGAGGAGGTCGTCCTGGATGGCGACAACCTCTTTGGGACGCCCGTCGAGGAGTACGAGGGCTCCCTCCCGAGCTCGAAGAGGGGCATCTTCCACATCCGCGGCGCCAACCACTGGCGGTTCTACAACCTGACGTTCACCAGGGGACCCTACGGCCTCTACGTCGAGGACTCGTCCGACAACTACTTTGAGCGCATCACGACGCACACCAACTACGAGTCCGGCATGCACCTGCAGAACAACATCTCCAACACCGAGATCGTCTTCCTGGACTCGTACTTCAACTACGACCCGCGCAAGAACGGGCGCAGCGCCGATGGAATCTCGTTGAAGGAGGGATCGGGAGATGGCAACATCATCCGCGGCGCACGCCTCTGGCACAACTCGGACGACGGCATCGATCTTTGGTAAGTAATACCTGATTAAAGCTCCCCTTTTTCCCACCGAAAGTCCGAAATGCGGTTCAGACGCGGGGGCATGCGCAGGCGCGCTCTTGAACATTGGACCGACCCCCCTCCCCCGTTGTTTGGATGTTGACCAACATGTCTCTCTAGGCAATTCGGCTCCCCCGTCACCATCCTGGACTGCATCGTGTTCGAGAACGGCTTCGACCGCTGGGGCGTCGGGTCCAAGCACGAGGCGGACGGGCACGGGGTCAAGCTCGGCGGCGGCAGCTCGGCGTCGGACCGCAAGCCCGTGGACCACGTCGTCGCGAACGTCATGTCCTTTGGCAACAAGCGGCGCGGCTTCACCGACAACAACATGCCGGGCGACATGACCTTTGAGCGCAACACGGCGTACGAGAACGGCGAGGAGGGCTTCAACACGCGCTCCTCGTCGGCCACGTACACGGGCAACCTGGCGGCCGGGAACTTTGGCAGCACCGACACGGGCGACCAGTACTACTTCATCGACGGCGTCACGTCGAGGGGGAACTCGTGGGACGAGGGACAGGGACGGCAGACGTGGTCGGACGACAGCTTCGTCAGCGTCGACGCGGGCTCGGTCGCCGGCCCTCGTGCGGCTGACGGGCGCCTCCCTGCGGTCGCGAACGACTTCCTGGTCCCCGTGGACGGAGAGGAGCTCGGCGCGCGCGTTGGCGACTGGGCCGCCGCCGGGGATGCCTCGTTCTCTGGCGCCAGAGCGCTCAGCTGATGGAGGGGGCGATTCGAAGACCGAGGTCGACTGACTCCATTGGCTGCAGTACGAAGCTGAGACGCGTACGCAGGGCTTGGAGAATTCAATAGTTACCTTTGGAGGCGCTCAGAGATTCCAGGGGGGGGGGGAGGGGATCGTTGAGTAATACGTGGCATACTGCGGCCTTTTTTGTTGTTGTTCTTGTTGTTGTTGTCAGGGGGGGGGGGTCCGTTTTGGGAATGCCGAGTTGAGGAGGTCAGGCCGGGGGGGGTTCGTTCATGCTGTACAGACAGTACTGTACTGTATTGTACTCTCTTCTCTTCGAAAACACCATCGTACATGGTTGTTTAACCAGTTGTGGCAGCGTCGTTTTCCCAAACATCATCATTTGGGGAAAACGGTCCGGTGCACAACTGTCCGAGATGGTGGTGTTAGTGGGCGGCCTTTACTCGATCGAGTCTTTACTCCGCGCCGAACTAGCGACAAGAGAGATAAGCTGCATACGTACGACTTTTTCCCTCCTTTTCGCTTCTTCGTGGCTTTTGATATCAGAGACAGTGGTACACATGGAACGACTCACGGATGGCCCAAAGGCCCAGAGGCCCAGAGCCCCAAGTGTGTGACCTTGCGTCTTGAATCCTACCTTGATTACCTTCTAGTATAGTAGTATCCCCCCCCTGGAATAAGTACAATAGAAGGCCAGGTTTTTCACAAACGCCCGACATTCTTACTAGTGGATGTCTGAGCGAGAGGTCTTGGAGCCACGTGGGATCGATGCTTTTAGCACAACGGGCAATAACACTTGGTCCGCCTCATCTCATGTCGCCGGCCTGGAGATCCCGAGAACTTGGGACCGTCCCGGGAACACGGCACCTGTCCGACTCTGGTGTTGCGGCCTGGCCCTCTGGGCCATGAGATTGTTTAATCAAAGCCCTTGTTGTGTGTTTGCATGGCGTCCGGCAATACATTATACACGTCCCAAAGGAGGACCCTGGAGGCTGGACCCCAGCCCACCCGCGTCTATTATCAGTATCAGTCCCAGTCCCAGCTCCGGTCCACGATTGTGCATCGCAGCGGACGGCGGACATGTCCGAGGGCTGAAGCTGAAGCTGCGCGCGCCCTTGATACCTGAAGCTGAGCCGCCCATTCAGCGTCTGCTGATGCCTTTGTTCTGCTTGGATCTAACCCTGCTTATCTCACAGCTGCTCTTGAGCCAATACGTCTGCCCTTTTTTGGGGGAGCCTCGACGTCGGTCCAAGTATCGATTCGCGAATGCCAAGACCATGGCTGTGGTTTGGCAGCGGGTTGATCGAGGGGGTGGCTGGCGGGTGAGGAGGGAGAGTAGGGGAGTAGGGGAGTAGGGGGAGTACTAAGGACTCAAGGAGGAGGAGAAAGGTGCTAACATGGAGGCGTAGTTACCGTTAGCTGAAGGCGCCTCATTGTCGACCGTCGGCTGGAAGCGCCTCGAGCACGCACTCGCACAGACGAAGCTGGCCAGTCGCGATGACACCAAGCTGCGCGCCGCCCTTCCGATCTTCCGGGGCCGGTTGTCGGGCTGCACAACCAACCCTTTGGGCCTTGTTGGTGGCCGACTTACTTTTGGAGATCGTGGTGGGATTGGTTGGTAGTTTGGGATTTCGAATTTGCCAACGACAGACACATGATGGGATTCTGCCATGTGAGAGAGTGGGTAGCCAGCGGCGGCCGTGCAACCTGAACCAGCTTGAACGACATGATGATAATTACGCCTTGACCGAGACATATAAAGCCTGTCCATCTCCCCCGAGTTCTCTGGTCTCAAGTCATCATCGCAGTCATCGCCTACTGATCTCAAGCCTCTCTCTCTCTCTCTCTCTCTCTCTCTCTCTCTCTCTCTCTCTCTCTCTCTATCTCTCTCAGCTTACCCAGCTTTCTCATCTCCCTCATCTCCCTCATCTCTCGCCTTCCTCATCTTCACTTTTGTGGTATTATCCCAACTTTATATACACTCTGCAAACATGCGCTCCGCCCTGATTGTCGCCGCCGTTGCCGGCCTTGTCACCGCCGGCCCCGTTGCCCCTCGTGACGCGTCTGCCCAGAGCGGCATCGACCTGACTGTCTTCGACGTGGGTGAACTGGTTTCCCATATTCCTGTTGACTTCGGATACGCTGACACCAAGTTGCCAGGCCACCCCCAAGCCGACCAAGACCGGCCCGGCAGTCGGCGTCAGCCACGAGCCGCCGACTTACAACCCGGCAGAGGCGCAGGCCTCTGCTGTTCAGGATGCCGTTGCGAATCCCGTCATCGCCGCCAGGTCGGAGCCCGAGCTGGTCGCACGCGCCTCGACTTGCACCAACCCCAACCAGGAGCCCGACGGCTACGGGCCCGTTCCGTCGCCCGACACCTACGACTCCTTCATGTCGTGGACTGCGCTCGACGACATCGCCAACAACGCCCCCGTCCCCGAGGGATACTTCTCCGTCTTTTCGGATCTGAAAGCCTCCGTGTCGGGCTCCGGCTACCAGGGTCTCTACACCCTGACCAGCTTCGACCCCATCCGGTGTCAACAGGCATGTTTTTTTTTCTTCTTCTTGTTTTCCCCTTCCCTTTCGGCCCCGGTTGTGAACTTGTGGGATAATAACTATTACGGCAATGGCGCTAACCCTTGCCCAGTACTGCGACGCCGCCCCCGCCTGCTACGGCTTCAACATGTTCATGGAGAGGAACCCCAAGTTCACCCCGAGTGATACCTGCGTCGACCCCGAGAGTATCACCAACTACAAGTGCACGCTCTGGGGTGCCGGAGTCTCCCAGGCGTCCGCCACGAACGATGGGCAATGGAGGAACCAGTTTCACGTCGGCATCAGTGGATCCAACGGTATGTCATAATGTGTCCTGACTCCTCTCCTCTTCAACTTCATGGACCAGGAATCATATCCCGCCACTCTGTCCGTATGACTACTCGCCTGAATCGTCGTCGGGAAACAAAAAAAGAAAAAAAAAAGCTGACTGGCGAGGTTGAAAGGGTACAACAAGCTCGCCCCCCCGGCCTCGATAGCCGACTTTGACGGCCCCTTTGCCCTCGGCGGCGCTATCCAGGCCCCCAACTCGTACATCGGCGCCAAGTACTACCCTGGCGTCTACGACCCGGCCCAGTGTGCCGCCGCGTGCCAGGCGACGACCCAGTACGACCACGACCATCCGAGGAGCGACGGCACCTACGACGCCTGCAACTTCTTCAACGCCTACGTCCTGAGCCAGAACAACGCGCCCCAGGGCACCTACTGCTCCATGTACACCACCTCCTGGGACAAGAGCTATAGCACCAACTACGGCCAGTACCGCGGCGACGACTACTTCTCCGTCTCCCAGAGCTACAGCTACAAGCTCACCGTCCAGGACTCGGGCGTCGTCAGCGCCGCTCCCTCGTCCTGAGACCGCCAGTGCCGCCAGTGCCGCCACTCGAGCTCTCATCAGGCCCGCGCGTTTCTCTCTCTCTCTCTCTCTCTCTCTCTCTCTCTTTGGTATCCTCCGTCTTTGGTTTTTTTTTTCTTCTTCGCACACAGTCTCCCTAGGGACCGAACTTGGCATATAATCGAGGGACATGTCCCGCAACTCTTGAACTCCTCCAGTTTTGTATATATAACTGAATAAGTGAGAGAAGCGGATAACCAAACACGGCTGGGTTTAATTAATGTATCTAGATTTCGTCAGTAATTACACAATTTGAGTTTGTCCAGTCCAAGCATCGAACGCCAGCAGTAATTACAACATGTTACCAGCCAGCCGTGAATGTATTCTCTCACCATCATGATGTAGAGGAACAACATGGAGCAGCAACTCGGGATATCAACAGTTGAGAGGGTAGTAAGAAAGGTGGATAACGGTGATGCAGCACCGTGACAAAGCGTCATAAGTTGAACCCTTCAAAATGTTGCCATTCGAATTTCTGGTGAAACGGTGTTGACACTCTAATTAGTAACATGAAATCATTAATAATTCTCCAACTAATGCTTACTTTGCATGGAATCTGAACCTACTGCTGGGCCCTGGCAGGCCCCAGATCTCTTTCTCGCCGTACACGGTCGTCATATGCAACGCATCTTTCCTAGAACTTGGAAGATATTCCTGACATGCACCTGGATCAGTGGGATGAGGTGCGTATTATGTAGTGGTAGTAGTAGTAGTAGTAGTAGTAGTAGTAGTAGTAGTGGCTGTTTAACGTAAGTAGACTATCTTTTCTAAAGCTCTTTTTTGGTTTGTTAGGTCTATTATCCCCGAGAACTACACGGTGTAGACTTGTAGACTCCTGCTTGAACCGCCCGTATGCCAAAAACAACCCAACAAATCTAATTATATCGAAATCCAAACCCGACCAAAACAGAACACACACACACACACACACACACACACACACAACCCCCAAAGGCAAACCATGCTTAGCAGTCGGGCACGCTGACGGGAATGTTAAAGGGCACGCTCGTGGCGAGCCCGCTCAGGCTCGTCTCCTTGAACTCGTTCCTCATGCCCTTGGCCGTCAGGCGCATGGCGCGGATGGCGTCGTCGAGGCGGACCTTTTGGGTGCCCGTCTCGCTGCTCAGGGCCAGGTTGGCGCTCGAGATGGCCTTGATGGCGCCCAGGGCGTTCCGCTCGATGCAGGGCGCCTGCACGAGGCCCCCGATCGGGTCGCAGGTCAGGCCGAGGTTGTGCTCGATGCCGATCTCGGCGGCCTGCTCGATGGCCTCGGGGCTGGCGCCCATGCAGGCGGCGAAGGCGCCGGCGGCCATGGAGCAGGCGACGCCGACCTCGGCCATGCAGCCGCCCTCGGCGGCGGAGATGGTGGCGCCGCGCTTGTACAGCATGCCGATGGCGGCGGCCGTGAGCAGAAACGTCGCGATGTCGCGCTCCGGGTCGTCGCTGATGAACTCGATGGTGTACTTGAGCACGGAGGGGATGATGCCGGCCGCCCCGTTGGTCGGGGCCGTCACGATGCGTCCGCCGGCGGCGTTGGTCTCGTTGACGGCGATGGCGTACACGGTGAGGTAGTCCATGGTGGGGAACGTGGTACGTCGCGAGGGGGACGGGGTGATGGGGTGGTCCAGGGAGCCCAGGATCCGGGGGGGTTGGCGCCGGGCTTTGCTCAGTGCCGCGAGGGTCGACGGCGACGATGACGATGACCATGACCCGGCCGATGCGTCCGGCAGGGAAGGCTTGTCGCCGGATCCCTTGTCGATCGGGTTCGGGGACGTGTGGCCGGCCGTGGAGTAGAGTCCCCGGGTCAGCCTCCGGTACAGGGCCGGAGCGCGCCGGTGGAGCTTGAGCGAGCCCGGGAGTTTCGTGTCCAGCGGCGCCTGCACGCTCTCCAGGATGCTGGTGTCCATGACCTGCCAGATCTTGAACAGCTTGTGGTAGATCTCCTCGTCGGCGTATCCGTGGCTCTTCTCGTTCTCGTACACGAGCTGGGCGATGGTGAGGTTGTGCTTGCGGCACAGCGCCAGCAGGCTCGTGGCGTCTCGGAAAGGGTACCGAGGACCAGACGGCTGCTCCTCTTGCCCGGAGGTCTCGCTGTTTCCCGAGACGCCCTCGACCCCGTTGCCGGCCGATGCCGATGCCGATGCTACGGGTGAGAGGCGGCCGGCCTGGGCGCCCTCGAGCAGCATCGTGTCGTCTTTGGCCTCGTCGAGGGGCTTGACCTCGGCACCGTTCCGACGGTCGCCGGCGGCATCGGACCGTCTGATCTCCTTGTAGAACATGTTCTCGGCCAGATCGGCCGGGTGTCTTCCGGTTCCCTCGACGGGTCCGTCTGGGGATTCTGCCGCTCGGATCATCGAAGACGATGACGATGATGATGACG
This sequence comes from Colletotrichum tanaceti, assembly GCA_005350895.1. NCBI lineage: Eukaryota > Fungi > Ascomycota > Sordariomycetes > Glomerellales > Glomerellaceae > Colletotrichum > Colletotrichum tanaceti. The sequence goes on from PJEX01000003.1 coordinate 670,679, forward strand.
ATGATGACGACGACGACAACGACGACGACGACGACGCATCCGGGTTGATGGACAGGGCGCCGTTGACGACGAAGCCGCCGCCGACGCTGAACATGTCGTTGGTGGCCAAGACGTAGCCATCTTCGTCAAAGACGGTGAAGCGCATGCCGTTGCTGTGCATCGGCAGCTTCCGGCCCCATTCCCAGACGAAGTCGCGCTCGTAGTCAAAGGCCACCTCCTTGCCCTTGCCGTCCGACAGGCCCTGGCCGAGGAACAGCTTCTTGGTGTTCTTGATCTCGGCGAACCTCTCGGGCACGTAGGCGGTGTCGACCGTCTCGACGTCGGCGCTCTCGAGGCCGAGCAGCAGGGCCGAGGGCGTCATGTGGCCCTCGCCCGTCAGGGCCAGGCTGCCGTAGATGGACACGCGGATCTTGTTGACCTTGTGCAGCAGGTCCGCCTCGGCCAGGTCGGCGACGAAGATGTTGCCGGCGCGCATGGGCCCGACCGTGTGAGACGACGACGGGCCGATGCCGATGGAGAACAGGTCAAAGGTCGAGATGACGGCGTGCTCGTGGTCGGCCTCGCTATAACTGCCCGTGTCCTCCTCCTCCTCCTCCTCCTCCCCCTCGGCCTCGTCGTCGAGTCTCCGCGCCGTGCTGCTGAATGGCCTCCGCGACAACCATGACGCCGACGGTGATTGCAGACTCGCGAAAGCCGCCGCCGCCGCCGCCGCCGGGGGGGTGGCGGTGATGCATCGGGCCCCGTGCCGAATCGTCGGGTTGGCCGCCGAGGGGGGTGTCCTGCATCCGGGGCCGACGAGTCGCGTCGAAGCGCGTCGAGACGAAGCCCCACGCAGCTGGGCGAGCCTCTGGATCGAAGGGCGGTTCATGGCCAACGCCGGTCAGTTGAATGACTATTATGAGGAGCGGACGATTATCTCATGGGGATGTTGAAAGATGGCATGAACCCTCCGAGTCAAAACTTTGCGCGTCTTTGGGGGGAAGGAATCTCGGACAGGGCGGTCTGGTCTGGGGGTAGGCCTGATGAGATGAGATGAGATTGAGTGAGAGATAAGCACAGATCAAAGAGCTGCCCTCAACATGCCTCGTCCTCTCTCCCCTCTCTCCCTCTCCCTGAATAAATGATGGATCTATCTATCTATCTATGGTCTGTCTGGGGTAAGACAAACGGCCCCGGAATCGTCGCATTGACCAATCAATGAGCCGATATTTGCAAACCCCACTGACGGGCTTCAGGATACGTAATGATTTGGTGTTGTTCGCTCGTTTGGACAAACCTTGTCTGCTTTGCTTGGGGATATATACCGTGTACTAATTAATAGCTGCGGCCTGGGTGTAAAGGGTTCATCACAAAGTGTAAAACAGTTGAGCCGGCATGTGCTTATTTACTTTACTAGTTTATGCACACTAATTACATGTGGATGTGGGTGTGTGTGTGTGAGTGAGTGAGTGTGTGTGAGTGAGTGTGAGTGAGTGAGTGTGAGTGAGTGAGTGAGTGAGTGAGTGAGTGAGTGAGTGAGTGAGTGAGTGAGTGAGTGAGTGAGTGGGTGAGTGTGTGTGTCAGTGAGTGAGCATTAGCCTTTTGGTGTGAGATGAGTGAGAGATGAGAGGCATCAATTGTCCTCTTGGCATGCGACGGTACATAACACAAATTGTTGGTCAGACAGAGTGCGTAAGCCGCGTTAAGCCTGTTTGAGAGACGCAGACGCAGAGCGGCACAGCTGAGAGGAAAAGGTTAAAGCACATGGGATTCAAGATCATGTAGGCAACTCTCAATCTCATATTAGGTACCGACCCATCCGACTCGTCTTATTCCAAGTTATCCTTCTCATCCCCGTTTCATCTCTTGCCCTGCCCTGCCGCTCGTTCTACCCCAGCATCCTCGCGCAGCCATGACACAGACTCGTGACGTTCAGAGAGAGTCTCTGGCAGCCAAGGTGGAAGTGGAAGCGGAACATCAACCGACTTCCGCCGGCGAGCCTACATGTGATTCACCCGCCAGCCAGCCAAGCCCGCAGCTGCAGTCGAGCTTCTTCTCCGCCCTCCCGCTAGAAATCCGCCAGAGCATCTACCGTCATCTCTGGCTGGCCACCGGATCGATCCAACACGTGTACCAGTCCGGCGCCTCGTTGTTGGCGCCTCTCTCTCACTGCCGATGCATCGCGGACCTGGACGCCGAGGATACCCGAGAGGTCGACTTCGCGCGCGTGTTGAGCACCCCGCCGGCTGACCCGACCACGGTCGAGGGCGGCGTGGGCCCGGGGTCGGCGGAGGAAAGCGGCGCCATCATGAAATGGCGGGATCGCGTCGCGTCGACGTGGTGCAGCCACTGGCCATGCGAGGAAGAGCCGCCCGTCCTGCGCGCGTTTGATGATACCGACGCATCGGAGGACGGAAGCGGAGAGAAGGAGACCGCGGCGCCGAAGAACAAGACTCGGGAGAGCCAGCCGCACCGGCTCCTCGTCAAAGAGTTCAGCCCGTTCCTGGCAACCCTCCTCGCCTGCAAGCGCATGCACGCCGAGGCGGTCGATTCCATCTACGACGCCACCACGTTCTCCTTCATCGGCACGGATGCCCTCTCGCGCTTCCTCGCCACCACGGCGCCCGACTCTCTCGTTCGCGTCACCAAGCTGCATCTGACATGGCGAGCCCCGATAGCGACCTATATGGTTCTCGACTCGGAGGAGAGCCTCGCAGAGATGGCCAGGTGGGAGAGGGCGTGGGCCGAGGTGGCCCTCAAGATCCCTCGCCTCAGAGAGCTCCGGATCTGGGCGTACCCTTACTGCGCCCGGTTCCCGATGCCCCATGAAGAGTGGGTGATGGCGCTTCACCAGCTCGGGAACGTGCCCAGGTTCGACGTCTCGTTCAGGTGGTTCCAGAGTCCCCCGACGCCGGACACGGGTCCCCTGGGCTTTTTGGACGACGCGCCGTTCGAATACGATAGGATCCCTCCGTCACTGGAGAACCCTCTTCACTACCACTGGTGGCGGTTGATCGGCCTGCCCGCGGATGAGCCTTGTCTTGCCGTGAGCCGACGACAGAGGATGGGGGGGTGGGTGCTGTAGCCTGTAGGACACGGTAAAGTAAACTCTGAGAGAACAAGGGTTCCACGACCAGATGCTGGGGGTAACGCCGTTCCACCCCTCATCTCGCACGGGTCTGGTGTGCCGAGTATATCCGTACCGCTACGATGGATCGTTTTTGGGGTTTGCTTTCGGACGTGGCGCGCGTCGTCCGATGTTCCCAACGCCGACCAAAGAACTTTATACGCGCGTACACGATGCAGCGCGGCCCCTGTTGATCCCGGAGCATCCATGTCTCGTGTAGGCAGGGCTAATATTCACTCGGCGACCAAGGGGGCTGCCCTCGGCGTATGAATCGTTGTCGGTGGGCTGAATATAATTAGATCGTGGCCGTCGGGTGTTGCTTGAAGCCAGGGCAAATGCTTCAAGGCCCATCTTCCAAGGAATCAATCTTGCTTTCCGCGTGGAGACCAACAAGGCATCTTGCGCCCCGAGACAGCTGTTGCTTTCGTCGTCTTTTGGAGGACGAACATCTGGTCAAGACGAACAAGAGATAGCAAACGGTCCGCTGCCGTCTCGATGGCTCCCCATGCAAGATAATATTAATAGGCGTACAATCCGTGCCTGCAGCTGACGCCAACATCGTCATCCCGGACTCGAGTATGAGGTCCGCGTATCTCAACGTCTTGGGTCGAAGACCAGCACCGTGAGCTCTCCTAATGGAAAGAGAAGGCAGATTGGCCATGTCTACTTCTTCAACCCAGAGCACAATGGAGGCCGCGGCTTCGGAAAAGGGGCAGGGGTAAGGGCGGCCCCTGCGATCCTGGAAGAGGCCAGCGAGTCACTGGTCTTGGTTGTCAGGGATGGACCTCCGCAGTACTTGCAAACTTGTTTCTCGATACAACAATCCTGTTATAATGACACATCGTGTGCCAAGTTCTTTGTCCACTGAATCACACTGCCAATTTGTGTCGAGGTGTGAGTGTGCTTAATAGCTTTCTAGCACCGTTGCGGCTTATACCACGCGTGAGGTAGTAGTGGTTGGTATTTAAATACGTAGCCTAGGCGTAGGTCTGTTGAGAATAGACAAATCTCAGAAAAGAGTCTGGTGTAGCGGCATCGCAGACGTTGGAAAAGGGTTGACATACAAAAGTTGACAACATGCAAAGTCGGGCTCGGAACGCACATACTCACTCTCAGAAGCTCGGCCGGGGGCAGAAAATAAAATAAAATAAACACATGGTTTGCGGCAAAGGACGTTGGATCATGAATTACACTCCTCAATGACGGGAACCAGCAGCCTCCATGCTTTTTGTACATTTTTGAAGTTGCTACGCACTCCTATGGCATCGGCTGCTAAGCTGTTGAAGCCGTGAGAGGCCGTTGATCCTCAACTTCCTCGTCTCGTCGAGCCGTTCAGTTCAGTCTTTCCAACATCTGCCTTTCCCTGCTGCATCGAGAATACCCAGGGGTTATCGCCGCCAACGCCGCCAACGCCGCCTCGAAGACGAGGACGACCATTAAGCCGGGGGGGGACCACCACCACGATTGCCACCACGATTGTTGTTGTTGTTACCATTGCGACCATTGCGACCATTGCGGCCATTCTGGGCTGCGCCTTGACGACCTCTGTTGGCTTTGTTTCTTTTGGGATTTCGGACATGGAGTCCATTCACATCAACACCACTCTTTCCACCTCCTCCAAAGGTCTTGGAATCAAGTTTGACACCCGGTACCACTTGGGGACCGAGGCCGGCAAGATTGAGGGGGGGGCCGCCATTGTTTGGGATCTTTGAAAGGTCAAGCGTCTGTGTATTGTCTCGGAGCTTCAGCTTGGGATTGGATCGCTGTGTTGTTGAATTCATCAAATCAGCCTTTTGAACATTATGAGCTCGGAGACCCCGGGGCTTGGGTTGAACTGACCTCTTGCAGGTTCTGGATATCCCCATCAAGCTCGGGGACGGTCAAGCCAACAGTGGCGTGGACGAGGACGCCTACTACCAGGACGGATTGGAAGAAAAAGGCCTTCATCTTGAAACCTAGGTAGGGTTGGGACTGTTGGTGCGTTGCAAGGTCTTGCGTGGTTGTGGTGGTGATCGTGGTCGTGATCGTGCAATGCGGTGCTGGATCCGATAACCCACAGAAAGGAGGCCATCAGACAAATTCTTGTGCTGACGATCCCATCTACTTTATACCCTTTTGTGGCAACAAGTATGCAAAGGCGTCGGTTGGTTTCCCCCCCCACGCGAATCACGTGTATACCTAGTGAAAAGGATAATGTTTCTGCAGCTAAACTTTCATCTCAGGTTTCAAAGGCAGTATCAGACTAGGGGACAATTTTACACCAGGCCCTGGAGAGGCAATGTGCGCCCCAGAAACGACATGGAAGACATTGATGGGGCTGGTGGCCCTCTAAGTTTAATTATATGTATATGAACCCGTAAAGGTTGCCATGAAGATTTGTATGCGACGAAGTCTTTTCGAAGCTTGCGTGTGGTGGACAACGCCCTTGGGGCACAAAAGCGGTTTCAAGAGCATTTCGCTGGCCCCGAATCCTGGCTGGAAACCATCTACCGGATTTCGGACAAGGAGGTCGTGGGTTTTGATTCGGCAACTTTCCAAATCTCACCTCGTGATGGTCCAGCGAATCGTAGAATGCGGAGTGCTATGGACTGCATTTATGATTAATGCCCCTTGACATGAGCAAGGTGCAAAGCTTGAGAATGCCATGAATACTCGCACCGAAAAGAAAAAAGAGACTTTTGTTTGACTCTCGCATGCCGTTGCGTTTTTTGTCCCCATGGCCAAATAGATTTCCTAAATACCTAGACTCGCAAACTTTTTCGTTCCGTTTCGCGGCTCTGCTCTCCCCAATTTTTAGGTTCAGTGGACTGATTAGCCGCGCCGGTATCCATCTTCCAAACTCGACGAGTTTTGTTCCGGATGAGGCTTGAGCTAAAAAGGCGGCTGGGTTAGCTTTGCCGATCTCCAAGGTTTGACATGGCTTGGCTTCGGCACAGACGATCATATTGTCGTACCTGTACGATGGTACCTGTATAATAGTCGCTCCTTACCTGCTTACCTGGGTACCGAGAGGCGAAACAGCCACGACAGCTTACGGAATAGGAAAAGGAGGAGATACAGTTCAAGCTAGCATGAAGCCTAACGTTTCTCTACAGTAGGTAGTCGCCATGGGTGGAGAAGGAAAAAAAAGGTTATATAAAAAACAAGGCTTACAAGATACGAGTTACGTCGGAACCCTGAAACAGGCAGTTCACAAGAGCGATTACGGCCCACGGGAAGTGCAGATCAGCTGGCCGGGGGAAAAAGAGGGGGTTCCACGGGGCCCACGGGGCCCACGCCGTCCCACGCCGTCCCACTGGGAGTTTCTGTAAAAGGTAAAAAGTAAAACTGACTGGGAGGAGTCCCCTGAACCCTGAACAGCTCGCAATAGCGAGAAAATCTGCCAAAAGGTTTGGACGGTGAATGGGGTCAAGTGTGTCCGTAATTAACAGATAGATCCCTGGCTTGTCGTGTTGTTTCTCTGGATCTGCAGTCGATAAGCGTGACTCGCCTTAGGGTTTATGCGATCGATACCCAAGGTACCTAATTACAAGTGAGAAGGGGAACTAAAAAAAAGAAAAAAAAAAAGGCAAAAGCGAAACCAGCGCAAAACAAGTCTGTGGAAGACTACCTAAGACTATGTTTAAAAAAAGAACAAAACGACACGGAAGCTCGGCCCCAAACCTGGACGAGGCAGGCAGTCGCAAAAGAATGTCAATATGACTGACTGACAACCTTTTGCTTCGTTGGCTCTCCCATTGACATAACATATCATCGTCTTGGCACTTACACCAACGAATGGGACAAACCCCCCGCCAAGGAACCCCATTCAACACCCATTTCTCAACTGCCAGATGGAAAAGTTCATCTACACTATGAACAACAGCTGGTCGTTTCGACTGATTGATTCGATCGGTTGGACGAAGCCGTACGCCTACCGCAGGCCGTGGCCCGCGCGACAGCCCGAGCTCTCGGGGCATACCGATAGATAATTACATGATAATTACATGATAATTACGGGCGTACAGGAAATCTCATGAGCCGGGGGATCCCCTTCTGCTTGTTGACTGGCCAGTCTAGCGACATTCTTGACTCGGCCCCCAACTGTTAGCCGCCCCAGTCCTACAAGGCCAGCCGGCGGCTGAAAGTCTCGCACCATCTTGGCCCTTCCGTTCGTTTCGACATCAGAAGCAAGTGGACTAGGTAACCTGCCGGTCTCTCCCCTTGCCGAGAGGCACCTTGGCACGCGCACAACCTGTGATACCAACAAGATCACTCACGGCGTTGCAGCCGTTGCTTGCTTCGGCCAAGTTAGCCTTCGCTTTCCTTTCGGGGACCTCGGGGAGTATTATTTCCGATGACGCTTTGTTATCCAAGTAATTAGGTATTATGTACAGATATTGATTAGGGCCAAGGAAGGGGGGGAACGGAACGGAACGTTCGTTGCACGTCGAGAGTGTAATTTTTAACCTCTCGATATAGAACACACCTCGCTCCGTCTCCTCCATGGTCGTCTGGGGGAAAAAAAGTCTAAGAGCTTCGTCTTCCATATGGCTCAAAGGGAAACAGTGCCGAAACGCCCGCCATCAGGCCGAAGAGCGCCGCGCATATGTAGAGAGGCACGGCAGTCGTGGTATCGCCAGAGGTGGCGACGAAGGCGGAAACGATGCCCATCAGGCGGTTGCAGGCGACGGCGATGCCGTTGCCCGTGGCACGGTGTGCCGAGGGGAAAACCTCGACGGTGTAGGCGTAGAGGGTGCCGTAGTAGATGTTGATGCAGCACGCTGATTTGGTGTTGTTCAACGTTGTCAGTCCCCCAGGGCCTCTAGACTTTGCGGGCCGTGTTTGAGAGAGGAAAAAGAACTCACCAATCGCGCAGCTCAGGCCGACGTTCTGATCGGCCGTCTTCACCGCCGTGTAGGCAAAGAAGAGCGCCATGGACATGAGCGCGCCGATGACCATCGTGTACTT
>PJEX01000003.1:684501-708430 GCA_005350895.1 Colletotrichum tanaceti
CCCCCCCCCCCCCCCCCCCCCCCAAATCATCCAACAAACATGTCAGCAGACATCATCTTCGACATCGTCTCGGCCACCGTCTGCGCCATTCTCATCCTCGTCCGCTGCGGATACCGTCTATTCTGGCGATGCCGAGCCCACGAGACCTGCCACCGGACGTGGCACGCCGATGATGCCTACATGGTCTTCGCCCTCGTGCCGCTCATCGGCCGCACGACCTGCATCTCGGTCTCCTTCTATCTCAACCCGACGCACACCTACGCCCAGGCCACCCAAGACGCCGCCGCCGCGCGCGGCATCACCGTCGAGAGCCTCCAGGAGTACTACGTCATCTCACACAAGCTGCTGATCCCCGCGCGGATATTCTATGCGTTGTTGTATGTTTGTCTACATCTTGCGACTCGTCCATGGCGGTTCATGAACTGTACACACACACACACACACACACACACACCCGATCGCGTCGTGCTCTTGGCTAACTCTCATTTCCAGCCTATGGTCTTTGAAGCTCTGCTTGCTCAACTTTTACTCCCGCTTCGTGGATGTTTTCCACTGGGGCAAAGTCGCAACCACCGCCCTCTGGTGGTTTATCGTCGTCACTTTCTTCATTATTCTGATACCCACTCTTGCGGAATGCCGGCCACTCAATTTGTAGGTTGGCCGCCCCCGTTTGCGCGCGCATGGTGTGTATCTCTTGTCTAACATCTCGATAGGATGTGGTCTCCTGATCCCACTGGTGCGAGTATGTTCATCAACGTTGCTCAAGGTTGCGATTCGGAAACTAACACGGGAGACTCAGATACTTGTCACCGAGCGGTGGGAAACCTCATTACCATGGCTGTTTTCAACATCATCACCGATGTCGCGCTCATCATTTTTCCCTTTCCCATCCTTCGGCATGTCAAGCTTGATGGCAAAGTGTATGTTCTGGCCTTGTAACGGGCGTTCCCAAACCTCGGGGCACTGACAAAAACGTGTGCAGAAAACTCCAGCTCATCCTCTTATTCAGCATCGCGGGCCTTGTTGTCGTCATCACCATCATGCGACTGCCCATGATTCTGAACCAGGCGGTATCGCAGAGATCTCGCTCCATGGTACGAGCCAACAACAGCACCCTTTGCCAGACCCCGAATGCTAACGATTCGTCAGTGGGCCTCCATCGAGATACTCTGCGCCTGTATCGTCGCAAACACGGCCTTCTTCTACGCCTTGTTGAAGGACTATCAGCGGGGCCACGATTCGCGCGTCGGGGGTTCGAGCTACGCCCAGCAACCCGACTACTACATGCAAGCGATCCCTTCGTCCGATACGCGCAGGGGTTCCTCGCGGTCGGACACGTTGGATATCCCGGACTGTTGGTCGCGAGAGAGCAGATCCAGCAGGTCCAGCAGTATTCCCATGATACGTTGAGCACGGTGTATCGTGCACATAGCTGGGAGTTCAGGAGTATTTTAATCAGGCGTTCTGTGATGCCTTGCTCATCATTGTGTGTGTGTGTGTGTGTGTGTCGTCTCGCAACATCTATGAATCAAAAGCCACTAGTCTCTCGTCCTCGAGACACGTGCATGTCTAATCCTGTCAGGGAACTTAGGTGGTGTGCTAAGCCCGTCCATAGACCATTCAGGCATAATGCCCAAAAGATCAACCAGTGATAGCACTTTATGCCATCAATGCACCACACACACACTTAATAAGGACCTCTACCCTAGGTCCTTACATAGTACTCCATCCTCATGCGACTTTTGCCCCAAAGTCGCTAGGGCATGCGTCAGTAACCGTACACAAATCAGAGCCTTCCAGTATATGTTAACCCTAAAGGCCCTAGGCGCCTGGCACCTGGCACTAGCCCGGCAATAGCCAGGCTGTGCTAGGCCCTGCCTACACACTTCAGTCCCTCTAAGCCTAATGTCAACAGCCAGGGATCGAACCCTGCTGCTAGCCTATAGACCCACAAAGTGCTATCACTATGTCAGGGAACTTAGGTGGTGTGCTAAGCCCGTCCATAGACCATTCAGGCATAATGCCCAAAAGATCAACCAGTGATGGCACTTTGTGCCATCAATGCACCACACACACACTTAATAAGGACCTCTACCCTAGGTCCTTACAAATCCCGACATCGGAGACTGTTAATCACTGCATGAATTGCAACCTCTTGGCAAAGTTTCCAGGGTGTCGAGAGTACCTGTAGACGCTCTTCGGGGCCCAGTCCATCAGAGCCACTCTCGTATCGGTCCACCTGGGCCTCGACCACCTGCTATCTTTCGCTCCAGTGTTCACGTTACACCGTTTTCCCTTCTAACCTACGTCAGCAACTTCTTTCCCTTATCGATGTGCCGTAGAAAAAACCATCCGAAAGGGCAGTATATTGGTTTCATGCCTTGAAGTCTTGAAGCCGCCATGTTAGTCCCTTGTGAACCCTGTCTGTCCCATTTGGCCAAGGCAGGCGAGGAGGATAACGCTGGTACGGTTGAAGAATAGGAGCGTAGGTGGATGATTTGGGAACTAGGTGCTTGGGGAGGCTCATAAGAACTGGCCAACCCCGCTGAAAAGAGGCCGGACACAAGAAGTGGCCGGGTCCCGCTCAGTATTTGTGTTGATCCTTGAACCTTCTCTCCCGATGGTTCATCCGGCTAAAAGTATGACTCAAAATTGGTAGAACCATGATCTGATACTTGCAGGCACTTTGCTCACAACGTCAGTTTGTCTTCACGTCGACGGGATTTGAAGCTATGAAGAACTCAGAATCGATTTTGCCGTCGTAGTCGTCGTAGTCCCATGCACCAAGTCCTGCCAGAACGTACAGCATCACATCAGACTCAGACCAGAGAGCTGCCTGAATTCTGGTGTTCAAGATGCCTTGCTTGCCTAGTTCCGGCGACGAACTATGCCGTCAAGCGGCAAGAGGACAGGCTGTCAGTATTTTAGACTTTTTCGGGCCCTAAAGTGTCTCTCTGGCTATGGAGATGAGGACGAAGCAACTTGTCAATGTCCCTCATCATCCGGGTTCCACGTCGGCTGCATCATGCATGCAGTGACTGGTGCTTGTCGTGATGCGGGGGACCACCACCCTCCCCCTCCGCCCCCCATGTCACACGGGTCCGGAGCGGCAGACGGTTCGGGCCATTGAGGCCCGAAGGTAACCCGGTAGCCACATGTATGATGTGGCTTCCGCACACCCATGACCAGGTAAACTCTATGCATAATTCGGACATGACCCACGATGGTTCCATTGGAATTTGGAAATGATTAGAAAGCCGGCGGTATGAATCTCCTGACGAAGTGGACTCGTATATAGGGTGGCTTTGAACTTGCAATATCTCGGTTGCTGTTAAATAGGCTTTGGGTATACATATCTAATAGATAGTTAAACGGTTGTGTTTAATTTGACCTCTCGATCGTGTGACGTGCTTAGTGACAGAAGTCATCGGGTGAATCCCCGTGTGGCACTGCTTGTGGTACTCCCAATATAGCACGGCTCAGGTAGACCGCAGCCTCTCGATAACAAATTAGGTAGAGCAGTTCCAAGAACTCTGGTATGGCTACAAGTAGAAGCCAGTCGAGCGTACGTCTTCCAAATTCAGCACGTAATGACCAGCCAATAGGATCACATACGATCTGGGGACAAGCTGATGCAGCCAAGACGTCGTCACATGTAATCTTTGACAGAAAACGAAGTTCATGCCATGTGGCTTCCTGGTCCGCTTCTATGGCGACGGAGGGACATGCCAAACTGCGAGCTGCGAGCACCCCTCGGCTCTTCCCGCCGAGGCTGCAAAGAGGGGGGGGGGGTTCGAGATCCGGCGGTTCGGGAGTCGGATAATACTGAGCCTTGGAACCTTTGTCGTAGATCCAGGTCACCTCGGTAGTCGGCAGAATCGTGCAGCATGCAACTCGATATCCATGAGGGCCTTATCGTCCGAACAGGGTCGCCTCGAAGCGAGTGAGGACAGGGAATATCACAACCTGCGTCCGGACCCAGAGCCTTGGATATGGTAGAGTCTTGCCCAAGGGTGCTAAAAAAAAAAAGCTTGTTTCGAGAAGCTGCGTGGTGTTGGAGGCTGGAGTGCTCAATGGAAGTTGACTATGGTATTATATTCCCATGCCATCTTGGTTCCCACTGCAAGGTAAACAATTCATTTTGGATCTACGTCCGAAGATTGACTTGAATTGTCAATAAACACGAACTTAACCCTCACTTAAGCCGTCCCTGGCGAAATCAACTCAACTTCAAAAGCTTCTGGTGTTCGCCGCCCCACGTTACTTGACATGTCTGTCGGTAAGTGGCGAACTTCCACCCAGGCAGCCAGGCGTTGTGATACAATTGGGGGGAAAAGAAGGATACTCTTCTGTCAAGTGGACATCCCAGCATGAACCGAGAGTCCCCAATCTGATGAGAACCAAGGATCTTGACTGGAGATGCAGCTCAAGTGGACCCGGGGGAAAGAACTGGGCACCATGGGTGAGGAGGAGAAGGGCGGGGTGGGCAGAGACCCGTCGACGCACGTCGTCTGGATCCTTGGAACGGAGAACCTACGGATACGGATACACAGGCCAGTTTTCGTGCTCGGTCATGTTCCGAGTTGGACTGGGGACGCGGGGCGGTCTGGAAGCCGAAGATGGGGCGATGGCTCCGGAAACCAAACTTGCTCCGGAATCTTCCCCTCCCCAGGTATCCAGTCGGTTCTCCCAAGAGGAGGCGGCGAGCTTTGGAAACGCGGGGATTGGCCGGGTGAAGAGTGGGAATTGTCGGAATTAATTACTCTGGGTCTGGCAGAAGGAAGAATACTGGACAGTGGAGAGTATGGCATGATGGTCTTGGACTTGCATGTGTCAACCTTTCGAAATTCGTCTTGCCCATCTCTAGATCCACTGCAAGTTTCTTCTTGGAGTAAGCTCTCCAATTTTGAATGTATTCTTGTCCATGTACCCCAAAAGCGTGTGCTATCGGTATAGGAGTGTTGTCATTGGTGCCTTCGGGGTCTTCGTGAAGGATTCACACGTTGCATCATATACATTCACAGATGTCAAGGGAGGGTAGTTTTGAAATTCGACGCTTCAAGCGTCCCCGTTCATTATGGCATTAATAACCCATTCTATCGACGTGTGATGCTTGCAGGATCTCGCAACTTGCACGAGTCTCATAGTACAATACCGCAAGTAGTCTTTTCTCCCCTTCTTTTTAATGTACAATACGCTCCTTTCATGGGTATCGACCAAAATATCTTTATTCCACTCCACATAAAACTCGTTAGTGCTTAGACCAGGTATCTGAAGCCCTTGCCCATCTGGCGGGCGGCCTCGATCTCGTCGCCGTGGGTGATGTCGGCCGTCTGGTGGGCGACGTCACCGTGGGCCTCCCAGGCGCGCTCGCCCTCGTCGAGCTTCTTGTTGAGGTTGTCGAGGATGACCTTGAAGACGTAGCAGCCGACGATGGTGGCTCCGAACATGGCGGTGACGATGCCGTAACTGTTGCGGAACCCGTTCTCCTTGAGGCCCCAGACGTACGAGCCGGCAATGTTGCCCAGCTGGGAGAAGGCGTTGATCATGGCGATGGCGACGGCGCGCTTGGCGGGGGGGCGGGGGAAGGAGGAGGAGATCCAGGAGTAGAAGACGATGAAGCCGGCGTAGGAGCTGGCCTGGAGGAAGAGGGCGACGTAGCGGGCGGCGACGTTGAGGGTCGACATGGAGATGACGAAACCGACGAGACCGACGCAGATGGGACCGACAATGTGCCAGAACTAGAAGGGAAAGGAAAGTCAGTACCGAGTATCTTTAACCTACCTAGGTTATGGGGAAACCTCTTTGTTTTTGAGATGAACTTACTCTCTCCTGCTGACGATCGGCGTGCCAGGCGTTGATGAGGGAGACGATGCAGGAGAAGGCCCAGGGGGGCGAGCTCATGAGCAGGGTCGGAACGTAGCTGAAGCCAAGGGTACCGGTGAGTGTGGGCTACACGCGGACGTTAGTTAGATGGGGTTGACCTCGAAAGACTTCAAGAGTTCCGGGGACTCGGGGAGCTGGCAAGACTTACGAAGAAGGCGTTGAACGACAGACCGACGACGTATGCGGTAAAGGTGATCATCATGACGTAGATCTTGACGTCCTTGACGGCCATGTACAGACCGTCCATGGGGCCCATGTCGTCCGAGTCGACATCGGCCTCGCCGACGTCCTCGGTCATGCGGAGCTGGGCGACGTACAGCTCCTCCTCGGTGAAGCCCTTGGAGTTGGTGGGCAGGTCGGGGAGGATGAAGGCGGCGGAGATGGCGACGGCCATGGTGATGGCGCCCTCGATCCAGAAGAGCCAGCGCCAGGCGGCGTGGCCGAGGACGCCCTGCATGTTGGACAGGACGCCGGCGCCGATGAGGGCGGAGAAGGCGTTGGAGATGAGGTTGCCGCAGAAGAGGATGGCGTTGCGGGTGCTGAGCTCGCGGCGGGTGTACCACTTGGACAGGATGAGCAGGGCGCCGGGCAGGAAGGCGGCCTCGACGAAGCCCAGGAAGAAGCGGGTGGCGACCATGCCGCCGAAGCTGGTGGTGACGCCCGAGAGGGTCGAGATGAGGCCCCAGACGAGCATGGCGGCGGCGATGTACCAGGACGGGCGCGAGATCTTGTTGATGACCATGTTGGAGGGGACCTGCATGAGGATGTAGCCGACGTACAGAATGCTCAGGCAGGTGGCGTATTGCGTGTCGTTGAGGTTGAGGTCGGTCTGCAGGCCGCGGAGACGAGCGGCCGCGATGTTGTTTCTGTCGAGGTAGTCTGGAGGAGTGAGGTGAGTGAGTTGCCGTGTCAGCCAACATCATCTCCGAGTCATTGAAGAAAAAGAGAGCCAACAACAACAACATGGTATGATGTTACACAACCGAGGGTGCCCGTGAGAGAGAGAGAGAGAGAGAGAGAGAGAGAGAGAGAGAAGACGTACTCATGATGTAGATGAGCACAAAGAGCGAGCATCGCGTGTCAATCTTGCGCTTCAGGCTCTTCTCGACGGCCACGCGACGCTCCGGGCTCATGACCCGCGGGGCATTTGGGTCTGCGGGGACCTGGTTCTCGACATTGTCGACGTCGACGCCTTTGTTGTCCAGGCCCTGGGTGATTTTCATCTGATCGTTCATCTGAGCGGCGTCCATCTTTGCGAATGTTACCCTTGTCGGGGTCTCTTTCCCAGGTGATGCAACCAAGACGGCGAGCGCGCGCGCTATAGAGTGACGAAGGGGAGGGGGAGCGAGGAGGATGTTTATGGAATCGGAGGACGTCTAGAATGAACTCGAGGTCGACGACAACGACCATCTTGATAAAACGACGGGGATGGGAAAGTTATAAAGGGCGGTGGCAGGCTTCGGTCAAGTCCCGTGGTTCGCGCGGGGGAAACGATTAACCACCCCTTCCCCTCCCCTTCCCCTCCCTCTCACCTCTGACCTCTCACCTCTCCCACTCTCAACAACAAATTTTTATGTGGGGATGAGACCTGATTAGCATCCATCGAGTATCCGTACCTAGTTTCCTACGTACTGCGTCAAGTGTGCGCGCGTGAGAAGTAAGAATTTGAGTAGGTAGGGTAGCGTCGGGATCTGGATCGAAGAGCACAATGGGCCCCCCCCCCCCGGTCTGGCGCCAGTTCCTTGTCCGGCCCAGGTACGCGACCAACGACAGTCGAGACTTTGCGGTTGCGATGGAGCTTCCTCGACCGCATCAGGATGACGTGGGGAACAAGCCCGCCCGCCCCTACACTACATTGTACACTAGGTACACGGGGTGACGGGGAAGCAGGATGGGGTGAGTCGGGGAGTTGGGGGGATGACAGAGAGAGAGAGAGAGAGAGAGAGAGAGAGACTGGAGTGAAGTGGAGGTCAGCTCAGGTATCCGTAGAGACAGAGAAAGACTACCTAGACACGCCGGAGGAGTTGCAACACGGGGAACGTCACCTTGCATCCCGAGGGAGGGGGACACGACCAAACGACAAACAGGCCGGCCACGGTCCACGGTCTGACCAGGCGGCGTCCACACTTGGCCCCCTCCACATTTGCTCCAAAGTCGAATCCGGGTTTTGGAGAAGGGAAAGAAAAAAAGCCGGCCAAGTCAGCTGCTGGTAGGTATTCGTGTTGCGAGAGTCTTGGCCCTTGGGGGAGATGGAAAGAAAAGAAGAAGAAAACAACCGCTCGACTGGGGGCAAACTGGGGAAACCTGTCACCCTGTCTCGTGGGCTGGAGGATAGCCTGGATAGGACCGATGTTTCGCCGCCAGCTGATCTCCAATCTGCGTCAAGTGCCGGGGGGGAGATCCGTCCTCTTGCGTCTTGCGGCGTTGGAAAAGACTCAAGCTCTGTATCATTCGGGGTACGCTACGGGATATCCGTACTCTAGACGAAATAGTGTGGTGTGGGAGTGGGAGTCGGGGGGGATGGGGGACAAGGGCAGAAAACGCAAAAGGTAACGTGGGGAAGGCAAAAGCGTCCAATGAACTGCACAACCCAGCCAGGCGAGGCTTGTCTCCTTGGGGACAAGATCAACGGCGCTCGTCTCCGAATCCGGGATGACTCGCCGACTCGCCGGCATGGCCTGACTTGGGGCCAACACCAGGGCGCGGAGTTCCTGCGGAGTTTGAACAAAATGTGACGTGAGTGAGCCGTTTCGAAATCCCCTGCCTTTCCCGAGGTCAATGCCTACCTACAATGCTCTGTCTGTCTGTCTGTCTGTATGTATGTACGGATACGGATACACTTACGACGTAGTATCTGCCAAGCAGCATTACACGAATAGCGACTCTTCTTACAGCACAGATATGCTTGCTGACAAACTCCTGTGCCTGACAGCTCACGTGGTCGTGGTCCTCTTTCCGACCCTGTCGCAGATGACGTTTATGTGCCATTTTCCGTGACACCACAAAACGTGGCTTTCGACTGGGCTTGGGTGAGAGACATGCTCCAGCTCGGTGCACCCTCCGGCCGTGCCGTTCGCGATGATGAGCGTGTACACCGTAGTCCGTCAGACTGTCAGTACATGGATGCTTCTCATGCCCGATATCGCCTTTTCCTCAGACTCAACAAACAAATGGGGAGGGAGGGGGGGGGGGGCCTGACGCCAAGTTCAGAGTTTTCTCCCGCTCCAGAACGAACGGCGCGAAATACGTTGTGGTCATCTTCGCCGAGCTTGGCGTTCTTGGCCCGACGACTCTTGAGTCTTTTCATCATGGGAAAAGGACCGAACCGCCCCGTCCACTCGACGTTTACATAAGTCCGTCCGCTTCCTCCGAGACTCGATTTTCACGCCTGGGTAGGCCCGCTTCTCACTGCGAGCTGCAAGCCGGCCGTACGTACCGGGCCGCCACCCCCCCCTTCTTACTGCATTCGGTCTCCTTTTGGGCCCTGGTTGGCGGTTGGGGAGTTCAAGAGCCCAGTGTCGCTTGGGCCAAGAAACATTGCGCCGTTGCCGCGCCGGAGAAAACACCTCTCTCCGACGGACTGAATGCCGGGCGAACGCGTACCTACACAGTTGCTTCCAACGTGTTTTTTCTTTTCGTCTCCTGACTGTGGAACCTCAATAGGGACCGGACCGCCTTGGCTACGTGTCTCAGTGTACATATTACACGTGTAGTGGCGGAAAGAATTTGTCTATTCGGGGCGAGCCCATCGGCCGGAAGGGTACACCGTTCGGAAACAGCTCCGCGTGATATTTGTGACTTTTGCATCCGGAACCACGGCTCAAGAGAGTGCGCTTGACCTTGACGGGCCGCTAAAGAGTGTGCTTTCATGCAACGGCCGGGGGCTAAATTGCGGAAGATATCTGTACAGTACCGGTATACGGATACTACCCCATGGACCGCCCCACGCGGAGCGTCGGCATGGCATGAGCAAGGAGCTTCCCCGCAAACTGAGTGGTCATTTTTTTATCGCCAACTGTAATCTTTTTGAGACTGCGGCCACTGAGGAAATCGATCCAGTCCTCAGGAAGAGATGGGGGAGGGGGAGGGGGGATCCCAAGGCCACTCTTGCCGATCTCTTGGTCTTGATATAATAGCTCACCAAATCCGGTCCAGCGCATTCCGATGTTTTTTCTGAATTGGCGGCACGTAGGATCAGGCACCATCCCATCACCTGTCATCTTGTGTTTTGTGATTCCAACTTGCTTTGAAACGTCCTTCACCACGTAACCCTGGCGTTACGTCACTGCATCTTTGACCGGGAGATGCGCCTGGTGATGGCCAACAGATAAAGTCTTGGCTTCGGCTTTTACTGATCCTGATTCCTCCAGCGTCTCGGTGCGCAGGATAATTCCCAAAAGCCCGAGCGTGAGGACGATGTTCTCACGAGATTGTGGCCCCCGAGTCTCCGCTCATCAAGAGCTTCTCGGCGGCCGCCTCATCACCTTTCTCGTCGTCGTCGTCGGAGTCGTCGTCGTCGTCGTCGTCTCCATCCATGAGGTCGATAACAAGAACCGACCCCGAACTCAAGGCGTCCAGCTGGAAGCCTGCCTGCAGGACGTCCGGGGTGTCGAATATGCAACCGGCGACGTCGAGGCTGATGTCGGCGTCCTTCAGCGCCAGGCAGACGAGGCGGAAATGCTCGTGATGGGCATCCGTCACGTCGGCGCCGTCCTTGTTGGAGTCCTTGACGGTGTCCCCGTCGAAGATCAGCACGACGTTGCGATGGCTGAAGCAAAAAGAGTCGTTGACCCCGGGACGGGCCGCGTCTCTCAGCGCCGCCGCGACCTTCGACGGCTCGGTCTGGGCGTTGGCCGTGAGTCGCGTATAGATGCGGCCATTGAGCAGTGCCGTCGCCGTGCTTGGCTGCGCCGGAGAGAAGATTTTGACGTTGGGCGGTAGCGTCGGGGCGCTGGAAGCCTGGCTGTCTGACGGTTCGATTGTGCCCATTTTGATTGATTGTTCTGTTGGCGAGGCTTCTTCTAGACAGTATCCCGTGACCGCTGGACAATTCGTGTTGTTCGCAGACTCTCATTTCACTCTCAGTTCATCTCAAATTCGGATGCAAAGTTTTCGTGGCTGACTAATCGGCACAGTGGAGCCCCCCGGCGGAGCCCCCGGCGGAGGGCCGGCCGGAGCCCAGGTAAGAAGTCCGGAAGATGTTCGGGTGGGTTCCGAAACCGCCGGAAAACGGCCAAAATGACATGAGTTTGGAATATTCCCAAAGTCTTTTACGTACAGAGTGTAGAAACTCATGTTGTCTTTGATGTGCTGGATGTCAGGCTGGTATTATGCGTATATGTTATTAGAAAATGAGGTTCGATGGGTAAAGATCTGCATCACGCGATAGTTGAGGCCTCGGCGCTTTCACTCTTGGCCCAAACAAGAGGCGTTGGTTTCTCACTAAGTTGGCCGACGGGAAGACTCAGTGAGCAACAACGGCGGCGTGTGCGAGGTGACACCGACAACAGCGCTGACATCTATCCTGCTCGTCCTCCTTGGCTCGTAACTTATCCGGTTTTTCTTCTCAAAAAGCTCACGGTATGTCGTGGGATAAAGAATGACGTATAGATCAACCCTTTTCAAAGCCATTCTACGCCAGTTGGTTGATTGAAAGTCTTCATCACGAATGACGAAATGATGTCTAAGCGCAGTTCATTCTCTTTTGTGTCAAATGGTTCTTGGTCACGTCACGATCAGCCTGATCATCAAAGCGGCACATCTGAGAATGCAACCTACATGTGAATGGTTGGCGGTGTCGACGAGCATGAACATTAGCATCCGATACCATAGAGGGAAGTGCTTTTCCAGACCATCACCAAGCCCCCGTTCGATTGAATGCCTAACGCCAGCAACGTACGTCTGTCAACTTGCGTCAGCAGTCAGCTTCACAGGCGTTTTCATTGCCGCAATGACATTCCCCCACCGGCAGCTGATTCAAGAGGTGACAGGTCAAGGTGGGCTTGGCCTGCATGGTGATGCAAGAAGGGTCCTAGTCAGTTCGGACTGTGCTGATCCCGCTGATTCTAGCGACCGCAATTGGACTGCGCCGCACGGGGTAAACCAGAGAGGTCCACGCCACCGCGTCTCGGAGATCCCTTGTGGAGCGTCATCCAAAGCGGCGCGTGACGGCCTGAGGTATTCGACAAAGGGTGGTGAATGGTGAGTGATCGCGTTTGGTTGTGAACACCATTGGCGATGGCGGTGTTTGATCTTCAGCCAGCTGTGTTTGGAACCGAAAAAAGGCATCTTGCCAAGTTGCGAGTATGGCGATGATGGTCGTGATGACATGAACTTCATCGACATCGTCCCATCGATGATGTAGACTTTCCCAAGGCCGAGTCCATCTAGTTGAAGAGAGCAAAAACCAAAGATTATTTATACCACCCAGAGATTCCTATGGACGAGGAATCCAGTTACCATCACCACCAAAGAGATCAGTCTACACTCATAGCAAACCCCAATTTCCTACCATAAACCACCTGATTACACACACTCACCTCAACCTAATTATCGGACACAATGGCCCCCAGGTCCGTTTTCCTAGTCAAAATCTCGTGTGACAGCGCAAAGGCAGCCGAACTAACATGAACCCCCAACTTCCAAAGCTCCCACAGACGATTCTCGCTCGACCTCTCTCCCGCCTCCAGGGCGACGAAACGGGTGATGGCACAACGCAACGATATTCGCGGCTCCTTTGATTCCCAGGCTAGCTCGTCCACCCTTGGCACTATGCCCGTCGTCCAAGTCGAAAGCTACTTGACGGCGCCGGCTGCCCGCTGGTCGACAGCAAATCGAATTTGATTCTCTTTTGATGTATGGGAACTATGGATGAATAATAGTCATGCACTTTTAGTTTTCTTCTATTCTGGTCCCTGGACGCCATGACTTGATTCAAAGCGAAGCTCTCGTTTGGAACTGGAAATGCCCTGGTGGATAATACCCCGATCTGAAGGCATGCCCGGAGGACACCAAATGCTGTCTTTATCCAAAAAGGTGTACCTAAATCTACGCAATGACGTTTGCATTCTCTGATGCAGATTAATTTTGCAACAAGTTAAACTGTTCTCTGTGGGGTTTCTGATATTGATATAAATTGATTGACCGAGGCAAGCTTCAGTCTCTTGAGAACCTTCGACTGGTCTTTTGAAACAGACTCGTGAAGGAGAGAGAAGAGCGTGGATCAGCTTCGTGTGTGTGGACAATACTCAAATAAGTAGATTTCCGATGTGATAAATATTCACAAAAAAAACCACTGGAGTTTCAACAGCCCCTACAACCATAACCAAACAAACACATCATAACACACTCTAGAAGCTGCATCCCCCTCAGAGAGAAACCTTGAAGAACTTGGCCACACAGGGCACTCCGGCCTCGTTCATGGCGAACAGCATGTAGTAACCGGGGACGGCCACGCCGTAGTCGTCCGGAACGTTGACGGCAAACAAAAACACGGCTTCTGTCATCATGTTTTGTGACTGACATATCAAAACAACCTCACTCACTCAAAATACATCTACGTAACACGTCTCAAGGGCTGAACGCCAGTCTCACCTCTATCGACTGGTTTACATGTCCAAATCCACGGAACCTGCAAAATCAGAATCCTCCAGCGTTCTGTGGTCCAGAATCCTGCCCAGGTGCGTCTTGTCGATCGACTCGCAATTCCTCCGGATCTTCATCGTGAGAACGCGCAGGAACTTGATCAAGTCGGGCGTCTCCGTGTCCACGACAACCGCAGAGGAGCCGGAGAGCTCGGACGCGGGGTCCTCCCGTGAGTCCTGCTGGTCCGCCGACCTCAAGCCCAAGAAGCGGCGCACGCTGCGGTACTCCGTCATCGACTTCATGTACAGCTGGCCCGAGAACAAGTTGAGCTCGTTCGCCACGTCGTCCGGCACGACTCTCGGGATCGGCGGGCGGGGCGTCGTGTAGAGCCTCAGAGAGTCCAGCGGGCGGAATCCGACGTTGGGGCGTGGCGCGTACAGATGCAGCGAGACGCATCTCGACACGCCTATCTCCGGCAACAGCTCCTGCGCCTCGTACGGGCTGACGACGACGGCCCGCTCGACGACGCCCGCGCCGGACGCCGTCGTCAAGATCCACTGGACAGGTCTCTGGAACAGGTCCGAGGCGTACCCCTTGCCCAGCGGGACAATGGTGCGGGCGAAGTCGGCCGTGACCAACAAGAGGCTCGGGGGAAACTTGGCGACGTCGTAATGCCGGGCGGCGCTGGTGTCGGACAACGCCCGGAACGCCAAGAGGAAGGCCGGGGAACGCGCCGCGACGGTGCCCGTGGAGACGAAGGCTCTGACGTGCGGGTGTATCGCGTGGTCGGCGGGCGTCGCCGGAGGAGGTTTCTGCACTTGTCGTTCCTGCTCGACCTCGGGCGACAGCTCGCGCTCTTGTTCTTCGCGAAACGTCGTCGACTCGAGCCCGAGATCCCCGAACTGCCGGAGTCTCTGGGTGATGGCGTCGTCCAGACCGTCACTGGTTTGCAAAGTGTCGAGCTGCTGCTGCTGGTGGCCCGGCCTGTATCTCGTCTCCATGGTCTGGGCCTCTTCCTCGAGGAACTTCTCGGCCTGTTCCCGGCTCAGTTCCGTCTCTTGATCGTCGGCACCAACCCGGGCCTCGTCCCACAGGAGTTCGTGGTGCCGGTAGCGGCGGCCCTGGTTCGCCCACAGCCAGATGCCTCTCTGGAGATCCGCAAAGGTCTCGGAGATGGACCACTCCAGGATGTAAGCCACGGTCATGGCCTTGCAGCCTCCTCTGTTCCGTGTGGCTGCCATGACCTTTTGCCGGATCTCGTCGGGAACGCAAAAGACCACCGATTGTCCCTTTCCGAGCTTCCGCATCCGCATACAAGCTGTGAAATCTTGTCAGAGTGAGGTTATCAGAGAGGAGGAGGGGATATTGATTTGATTCAACTTGCCTTGGACCAGTCTGTCCTTGGTCAGGTTGGCCCCCAGTGTCACGGCAGCCCGGTATCCCCCGGGAAGCTTGAGATCCGTTCCCCTGGTGTGCGCCTCGTCCAAGAAGACGAGGCAGACGTCGGTCTGGTTGGCGAACGGAGATGTCTGGAAGCTCTCGACACGGCCCCTGCGGTCCACCACGCAGATGTGGTCGTCCTCGTCGCAGAAGATGACGGCCTGCGTCCGTTCGTGGTCGTCCCGGTCCGTCATCTGAAGCCACCGCTTGGCGACTCCCAGGTTGTCCAGCTCCAGGATCTGGGCGCCGACGTCGAGGATGACGCGGGCCGGGGGTCTCAGCCGTACCACCATCTCCAACAGGGTCTCGGCCACCGACTTGTCGTCGGGACCCGAAGAACCGGAACCCCGGACCGCGGGCATCAGGGCCACCGAGTTCTCGTCCTGGAGGAGGTACTCCAGCACCAGCGCGTTGGTCGGCTTCTGCTCGGGGAGATCGAGCTGCCCGACGCTCAAGGGAAGAAACGCCCGGGAGTCGTTTGTCCCGCTGAAGCCCGTGGTGGCGTTGGCCTTCTTCGCTCCAATGTCCCACCCGGAGGCCGAAAGCTTGTGCGGGAACTCCTTCATCTCCTTGGGGAAGACGAGGCGTTGCAGGAAGTAGTCGATCGTGCCCTTGGAGAAGCGGATGCAGGGGAAGACCTGTTGGACGCACTGCTGGCGGTCCTCGAGGTTGACCCCGGTGAGCTGTCGAAAAGCTGCCGGGAGGTCGTGGCTATCTTTTACCCAGTAGCTGTACTCCATGTCGGCCTGATCCGATCGCACGAGGTGTTCCAAGCTCATGAAGAGCTCGGAATCGTCCAGTCCCCCGTAGTAGTAGCTGAGAGACGTCAGCATGATGACGACGTCCGGGTGGCTGAACTCGGACCGGGCGCTTGGGTTGTCCTTGGCCCGGTACGGCACGGCAAGCCGCGTGCTGGGACATCTGTTGTGATGGGGTCCGTAGTCGACCCTCCATCTCTTCTGGCAGAAGACGAACCCGAATATCTGGCTGGAGATGAGCCCTCGCAAGAGCAGGATGGCGTCCTTGGTCGAGGCGGACCAGAACTCGGACGTTTCGACCGCGTCGACCTCGGACTCGGACAGGTCGGTCTTGTAGATATAAGTGAAGACGGCGTTCTGTATGTGAGAGGACTGGATGGCCATGGGAAGACCCTTGCAGCCGGCTTTGCTGAGATGCCGGGCCACGAGAACGAGAAGCATGTCCTTGGCGCTTTCTTGCAGGATCCGCGTCCTGGGGAAACAGCCGTCGTGTTGCGCCGACACTTGGATCGAGTCGGGATGGGCTCTCTGGACCTCCGGGACGAACTTTCTCACAGCCTCGAGGACTTGGTGTATGCACACCCACCGGTCGGGGCTATACTCCACCGGCCTCTGGGTACCCATCGTGTAGACGAGCTCGAACTTGACGCTGAAGTTCTCGTCGCTCTCGTCCACGATGTCGCGCGAGACGCGGCCGAGAAAGTCTCTGGCCCTCACCAGAGACCGACTCACGCCCGCCTTGCCCGCGATGCCCGTCTCGATAGCCATCAGCTGGAACGACAGCATGTGCTCCGGATGAACCAGCAGGATGCCCCGGCCGTCCATGCAGTCCCGGAAGATGTCCTGGATCGCCGTCGCCTCAGACATGCCGACCCGGACCGCCCGGGAGAAGGGCACGTGGAAGACGCGCCGGTCGAGGAGGCCGCCCAGCTTGGACACCATCATCTGGAGCATCTGCTTGGACTGGGGCTTGGCCACGATGACCCGGACGAGACACGACCCGTCGGCGAGGGCGGCGGCCACCATGGGGACGATGACGGAGGACTTGCCCTCGCCCATGTTCAGCTGCATGACGGCGTTCTCGTTGCCGGGCGGGCGCCTCATCTGTCGGGCGATGCTCTCCTGGACCTCGCGGACCATGATGCCGCTCTCGACCTCCAGCAGAAGCGTGTCCGGGTAGTCCCCGGGCGACCAGTTGGTGTGCCCGGGGTTCCGCAGCTCGTTCTCCAGCGCCGTCGGATCCCCGACCCCCCACGAGGCCACCATCCGCTCCGCGCGCTGGAGTTGCGATATGGCCAGGCCGAGCCGGACCAGGCAATCCCTCCACGCGACGGGGGTGTTGTTGCGGTGCGCGTGGTTCAGCCGCCGTAGGAGAGACGAGACGGAGAGTCTGGGTCGTTGGTAGAAATCGGACATGTGCGCGGCACATCGGGAAGCGTTGGTTGTTGTTGCTGCTGGTGATGATGGACCAAAGAGAGTGTCCATGATGAGACTGACGAGGGTCTGGCTGTGGTCCCTCCAAGCCTGCAAGTAGGAACACAACCGACTCTTCAAGTCGTCGTCGTCGTCGTCGTTGTCGTCGTCGTCATCGTTGTCATTGACATTCGCAGGGTCACCCCGGTTCTCCGTGAGCTGGCGTCTCTGCAACGCCTCCGAGCTCGATGCCAGGTCTTGTATGTATCTCGCTTGGTACTCTCCCACGGCCTTGCTGGAGAGGCTGGCAAGCAGGCTCGGGAGTCGGTAATCGCGTCTGAGGTGTTTATGGGCCGACTCCAGGTTCAGGATCCGGGGTTCCGTCACGATGGACGGTGGTTGGCAGCTCTCAAAGAGGGCATCTTCGCTGACGAATCGTGGTCTTGAGGACCGAACCGGGTCTGGCGTTGTCATCAAAGACGTGTCCGGGGCCCGAGGCGCAAGTGCAACCTGTGATGGCATCGATCGAGCAATCTCTCTTATGTAGGCCTTGAACTGGAGGTTGTCGTACCACGTCTCGAAGAGGGCCTTGACGCCGGGCAGTGCTTCTTGAACCTTGACGTATGTGTCCCAATGAGGTTTCCCGGGGTGGTTCGGCGGTATCTTGGGAACTTTGCACGGCCACTGAGACCGAAGAACATGCAGAAGGGCGTCGACCGCGCGGTCCAGGTTGGCCTGGTATTTCTCAAAGAGACACTTCTGGCGTTGCGAGAAGTCGTACCTGGTCTCACATATCTGCTGGGGTGGACAGTGTTCAGGGCTTTTGTCAAAAGAGACACAGCTGCCGACCAAACACGCGTGAATCTTGCTTTCATTGAACGCATAGCCACTCGGACGTTGAAAAGGACCGCCCTCTGGGGCGCAAACACGGGCAACGGGCTGGCTCGTCTGGAACGAGGCCAACGTCTGGAGCACAGCCGTGTCCGTGTCCGTGTTCTCCGCAAAGGCAAGCGTCGCCAGCCACATGGTCAAGTGGTGCTTGTTGACGGATGCTCTCAAGCCCCTTTGCAGCCCGATCCAGTGGGAGGTGATGAAGTGCCGCGAGGAGTCCTTCGATAACAGGTTTGCGTCGTACGTGACGTCGGCGGTAGGGAGGCCGCAGTCCCGGCTCGAAACCGGTGTCATGTTGTTGCTGGCACTGCTCAGGAAACCCCAAAGAAGAGTCTCCATGTCGGCGGGTAAGGGTTCGATCAGAACGGGGTCCCCGGACAAGACGAGATGCGCAATCTTGAAGGCGTGAGCGCCTTCAGAGGACGGGTCACGGTCTCTCGCGGCGTAGGGGGCGTCGTGACGCAGACTGAAGCTCTCCGCCCCGAAGCCAGACACCCGAAACGTCGACGAACGGAGGCTGTCTCTCTGGAGCAGATGGGCGTCCACCCGGTCCTGTTGTACTTGTGGATCGGGCGGACTGACGTAGGAACCCGGGTGGAAGAACCTGGATCTCTCCGCCTGCTCCAAGATGGCCTTGACATGTCCCAGGAACAGGCCGTGCTGTGCCAGGAATCCCAAGCGCGGGTCCCAGGCGACGGTCTGCATGACGCGCTCGTTGGCCGGGTAGAACACCCTACCGGGCGTGAGCTGGGCAAGCCGGCTCAGGACGTCGACGTTGTCCGCCGTCAGCACGTCGAACGACGTGACCGAGGCCGAGCCGAGGATGGACAGGGCCTGTTCCGTGCCCGTCCTCGCCGTGAGGGGGTCCGGGATCGCAAAGGACGTCAGGGCGTGCAGGTAGCAGAGGAACAGGTTGCTCTGCCGGCTTCCGTTGCTGACGAGCCTCGCGAGCCGGTCGTCGACCTCGTAGGCGTGCACTCTCTCGGCGTCGCCTTTGGACACGCAGACCTCGACATGGCTCCTCGTCCTCGCGAACGATACCCGTCCCTCGAGCACGAGAACCTTTCGGCGTGCGGGGACGGGGATGGGCCCTGGATGGCGAGGTTGTTGTTGGTCCTCTGACTCTCTCAGGACCACAGCTTGTCCTTCAGGCCAACCAGCGTTCCGATGAACTGGTCGGGGTCAACCGACATGCCGCGGTACTGCCTCGAACGGATCGAAGGCTGGCGAGGGGCGTAACTGAACTCCAGGAGGGCGCGAGGGAGCTCCACGGCGACTGACGAGTCGGACTTTCTGAGGACTATGTGAATCCAGTAAGGGTTTTCGAGCGGCCGGAGGATCGTTGAGAGCAGCTGAGCCGACTGACTGCGTACACCGACAAGGGTAGAGTCGTCTCCTCGGACAAGCTGCCAGGTGCTGCGGGAGTGGGAGTGAGCCTTGCCCTTTGCTTTGAGTCTCCAATGCCATGTCGCAAGCAGCCATGGAGCGTTGCCATGGCGGAACTCGACACACTCCCCCGCGTAGTCCCACCAATGGACATAGTCCTCCACGAACTTGGTCGGCACATGGCCTCTCAGACACCGTTTCGGAACCAACTCGTATTGGGAATCGCCTCGCGAGGCCTGTACCAAGAAATCCGGTGGCTCAGTTCGCCCGGAGCCGTGGTCGAGAGACTCGAGACCCAGGTGGACCAGGTAGCCCGCGTATCGCCGCTTGAGGGAAAACTTCATGCCCGGAACCGGCGTGGGCATGATCTCGGCCGACAAGGACCCGAAAAGGGCTCGGTACGACTCGTGATCGAGGTAGTCTCTCGGCAGGCGGTTCAGGGGAACGCCGTCGACCAGGAACTCGCCCGTCAGGAGACAGAAGTGCACCACCATCGGCCTCGGAGACGCCGTGGTGCTGGTCAACCACGATGCGTGCCTCGCCGACACCTGTTCCCACACGCGACTCGGCTGGTAAACGGACCAGCACGCGGAGATGGCGTCGTCCAGCCCGGGGCTGCGGCTGCCCTTGCAGTTGCCCCCCGACACGATGCGCTCTCGGAGGAACCCGCAATGGAGGAGGCATGTTCTCTGCCAGCGGGCATGAAGATGGCGGAACGACGCCTCGAGAGACGCCAGAAGAGCCCGGCCGCCCTCCTAGATGGCGATGGAGCACTGGAGGAACGTGGAGACGCCCGCGTCGTCGTCCGAGAAGACGGCGTCCCGGGACCCGGACCCCTCGTGATCGTCGACGTTGAAGGTGTCGGCGCAGATCAGGTAGGCCTCGAGGGCCCTGCGCTGGAACTCGCGCTTGTCGGCGTCGACCGACGACTCCTGGGCCTTGCTCTTGAGGCCCTGCTCCCAGGAGAACGTGACGCCTCTCGCCTTGGACAGGAAGCCGAGGCTTCTTCGTCGGATGTCGGGGGAGAGAGTCAGGGAAAGGAGGCGGCGGGCGAGGGCCGTAAAGGCCGTCAGGGCGGCGGACGACTGCCAGTTCTCCTCGAAGCGTTGCGTTGCCTCGAAGAGGCCGTCCAGCATCCGCGAGGCAAAGTCCCCGTCCTCGCAGATGCCGTGAGCACATCGAAGCGCGGATCTGTTCGTGTTAGCGTTGGGTGGACCGGCTTGGTAGATACACTGCAGAATGACGAGAACGGTTTCCCGCCGGTTGAAATCCACCGACGGGGAAAAGAGCTGGATCATGACGTTTCTCCATTGCAGGTTGTATCCGAGAGGGATGGAGGCGAGGGCCTTGAACTCTTCCACCGTCATGTCATCGGGGCACTCGTGTAGGTTGGCCAGTACGGTATTCGGCGGGGGACCGCTGGGGCTGGACGAGGGACGAAAGATGTATTCCTGGACGTGTTTCGAAGCCGGGGGCATCTCGTACGTGCAGGCCTTGGGGAGCGTGTCTTGAGGTCCGAACGGGGTGAGAAAGCAGGACCGGCGGCTGTCGTAGCACGCGTAGCGGAGCCCGTTGACGAGGCAGACCGTAGACTCGGTGGCCGCCGAGACGGAAACGAGCCGCCGGTGCGTTGCCATGTGGGGTTTGTCCTCCGAGAGAAGACTGATGTGCTGACTGCTCACGTTGTTCTGGACATACCGAGAGAGGCCCTGGTAGCCCTCCAGGGAGTGGTGCGAGCGAGGCCGGTGTTCCGAGTGGAAGCACGCCTTCAGGACGTTGAACAGGAAGTAGATGCTGGCCTCGCGCCAGCACCCAAAGGCCGCGGGGACGGACAGCTCGAAGACGGTCGACTTTAAAGCACACACCCTGTCTGGAAGCGGCCACTCGTGGATCTCGATCTGCAACTTATTGGCTTGTTCGAGGTACGAGCATGTCAGGGAACTTAGGTGGTGTGCTAAGCCCGTCCATAGACCATTCAGGCATAATGCCCAAAAGATCAACCAGTGATGGCACTTTGTGCCATCAATGCACCACACACACACTTAATAAGGACCTCTACCCTAGGTCCTTACAGAGCAATGCGAGCAACAACCGCTGTGGGCCGTATAATATTCGCGCGTGATGTTGTTGTAAGCCTGGTAGTACTCGCAGGAGCTCGCGTGGTACTTCTTCATGAGCTCGCCGTACGCTTCTTTCAGTCGGCACAGCTCTTCTCTCTTGCGCTCGCGGTCTTGCCGCGCCTGCTCCTCGATCTCGCCCCGAAGAGACTGGTGCTCGACGGACTGGTCAAAGTACCGGACGGAAAAACACCTCGCGGATCCGAATGTCGTGTAGATGTTTGGGGCGGAGGCGCTCGGTTCGCACTTCTCGCGGCGCTCTCTGAGATACGACTCGGCGTTGTGCAGCCTCTCCAGATGGGCCTTGGTCGTGAGGAGCAGGTTCTGAAAGAGACCCGAGGGGACCTCGGGGTCGAAACTCCCGAGCAGCGGATGGATCCGGACCGCGGCCTTGTCGCAGACGATCCAGAGTTCCAGGATTGTCAACACCATGACGGAGATCGACTCGGGGTTGCCCGTGTCTCCGTAGAACGTGCTGGCCTTGCCGTGGTAGTCCTCGATGAGGTCTCGCAGCCGAGAACATGTGTTGTTGTTGTCGGCAGTGACAGTCTTGTGTCCCGCAAACCATGTCTGCAGATGCTTGCCAACCCAGGTCTCAAAGGCCGCCAGGTGTAGGGGCAAGTGTGCGTTGTCTGGTACAGCCACCTCGGACGGTAGCAACGAAGCGTCATACGACGCCACCGTCCACGAAGGGCTGAAGGGGCAGGCTGCTGTCCGGGTACCCCGGCCGGCAAAGGAAGCCAAGAAGTCATCGAGCTCGGGGAGATGCATGAGGGAGTCCTTGTCGAAATCCGACGCCTCCAGAGCTCGCAGCTCTCTGCCGAGGCCAGGCGAGTCCTGTTTCTGGATGTCGAGCCAGCGGTCAGACAGCAGTTTGTTCGCCTGACGCATCGTCTCGTGAACATGGTCGACAGCGGCGGCGGGGAAAGGCTCCGGCGCGAGCTTGAGCAGCCGCCTGGACAGCTTGGCGACCATGCAGAGCAAGAGGTCTGACTGTAGGGTGGGCTCAACGGTAGAGTTCAGGCCAGTGCCGAGGATCTCGGCCATGAAGAAGGCCATGAATGTTTTGTAAAGGCTACTGTTGTTGTTGTTGTTGTTGTTGTTGTTGTTGTCGGGGCCCGCCAGCCGGCCGAGGATCAACTGCAGACTGACGCGGACGAACAACCACGTAGGCGAACGGCGCCACGGGAGCAGGGCGTTGTCCCAGTTGACCTCGTCACGGGTGTTCTTGCAGATCCTCGACTCGTCGAGAGGACGACCCGCGGCGAGCAAGAAGGCGTAGAGGAGCTCCGTGACCATCTTGGGATGGGCCGTGTCGCGGTCCTCCTCGTGGAGCTTCCCCGCCTTCCTGGCGCACGGCTGGGTTCCCGCGGCCCGCTGGAAGCTCATGGTCGCCAGGGTCTCGGCGAGGATCTCCTTGAAGCCCGGCTGGTTGAACTTGTCAAGGTCGACGGCCACGCCGACACCGGGGAAGGTCCTGACGAGACGGCCAGACGTCGCCATGGCTGCCCCGTTGGTCGGAGACAGCTCGAACGCCTCCAAGCGGACCGAGTCGTGGGCCTTGGTGATCAGGACCCCGGCGTTCTGGGCCCTGATGTGGAGGGGGATCGTGGACGTTGCGCCTTTGCCGTGGAGTTTCATTAGTGATGCCGGAGAATCGAGGGTTTTTCTTTGTTTTTTAGGGAAATCGTAAGCAATTAATTACCTTTTCTGGATAGCTCGTGCAGCATTCCGAGCAACGTATCTTCGTCGACAGCTAGATGGTCTCTCCGGGGCTGATGGACGCGAATCATGGCCTCCATCAGCTCACCGGCCGCCGCCACGGCCTCTACGCTGGTCTTTGGAACAAAGTTGCCAAACTTGACGAGGGCGTCTCGAACGCAATGGAGCAAAACGGTTTCGTTATCGACGCTGGAATCATCTGCCTGGGGCAACTGGGGCGGAAGGAAAACGTGACTAGACTTAAAAAAACCCACGGGTACCTATTTGGGTTTAAACCCATCTAACCTATGGGTTCTAGGTAGGGACCTAAATAGGTTATAGGTTAGTGTGGGTTATAGGTATTTTTAGGTAGGCCTGGGTTTAGGTTTATAGGTTAGACCTATATAGGTATTCCCTACTTATAGGTTTAGGTATTATAAGTACTTAATAGGTACTTATAATAGTGCTATATTTAAAAGTAAGGAAATTTAGAATTTACTACCTAACCCTATATAAATAATATATATAAAAAACCCCTTTAAGTAACTACCTCTTTAGCTGCTTTAATAGCAACCTAGGAGGCATTATATTATCCTTACTACTATCCTTATTATTATCCTTAGATAAGGAGGATAAGAGGTCTAGTTAGGATCTAGTAGGCTAGCTATAACTAAAGCTAAGAGATATAGGTAAGCTTAAGAGTATTTAGGAGGTCTATTAAGACCCCTCTAATTAAGGGGAATTAGTCTAATT
>PJEX01000004.1:9954-87135 GCA_005350895.1 Colletotrichum tanaceti
GGGGGGGGGGACAGAAGACGTGGACCCTTCGTTCCAGCCGTGCCAGAGCCGTCCGTTCACTGCCTCTGCTCGAGGGTCCCATTCATTGCGAGGAAAACGTTGTACTGTACGATGTGCGTACGCTTGATGTCCCCAGGAAGGCTCCATCGCGATACTGTGCGATCGAAACCCCTCCCCCTCGATTTATCTGCTGCATCCCCGTTTCTCCGTGAATCCCCCCCCCCCGATACAGGAGGGTGTACAGTACTTGGTATAGCTTCTTCTGTGGGAACTGAGAATCTGGACCTTTCGACCTTGACCTTGAAACGACGGAGGCTTACTTTCGATCGATGGTCGTGGAATTGCGGGTCCATCAAAAGTCTAGATGCTTCACAGGGCTGGAGCAGTAACAGCAACAACTGTCAACAACAACAACAACATCATCAGGGGACCGAAAACCAGAAACAAGTTTGTCAACTAGTGGGCTCTTGTTTGCGACGCGCCCCCCCCCCCCCTCCCCGAGACCCGGTGACTCTCCCGGGTCCATATTTCCTCACGGCCTGACGGGCTACGGTGTTTCTAGTCAAGCGGGCGCGGTGGGGCCCTTTGGATGCGTTGTTCTGGATCGCCGCCGTAGACCGGGGAGAGCCGGTGAGCACCGGCGACTGGGAGGACCGCGGCGGCCGCCAATCACCGGGCCGCCGCTCCGAGGGGGTGTGTTTCGCAGTAGGTGTGTTCATAGCAGCTTTCTGGACCCACACGCGGATACAAGCACGTCCCCAATCCTCATCACCCCCCTTCCCACTTTTATTATAGAAAGACCCCTTTTGTGCAATCGCACTGCCTGCCGCCTTCGCACACATCTTGTTGCTGGTGCGGGCTTCGTGGAGGAATCATCCTGGGCCATTCCGCTAAACAAGAAACTTGCTCGCGATGCCCTCTGGCCAACCCACCCACCCAGTATCCGTAGTGTACGGATAGTGTACCGTACTTGCCTACCGAGTGCGACCGCTAGCTCTCCCCAGGATTCTGGGGCATCCGGAGCAGGGCGGCCTCGAAACGAGCGACGGAGCTGGACCGCTGGTGGACGATGTTTTGTGTTTTATTAGTGCTGGGCCCGCGCCGACGGTGCTGCGAGGGATGGAGGACACGGGTCGATCGGCCATCCTGTTCCAGACACGTCAAGAGGCTAAAAGAAGGACTTTGTCGGCCACAGGCGGCACTGCTGCCCAAGGCCGGTAGCGCGGTCGATCTTCTCCAGGCACACGCGACGGCAGAAAATCAGAAGGAGAAAAAGGAAAGGGAGAAGAAGGGGGGGAAAAAAGGAGGGCCTTGTCGATCCAAATGGGGTCTTTTTTTCGATCTGACAAGGCGCAGTCCGGCGATCTGCTGTCAATGGATAAGATGTTAAGTATCCTCCGTATTGTGATGGAGTAATCTCATCGTCAGCCTGACTCAAGACTACTATGGAAAAGGTCCGCCTAGGTATCTCGCAAGCGCGGATGCACGCGCGCACGCAACTTCGCCAGAGAGCAGCCGCCGCCTTCTTGGAGGATGTGGTCGCGATTGGGCGGATAGCATCGAGCTCTACGGATACACCATCGCGCCAAGATCCCTCGGCCACCGTCGTCATCGTCTTACTCGTCGACCTCCTCGTCATCTTCCTCGTCATCTTCCTCTTCGTCTTTGTCTGCCCGACGATCCGGCGCACCCCGCTGCAACGGAGTTGGGTATGCGTACATCTGCTGCCGTCCGCGGCCGTGGTCCACGGGGGGGGGGGCGCGCCAGCAAAGGTCGAAACTCTGTTTTGCGGGACTGAGGAGCCACCACCGTGACTCCTTTTTGAATGGACTGTTGGGACGATCGGCGGGCCGGCCGCTCAATCGCTCGCTAGCATCCCACGCTTCCACGGCGCTGGCCGCCTGGGATCGCCGAGGCCGAAACGCCCACTACCGAGCAGGTTTACGGATACATCCAGCTTCCTCTCGTCGCGACGAGGGTGGGTTTCACTGATTCACGGATATGAGCGTACGGGTTGGAATACCGTGTACGGCAAGTCATCGCCGGGGGCCTCATGCAACGCGACAACACCACGGCAGTCCAACGCCAACCGGGTGAGGCTTTATCCCCTCTCCTCTGCTGCTTCAATGCCATCGACGCCCATCACAACAGCAGACTTTGCCGTTGCAGCCCGACTTCGGCGGACGTGCGTCTCCTGGGGTGTCGCGGGCAGGGTCGCAAAAGTCTATCGGTATCGTGCTACGGACCCTGGAATATCAAGGAACGTTCAAGGTTGAGTTTTTTCTTCTTCTTGGTTTTCTCTTTGGGGGGCTTCCCCCTCCAACCCCCCGCCCGCGCGATCGCTTATCGCGATTGCAATCCCGATGATGCGAGCGTGTCGCCACGGCGTCGAGACTTTGAGGGATCGAATGTGATAAACCTTTTGGGCCCAATCCGTACATCTTAGTCGATGATCAAACGCTCGATAGGGGGGGGCCCAAGAACGCTTGTCCTACAGGATACAGGCCACGGCCCTGTTTCGGACGGCCTCCTTTCTGATTTGCAGTCTTCTTCGTTATGTAAGGATTAAACTAAGTTTAAATAAAGCATGGTTAGACTTTCGGGAAGGGGAAAAAGGTTGAATGTCCGTCGAAGCCGGGGCGGGCGCCGCACAGACGCATCCGACACGAGTCCGCGGTGAAAACTCTGTCATCGCATCTTTTGCGTTCGCCAGGGCATGGGTTTGTTTCAGAAGCAAAGCCGAAGCTTGAGCTTCTCGGTCCCTCTCGCACCGGACGCCGGCCCCCCGGAAGGTTCGCGGAAGAGGGGGCGAGGCAGGGCCACCGTAGTGCATTGGCGGCGGGCTGCCGGACTGGTCGAGCGGTGCGAACCCGAGGAGGAAGCGAGTTTTGTGAGGGTCTGCGTCGTCCGGGTGATGGCTTCCGTCTGCAGGGGACGAGGCGAGGTTGTCCGACCGTCGGGCTCGGTGCTGTTGTCGACGGGGTGGGGATGCGGGTCGTCGTCGCGTGGCCCCACCGTCGGATAGCGGCTGGGGCACGGCACGGCACGGCACGGCAGTCACCATCGTCATTCGGGTGGGAAAACAAGGGCAGGTTTTTTGAGGGAGATGTAGGCATGAGGCCGATGATTCGGTCGGCATTGGCTACCAGAGTGTAGGTCGGCTCAAGAGTCCGTCAGGTCCCAGCAAATTCGGCATCTCACAGATCGCCGTGGAGTCACAAATCACATATTTCTTTCTTTTTTACATGTCAACGGTAATGGCTCTCCAGGAGAGGGATGACCGCCGAAGCCAAATATGGTACTCCTGTGTACCAACATCCATCCTTCAACAATCGTACATTGTAGTTGAGGTATGAATCCCTCCGGAATCCTGAGTTCCCTGACAGTCTCACCTTGAAGAGCAAGAATACCCAGGTTTCCTCAGTAGGATTGGTCAACATGTTTCATCATGGACGGCTTTTAGTAGTAGATGGGACCTCTAAACCAAGTCTAAACAGGCAGAAAGGTAAATCAATGAAGCCAAATATAACTCTTGTGCTAGTGTCTCCTCCCATTTTGATGACGAGCGACTTTTACACTCCGTGCTATCACCCACCCACAAGCTAATCTCAACGAAACAGCCGAGAAGGGTTAGACAACATTATCCCGGCTCTCACAGGTGACGGAGGAGCTTCCCGTTCATGAGATATCTCGGCTAAAAGATACTTGCAATTAGCCGATCCATAGAGAGAGGGAAGAAACTCGGAGCCGAGCTGCTTGGTCAAGAATACGGCCAACTAGAACAGGGCTTGCTTCAGCAAACCGAGTTCATTATCTAACAGTAGGGGACAACAAGCAGCTTAACTCGACGATGAAGTAAGAATGAGAACGACACAGGCCATTAGCCGACCCGATGAAAGTAATTAGGGAGGCCAAGAGAGAGGGACAGAGTTTCCAAAGGCGAAGCAGATTGCTCACTACCTGCTTCCGTTGGTCCGGAAACGTAGCTTGAAATGTCCTGCTAAAAAGTCCAAGGATGGAGTTTGAAGGGTAAGTCGGGCTATTTGTGCACGGAGGTGAGCCCGCTGAGCGTCAGCCAGCATTCCAGGGAATAATCCGGACAAACCTGAAGAACGGCAGAGTCAGCGTCAAGTAGGAATAGAAGCACCTCAAGCGAGGTCCGACGGCGACCAGAAAGGAGCACGATGCTAGCAAGGGGTGTCCGAACGACAAGAAAGGCTTTCGGGGACCTAACCCCCTTGGGCAGGCTTCGGGGAGAGAATGGCCAGTTGACGGCGACGAAAGTCAGGAGTCTCCCTGAACTGTTCAGGGACGGCTTGGTAAAGCTATTGAATACGTACTGAGGTCAAAAATATGAACGCTGTCAAGCCATCCATGATAGATTCGACGAGCAGGCCTTCGAGTGAAAGAATTCGAGCTCCGGGATATTGTTGTCCGTGACTGCGCCCTTGGAGACGAGTTAGCAGCCCCTTGAGACGATCGAGAAAGGAAGAGACAGTATGTGAGGAGGAACGGGCGCTACAGTCTACGGGCATAATTCTGCTTGGGATGATCTTGACACACCGGCGGCAACCATTGCTGCTAACGCGCCCGATGTGACCGTACTGCGGGCGACCGATGATAGCTTCGGTCTTCGTGGCCTTTTTGAATCGGTCGATATTGGCTAATCCATGTCGCCAGACGACGGCAGCCCCGTCGAGGCGAGTATTTCCAGACTATGCAGATACCTGCAGGCGACAGGGGGATCGAGTTTCGAGACAGCAGCGGCGCGATCTCCTTGCACAAGAGGCGCAAGTACGTTGGCCATCATGCCTCTGCCTTGTGGACTCGGGTTGTGCGTTGCCTACTTCGAACGCCTGGAGTTGACAAATACTTCTCAGACGTCTCACGGTCTTTTAGAAGCTGCCAAGTGTGGTCTCAAGCAGTACTTTTGGTACCGTGACCACTTTTGATTGAAAGTGCCAGATCATCGGGTTGAGAACGACCCTCAATGCTGAATTGTCTCTGCTTGTTTCCTAGATCCCATGTTCATGCGTATGTCGTATCGATGGCCCGTTATGCTTCTGGCGGCAGCCGTAAACCAATACCTGGCATGGCGGTGGGCAATATCTCTTCAAGAGTCAGCCATGAAGATGACTCGAGTCAATCCACGCAGCTCTTTTCGTTCGAGACCAGTCCCGCAACACTCACATAACAACGGTATAAGGTGACTGATCGGTCGGTCTACTTGGAGTCCGATGCTTCAGTGTCAGGGGTATTGAGTCTCGCTGCACAGCCTCCACCAAGATAGGGCGTTTCTACGTGGGGAACATAGTCCTCTTTCCGAGAAAGACGTAATTGCAAAGCTTGCCACGGAGAGGTAAGAAGGATTAGACTGGTGGATACTCTCATGACAGTCATGGACTGGTGTTACTGTCTTACTTAGCTCTGCGTCAGTCAAATAACCATAATCCTCTATATCCAGCCTCTTAGTAACACTGGTACCTAAACCACCTATTTGTAGACAAGTAAAGATTTGTCCTGTCCTTAGTTGCTTCTTATATGACGATAAGTAGTAAGAACTATAGTAACTAAGATTAATACAGGCTTTACATTGGTTTCTTTACAACTGCGTTTCATAAACACAAAGCAAAAGGCCAATGTGCCCTGTGAATCATATCACGCTATACAATTGTACTGCAAGAAAGCAGACTAGCTAGACTAGAAAGGAACTGCAATGATCTAAACAAGGAAGAACATGATAGACAACATGCTTAACGCTCTTGAATATAAGATAGGTTGTCCAAGGCTTTAAAGGCGTTAAAGACAACTCAATTTATCTGAACAGGAAGGGAAAGGGACCAGGTGTTATGCGATGTTAATGTCCACCTTTAATTCTCTCGTGGTAGAAGCCACTGCTCTAGGTGAATTATACCTTATTAGGTGGTCTATGAAGACTTGGTCTGGATCAGATATTCACAACTCCCTGTACCTTCAGCCGCCACAAACCACCTAGCCCTCCCCTGCATCCTCTACGACACGACCACCTGCCAAGGCTTGACCAGTCCTTCATCTCCCGTAGTGACCAGCATCTCCTCAACACCCTTGTTATCAGATCCCACGTCGTACCTCTTGCACCAAGTGATGTGGTTGATCTCGTATGGGCCATGGGCGGTTGGCACCTCTGCCACCACACGCCACATGCTTGATCCCGCTGCCGCCGCAGTCGCGCTTTCTCTGCTCGTGGCAGCCTCCTCTGTATCGCTTGTCTTGCCGTCCTCCTGATATACCACAATGAGGCTGTCGCTTCCCGTGCTGGCGACCATGCCGGACGTCGCGCTCCACGTCACTGAGTAGATGTCTCGCGTATGCACCTTGGGCAGGACAGCCGTGCACACCCAGTCCTCGCGCAGCGACCTTCGCATCGTGTTGGGGATGCCGCCCAGGCCACCGCGGAAGGCTGCACCAGGTCCCTCATCCTCCTCGTCCTCAACCTTCAGGCTCCATATCCGTATCGTCTGGTCTGCTGAGTAACTGAGAAGTCGCGGGAAGGCGCTGTCCTCCCTCGGCTTCTGCTCCCATTGCACTCCCCAGACAGTGCTCTCATGGCCCTCAAGCACCGCCACACACACCCACTCGCCGTCGCCGTCTTCGCGCCAGACGCGGACCGTGTTGTCGTAGCTCGCGCTCGCGAGGACGTCGGCGCTGTACCGTCTGCGTGAGTTCCTTCCAGGCACGTCCGGGCACCAGGCGATGCCCTTCATGTCACCGCTGTGCTCGTTGAGCACGGCGACGGTCTCCCACTCGTCGTCACCCTCGGTGGCGCCCACGTCCTCCCATATCCAGACGGTCTGATCTCTACTGCAAGTGGCGAGGTACGCACCCGACGGAGCGAAGGAGACGCCCTTGATCTCCGAGTCGTGGCCCTCGAGAACCAGCGTAAACTCCCAGTCCGTATCGCCGTCGCCGCCGTCGGTGGCACGCCTTTTCGCCGCGCCGCTGAGGTCGATCTCGAGGGGTTCCGGGGCGGAAATGTCGTCGCCGCCCGAGAACGGAAGCTCACCGTCCCAACGCCAAAGACCAGCGGTAGAGTCGAAGCTGCCGGTGACGAGGCATAGCTGTTGGGGAGGGAGGTTCGGCTTCCAGGTGACCGAGCGAATGGACCGCGTGTGGCCGCCGGTTAGGGTGCTGTGGGACGAGAGGGTGGATAAAGAAAAGATCTTGACCGATTTGGAGTAGGCCGTTGCGATGAGTGGGAGTGTCGGATGGGGTATGGAACACCACGCGCGCTCGTAAAGGTCGGGTGTGAAGGGCGTGAGAGGGAGCACTTGAACCGCCGAAGACGGCGACTCTGTCGACGGAGGCATTTCGATGGCGGTGTTGTATCTGGGGAGCGCGGGGAGGGGGGGTTTCGAGTATGGCCTTCGGTCGGGAAAAAAAAAAGGACTCGCCCAGATAGGATCAATCGGAAGGGAACAGGTCAGATCTTGCAAGAAGCAGTCGGACAAGATTGGCGGCCGATCTGGAGATGTGTGACCGTCAATCTCGAATTGGAAGTTGCTCGAGAAGGTCCCCGCCGCATGTGGAGTCGGGATGCGATAATACGGGTGTAATCCTTTTTTTTTTTTCCTTTTTTTTTTTTTTTGCAGCGATGGAGGGGCAACTGCCCCGCGTTCAGGGCCTCCCTGGCCTGGGCATCTTATCTGGCTGTCTGGGCCCGGGAAATTGTTCTTCCGGAACGGGCACCTCCTGTCCCGACTCCCGGCTGCCCAGGAACCCGGCCCCACCAGACGGACTCTGCTTCACCGGGAGCCATTCCCTTGCATTGATTCTCGGCCTCTCCTCCTCAACGGATGTTCGAGGGCAAAACATGTACATCACCACCGACAACGTACTTATTGGACTCGACAAAGTACCGCCAACGAACCCTCCCGATAGGGGCTCAAATAGCGCTCCATGCCCCACCCCCTCCCCCCGTTCAATTGAATCAGATCATCGCCATGGGTCTTGGTTGTGCAATGGAAGATCCAGTCTCATACAAATGAGTCTAAGACCTGTGGCACTTGGAACACACAGAACAATCCAACGGAAAAAGATGAACCAAGTGGGACCTGTGACATCTGAAACTCCACGGTTCGATCTACCCTTCCTGTGATTGTGTGTGTGTTACGCACACAACAAGGAACAAGCTTTTGCGACATTGCTATAGCCTGTATCGACAGCTACTTACCGCATGGTGAGACGAGCAAGCCGACATGGACGGCAAACATCGCATACAGACTCTTTCTCATCCCCCCTCCCCCCCTTCGGTCGTCTCATTGAATGGCAGTCGAGGGTTTCCGGACCACCGGGCTTCGTACCACGTCGTCAGCAGTACTCACCGGGCAGGATGGGCGACAGACGGGACAGGTTTCTTACCTCGGCTTGGGTCCATCATTTCCTGGCTCCGCGCCGACCAAACAATCGCCAGCCGTTGGACAACCCCGAGTCGGACAAAGCGGCCTCGTCTCCACCATCAAAAGATGATGAGCGACGGCCCGTTGTTTGAGATGTCGAAGAAGAATCGCCAGTTGTCTCTTACAATGGTGTTTCAAAGGGCTAACTAACGTGTGTGGCCAGGGAAAGCAAGCGCTGTCAAGATATTCGCTAGTCGTTCAGGTCTGTCAGCCCGCCACCCCAGAATCACACCGGTCAGCAGCCTAAAGGTTTGCTGGTGCACCGAACCTGTCCGTGTTTGCGGCGCTGGTCAGCCAGCTGTCGTCTGGTGTAAGATGAAGAGGGAGGGACATGGGCTCGCGCGACAGATGATTGTTCAGATGACTGGAGCGTCCGAACCATTCTGCGTACCGTCTACCAGTCAGACTCAAACCTCGCGCTTGCCTTTCATTAGTTCAGGAAGTCGGTAGACTATTTCTCGCGGGGCCGTACGAACCTATGTACAAACGACAGCGAAGGGGGAGGGGGAGGGAGGCGACAGGGGACCAGAATCGCATTGAGCAGCAGTCGCTCGTCCACTTCCCGCCTCCATTTCGCCGTCATCCATATCTGGCTGGCCTTCTTTCCAAGTTTGAACAAATAGCATTCGGACGGCGAAAACTCTTCGGCTTAAATGGGCTAGAGAAGAGAGCCATGGTGCACCCACGGAACGCCCGGAAACACCCATCATGGCCTACTATCCCCGAAGCTAGTGCGACTACCTAGACTACTAGATTGTCCAAAACACCCAGTGCCGACAGGCTTCCTTTAGGGCTCAGGGAAATGAGGACCATACAAGCATCATGGCCACATGGCATGAGGGGGGCCGGCCCTTTCGGTATTTTTTTTTTGGCTTCTTTCCCTGCCGAGTGGCGCGGCCTCACCGTTTCGCAAAAGAAAGGTAGAAACACACACCTACGGCGGTCTGGAATGCGGGCAAACATGAAGAAGTAAGGCAAATCGCAACCTCTGGAGACGACACCTTGATGCTTCACCAAGCCTTCATCGATCGACCAGGTGCCCCCCCCCCCCCGTCTGCCCGTCACAAGTCACAGCAGGACGATCACTCCCCTCGGCGCAACCGGATGGTCATCGGATGCTTCTTGCCTGGAAGCGGACGTCTGCGTTCCAAGGCTCTGTGTGTCATCGACCATTGCGGCTTGTCTCCGTTCCGTTGTCCAACTCGTCACCTCCAAAAACAGCAAGAGGCAAGACCACGGGCGTGGAAAAGTACGATTGTTTCAGGAGGTAGGCAGACAGGCAGGCAGGCAGGCAGCGCAAGCAGCGCAAGCAGCCATCCGCCGAGGCGAGGGAAAAAGGCGGCCCTCCGCCCATACGCTGGTCTCGCGGTCCTTTGCTTGACGAGGAGCTGAACCGCCAACCGAGACATTGGATTCAGTGCGCCATTCTGGACGACTCTGTACGCCGTGACATCCGTCACGCTCGTGTTTTCTTTTCCTTCGTCCCCCCCCCCTAACGGATACACTCCAATTGTAGTTCCGGTTCCGTGTCGGCCACATGGGCATAGGGGATGGCCGGCCGGAATAGAATGCCCCCTCCCCTCGGCGCGACCGTGACGACGGCCCGGAGGTCTGGGTCGATCGGGTTGCCGCCGAGAACAAGTCGGTCGATGGGCTTGTTTTTGCAGCAGGTGGGGAACGAGCTACTGCGCGAATGGTTCGACTGACGATTGTCTTGTCTTTGGAATTACCGACAGCAGAATCTCGCCACCCGGGGAAGCCATCACTGCCTTTCATCGTCAGCGCTGGTGAAGTGCGAGTGAGGCCACTTCGAGTCAGGTAGGCCGAGGGCAAGTTGATTCGCGGGAGGGTAGAGGGTGTTCAGGGCACACAATGACCACTTTCTCTGGCCATACTGGATCGCGCAGGCTTCGCAAACCATGTCCTGTGGACATCCGCTCCCTCGCCTGGGCTGACAAACTTTTTGTTCAGAGGCTCTGGTGTTCCCCAGAGCCAGCCAGCCAGCCAGCCAGCCAGGGTCGGAGGGGCATGGCGTCTCTAGGTGCATAGGTGCAGGAGAGATGATGCACCCCTTGCTCTCGCGCGCTGCATGTGTCGAGCAGCCCTGTGCGTCGCCGGCCAAATTTGCATCTGTGGCGCTCGCTGGCTTATAGCTCGTGGGCGATATCCATCCGTGCCACACACGCACACACAAATACACGCACACAAACACACGGACACAAGGAAATAGATGTGGTACGCTGCTTTCCCTCCTGTCAAGCCGAGAGAACACCACAAAACAGATGACAAGGGGGTGCGGCGGCGGCGGCGGCGGCTGCGGCGGCGTATACCTACAAATAAGACCTTGAAAATCTTGACTCGACCCGACTCGACTCGGGCTGATTGAAAACGGACCATGGAAAGAAACCAGAACCCCGACATGGCCGGTCCTGACAGTCGAAACCCATACGCATCGGGGCTAGCAATGACGTGTCGGGGAGGGGGGCGCACACCCAAGGCAGCACTGTACTGTACCGCGTTTGGCCGACCGTCAGAAGTTCGTCTTAGTCTTTCCTATGAATGTGTTTTTGGCTGGCTTAGAATAGATACTGAAATACGTAGTTAAGGCGGTCCCTCTTGAAGTCGCAAAGGTACAGAATTTGAAGAGGAGGAGAACCCCCCCCCCAGTCAGTAAACAACGTAGTATGAGTGCTGTGCCTAGTAATTCGAAACGGTATATGGTTTCTGTGGTAATTAGGAACGCACTTTGGGAACACCACACGTCGTGCCTCCCTTTCGATGGGGCAGACCTTACTGTACATACTCTGTAGTTAGTAGGTACCTTACCTTGGGTAGGTACCCAGGTAAAAGGAAGTC
Source organism: Colletotrichum tanaceti (assembly GCA_005350895.1). Taxonomy (NCBI): domain Eukaryota; kingdom Fungi; phylum Ascomycota; class Sordariomycetes; order Glomerellales; family Glomerellaceae; genus Colletotrichum; species Colletotrichum tanaceti. The sequence goes on from PJEX01000004.1 coordinate 21,246, forward strand.
AAGGGGGGGTGATGCCGCTTCGGGTTCAGCTGAAAAGCCCAGGCTGATGAGGTGAGCACTGCGGGAGAACAAAAAGAAACGAATGCAGGATAAGCGAAAGGGCCATCGGCCGGAAAGCTGCACAGTTCGCCGCCCACGGATTTTTGCATCTTGATGAACGAATGAACGAATGAACTTACTGGATGTCTTTCCTTTCCCCGAGGATTCAGGAACCCCTCACCCCCCCTGTTTGTCCGTTCGCAGGGATGAGCGTAGATCATGCATCCATCCATCTGCATCTCATCTCGTCCAAAAAAAATTAAATCAAAAAAATCCGACCTTGGGGATGCTCAGACTCCCGTCCGAAGCATATGCGAACAGCCTGTCCGTGGGGCGGGTGGTGGAGCCCTTGTACATATCGATCCGAATGCATCACTCTGATCACCAAAGAGAAGGATTTGTCTGTTCTCGTGCGGTTTCTCTCGCCTCCGGGTTGGTCCTGCAGCGGGGGGACGGCGCCGAGACCAGCAGCATTCCTGGAATCCTGAGCCAACCGTTTGTTCGAGCGCGACCAGCCGTGGCGTCGGGGCTAGGTAGGTGCTTTGGTGCTTAGGCAGGCGCCTCCAGAAGAAGTCGCCAAAAAAACCTACCCAAAAAAAAAAACAAGTCATTCATTGTCGAACAAAACCTGCAGGCATGCCCGCCCTTTCCAGCATCATCGAGGCCGAGGGGCGGTCGATGATGAGCCCATCCATCCCCCCCTTGATCCTGCTCCGTGTCTCTCAAGTTGCTGCTAACTTTATGCTTGCTACTGCTAGTCAGCCTGTGTATATGCCTATGCCCGTTCGGCGGTGGCGATCCGGGTTTGGTGTTGGATCATGTCTTGCTCGTCCTGCGTGTCTACGACATTTGCCATGACGGCGACTGGCTGCAACTGAACCGCACCCAGCTCCCTGCGCCAGGCTAGCCGGAAGTGGTTGGGTTTCGTTTCTTTTCCCTGTGTTTCATTCATCCAATTCATTCATGGGGAGGAGGGATATCGAACAGAGAGATGTTGCGCAGACGTTGGACTTCCGTCTCTTCCATCTCTTCTGTCGAATTCCTCACCAAAGTCGCACCAGTCGTCGTAGCAAGTTTGATAGTCGAGTGCTTCTTACTTCTTTCTGCCCGACCGGCCCAGGGAACAAGACTAGCCAATCTCAGGACTCGCCGCTACTGCGAACAATAATAAACCTCTTTTTCGGCGCTAGGCCGTCGCGACCAGCAGGTGACCGAAAGATCGTGGGCCCGAGCTGGACGAGGGCGAAAGGGAGATGGAGAGAAGGAGGGAGATGGTCGCCGGCTATGGGAGAGAACTAGCCGCATGGGAAAAGAGGCTTGTCCTGTCTGATCTTGATCGGCTCGGATGCTCGCTACCGAAAAACCACACCAACACTCACCCCCCTCGACCCGATCGAATCCATCAGCTCAGACGTGCCCAGGAACACCCGGCTCTTGGCCAGGCGCGGCAATATTGCCTAGTAGACCCGTCCATTAGGTCTCCAGCAACCCTTCCTGACTATCTGTGGAGTAGCCTCACCACTACGTGACGGTTGTCGCGTCCGCTAAGGGTAAAGGAAGGTGGGAAACCATCTTCTCAATCTCAGCTAGGCCTTTTCGTGACAGCCACACTCCGAGGCCAGTGAGGATACTTGGCAAAAGGCCGCGCCCAGCGTCTCTGAGAGTCCCGTACCGCCACCCTCCATGTCTCACTCTGACAGACACCCTGAATAAAATGTCCTGCCTGGATAGACCCCCCCCCCCCCGCCGGTCTTCCCTGAGGAATCACGCCCTCCCCCCTGATTCCCTTTAACTTGGTCAACGGCCTCCCCATTCCCCGACTTGCCACGCGAGTCCAAAGATCTATATCATCAAGCCGGCCGAACTTCGCGGACCGAGTGTGAGAAAGAGAGGAAGAGATTGAGTGTGATAGAAAGAGAGAGAGAGAAGGAAAGAAAAAGAGAGAGACATTCGAGAACGACACTATCACGGGTGGCCCCATCCCCAGTCAGTTGCCGCCAACATGTCCGCAAGGATAGAAGCACTGTTCGAAAGGTATCATGGGCATGTGGTCCCAAGAGCCTTCAATGGCGGCTTCATCACGCTCAGCTTCGCCGTCAGTCTGATCGGCGCAGCATCCACACTCGAGTTGCTGAACAGGCGAACTTCGCCCAAGGGCAAATTCAACCAGTACGCCGTGATCCTTCGACGGCCACTGCGTGGCGATCCTTGGCTAACACTCGTCGGGACAGTCTCCTCCTAGTCAGCTCCGCCGTCACGATGGGCGGCATCGCCATTTGGTGCATGGTGAGTCGGTTTCCCCTGCAGACCCGCCGCTTGTATTCGCTGACACGTCCGGTTTCTCTCTCTCTCTCTTTCAGCATTTCATCGGTAACCGAGCCATCGACTTGGCCGACGGAGAGCCCGAGTTGCAGATTGCGTACTCGAGCGGCTTCACGGCCTTGTCCTTCTTCGTCCCCATCGCCGTGCTCCTCGCCGCCTTCGTCGCCGTCGGTATCAACAACACCGTGTCCTGGTGGCGGGTTTGCATTGGAGGCGTCTTGGCCGGTGCCGCCATCTGCGGTATGCATTATCTCGGCAACAACTCCATCGACAACTACATCTGTATTTATAACCCGATCAACGTCGTCGGTGCGGCCCTCATCGCCGTTGCCGCCAGTATCGTCGCTCTCGCCCTCTTCTTCGTCTTCCGAGCGGCGTGGACCACGTCTTGGTGGAAGCGCGCCGCGTGCTCCGTCGTCTTGGCCGGTGCGGTCTCGGGTATGCATTGGTGCGCTGCCACCGGCACAGAGTACCAGCTTGTACGTCTCAACACCGGGAGCAACGAGCTGTCCCGCAACACCACCGTCATTGTCGTCATTTGCCTGGTAGGTTTGGCGAACGCTGCTGTCTCCGAGACGATGATAGGCTGCTAATATGTCTCGACAGTCGATTGGCGCTTGTTTCGTTATGGGCGGAACGGCCATCTATACCGCCCGCATCATGAGACGCTATGCCAGCAAGGCTCAGCAGGTTGTTATCGCGGCGGCGGTGTTCGACAAGCACAACCGTATCCTTGTCAACCCGGACGGTCTGATCCCGACGGAGAAGATCACCGACACGTTCCTCGAGAAGAATGCCAGCGACACCTTTAGCATTGCCCATCCTCTCTTCCTGTGGATGTTCCAGGCGTCGCGGAACTGGTCGGGCATCTCGACGCTCGTCGGCGGCATGTCGAACCACTTGGCCCACCTCCCGAGGCGTGGTCGCGACCGTGATTCCCGCGCCGGCATTCAGCTCATCAATGAGCACGGCGAGCTCATCGATAACTACGACGTCATCTTCCGCGAGCTCTTCTGCGTCGCCGCTGCCGGCCTAGCCGAGAAGATGAAGGAGCACTTGACATCTGTAGGATTGCTCTGGGACGAGATCCTGCCCACTGGTGCCAGCGGAGAACGGCCTGGGCACGGCACGAGCAGCCAACAAGACGGCACCGCCGCGAGGCCCGACGGGACAACGAGAAAGGTCAAAACGTCCAGCACCGCGGCCGATCTCGCGGAAAAGGGCATCGGCCGTCGTAAGCATCACGAGTTCGGCCGCGGGGCGCTCATGTTCCTGGTCCGACGAGTGCAGACGGACCGTGAGACCGAGAGGCTGGAGGCTGCCGGTTACCGTTTCGCAGAGCTCCGCCAGGTCAGCAACATCATCGGGTCCAGCATGCAGATCAAGTCGGCCGACTTCGAGTCCAAGTTGCACAACATGGCCGCGTACGCCAACGAAAACAACCAACTCGAGCCTGGGGTGCACATGGGATTTTTCGGCATCCGCGCCCGTGTTGGCAGCTACGGGTTCGACGTCGCTGTCCGCAAGGGCGCCCGGCACCTGCTGCCCAGCGTGCAGATGCCCATTGACCGCATCGAGCAGTGGCATCTGGATTTCCTCCGACAGCTCGACCGACTGACGGCCCTCGGCATGAGCAGAAGGATTGCCTCCCTGAGCAACGTAGGCACGAGAGAGGCGCACTTCGCGGCTCAGTTGACGGACAGCCTCGACGCATTGCGGACCTGGATCGATGACCCTATTCTCAACGAAGCCATCCTTACCAGCACCGTTGTCACGCTACCGGCGAACCATGGCCCTGGCGATGCGGCGCCGCCTCAGCCGACGAGCCTGATTGCTTTCCGCTTGGTCATCCCGATCCACGTCAACGTCACCAGTCCCAAGTGCGAGTTCATCCCATTGAACTTCTTCAAGGTCCATCAGCTTGTCGGCCGACACGCGTCGCGGAACCTTGCCTTTACGCAGTCGGTCCACCGCGAGATGGCGCCGGTCCTCCAGTCCGTTCCTCCTCTCGAGAAGCCGGCGCCGGCAAAACACAGCGACAAACAATCGCGCCTGTCATCACGTCTTCGGAGGTTCGGCAAACTGAGCTTGTCGCACCCGGTTGACTCGGAAGGGAACCCGATCCCCACAGTCCTCGGACGCACTTCGTCGGCGACAAACTCAAATGAATCAAGCTCGACTCTCAAGCTCTGGTCGGGACGTCGCGACAGCGATGCCCTGTCGCCGGGGACCTCGAGCTTTGAAGCGGCTCCTCCGGCGTACACAAATCACGAGGCGGGTAACCAGTCGACGCCCTTCGGTGGCATCATGGTGTCGGAGGAGATCCGAGTTGAGGTCTCCAACGCCGACGATGTTGCGCACCCCGTGGCTCACGAAGCGACGATATCGCATCGGCGGACGCCGACGATGATGATCAGACGGGCAAGCGACAGCACCGGAAATATGGTGGTTGGTGAGCAGGCGGGCACGGCGACGGAAGAGGGGCGTAGCAACAGCAACGCCGGCGTCGGCGTCGGCGGTAGCGGCGGCGGCGGCGGCGGCATCGAGATGCGGACGCTGCAGGTGGCCGAGGTGAGAACCAAGGTTCATGCCGGCGGAGCGACCCAGACGTCGAACGTGGAGGCGGAGAGAATGAACGAGGCGCCGACGTTCGTGGACGAGCTGTTTGCAATTTCCATTGAGAACCGGTAAACGTGCTTTTGGGGCGGGTTGTTGGGCTTTGGCGTAATGTTGCTAGGGATTGGTTCATTTGTGACACGTTGGACTGGCGGAAGCATGAATAGATACCCGGAATTACGCTGGATAGGCGATAGGTAGGCGGCAACCATGGAAATTTAATGAATGTTTCGATGCCATGCAGGCACATATGTACCTATCTTGATGTCTGTCTTGGCCATGGATCGTGAGGAAAGCACGGGTAACGTACCTCAGTGAATATGCATATAACAGCTGGGTTATGAATCAATAGATACGCCTATCTATTAACCTAAGCAACTAGGTACATTACCATGGCGCTGGACATTGTTTAGATGCATGATCAAGAGACACGCAGAAGTCCCCAATCCGGGCCTACCAATGACGTCAATCATTGCCGGATTGGGCATGTCGGGAAGCAAGCATGGACATGGGGCTGAACAAGGGGGCGGCTTTTGAAGGTGTCCACTAGACAGACATACTTAGTTATTGATATCAATGATTTGGATGGTGTCTCTTCGCTTCGTTTCGAACTCTCAGATAGTGACAGATGGAACCTGGGCAATCCAGTATGAGCGGTACGGTGTTGAGAAGTTGGAATGGCTCAGGGCGCATTTTCCCATCTGGCTTCGAGACGAATGCGGTGCCTGCCGCAAAATGGCAACCTCCTCAAGCGTGCCGCTCCAGGTGTATAAGACTTGAAAACTGAATAAATAATCATGCCTCATTATCACCCTCATCCTATCCACTCGCTCCAACCCCTCATTGCTCTGTTGCCCGGGTTGGCAAAAGCTTGACTAGCTTTTCGTCTCTTCAGGGTGTTCTTGCTGGCTCCTGACAACGACAACCGGTGTCGGTCCGGGTCTCGGTCCGCTCGGTTGGGACAGCAAGCGGCACCCGCCAATTTTTGATTTCTATGTTGATTTGGAATATAAAATGTTTCCGTTCGTACCTCTCGGCGCCGGTCACGAAACTCCCAGCAGCGGAACAAGCAGCAAGAGCACGAAACCGATGAACACGGTTGGCATGCGATAACCCAGGAAGACCTGCCCTGAATATGCCCCTTATCGGCGGGTGAAGGAGGCCCTCAAGGAACGCGACCCCCATCGACCGGTGGTGCAAGGCCTCTCATTGCTGACTGGTTGGGGACCAAGTACTACGTACGACCTCCTTGCCGGCAATGAGGACATCGAGAGCTCCCACTCCGCGACGCGGAGCAGGACTCTCGAGGCGATCCCCGTGCCGAAGCGGTCCGACCTTGTGGGCGCCCACAACGACTTCCGCATAAGCGTGTCCACCGGCCTGAGAGCCGCCTTGCATGGCGCCAGCGTCGTATACCACTCGGGAGCCACGGTCTGCAGGAGACCGCCAGATGCCTCCGCCGCATGAAATCCGCATCCAGGGCCAAATGCATCATCGACTGCACGGGGTCTTTCACCGACCCGATCCGTAAGATGGATGGATGTCCCTGGCTTCAAGACCATCGTCGCCCCAGCCTGGAGAGTCCACGGCCATCCTGCCCGGCCAACCTGGGCCTCGTCGACCCCTCCATGTCCGACGGCCGCACCATCTTCTTCTTGCCGCGGCAGGGCAACACCATCATCGTTGGCACTCCCCCCCCCCCAACGGACCCGCGTCCATCACGCCGAATCCGCTGCCCGGGAAAAAGTCGATTAGATGGATCCTCAACGAGATCAACATACCTCTCGCTGGACATCAAAGTCAGACGTGGCGACATTCTCGCCGCCTTGTCCGGACTCCACCCGCTCGTCAAGGACCCCAAACTCGTCCGCAACCACTCTCGTCGACGTCTCAGCTTCGGGGCCCCCCTGACCCGCGTGGACGGCCAATGGACGACTTGCCCAGAGCTACGGCGACCGCGCCTGGTCCATCGCCGCTCTCTGGCAGCCCACGCTCAAACGCTCAAGCGCTCCCCCGCGCGCGGCGAGCGCCGAAGGTCATGGACATCGTGGCCGAGGAGTTCAAGTGACGGGAACAAACAAGCTGCGACGGCAAGATCTCGAGTGGCGAGAAAACGAGGTGCCACGGCGATGCTGCAGTGGGCCACCCTTCTCTTCTTCATGCGTCCGCATGCTAAAGTCCGCCGGCTAGCCGTCGCGTTCCTTGAGTCCACGGGGGGTTGCCTAGGTCGATGCTTTGCGTCATCCGCAAACAGGTCGAGCAGCGCAAAGATTGACTTTGCCAGCTCGCTAGGAGCACAAGATGTGCTCGCGCCACGACGACGAACCCGCTGACGAGACAGTAGCTGCCCGCGGAGACTGCGATGCTGCTTCGCGTTGGAGGTAAGCCGGAAAGCTTGTTTCGTTCAGTGAGCCGTGTCGGCCGTAAGGTAAGCGGGAGAGAGGTGACTTGAGGGTGGCGAGGGAGGACTCGAGATGCAGAGCAACAAGTTTAGTCGAGGACAAAGAAGAGTGGTGCTACTAGTCGAATGTCTCGGACGGACAGACTGGCCCGGCCTCCTTACCCCCCAGTATGGTTGAGCAATAAAACATGGGACCGGTTGGTTGCTCTGGAACTTATGTTACACTTCAAAGAGGACGAAAATGGGTATCAATAGGTGTTGGTTGTGAGTATCCAAAGAGTTCTTTTTCCTTTTTTTCAAAACACTAAGATCCTACTTCGTAAAGTGATGTAGCACATCTAGAAAACATGGTCATGAACCTCGTTTCAGCCATTCCAAATATGCCAGTGTACTATCCCAGAGAGCCTAATTCTAACTCCTCGGGAATTCTGAATGAACAACGCTTTTTGTCCCCTATGACTTGCGTGGGAAGAAAAAGTAACTGCCGCCAAAGCTCCTCGCAATGCATCATGAGATTGTCCAGGCTTGCCCAAGCCTTGTAAATGCCACAATAACTCCTCATGCAAATGACCCAATCCCATTGTCTATGATTTTCCCCGTTCTTTCCAGATGATGTGGTCATGATATCTTATCGCAGAATAAATAGCAACTCCCCAGCACATAAAACCCCCCCCAAAATGAGGGTTGTTGATGTCAGAATACAATAGTTGAATGTCAAGAAAAATTTGCAAGAAAAAAGTGGTATCATAGCTTCGTGCTAAAGCTGAAGAGTGAAGTTTCGATTAAGAGCAGCAAGACTGCTCCATTCGTAGGATTTTCGTGTGCGAAATGTCTAGCTGGAGGTGCTGCTAGCTCGGCGCATTTCAACGCTGTCAAAGCCTTTGGGGGCATTCCCCATGCTAAAAACGCGATGCAGGAGACTGCGCTTCGTCATGCTAGTCCGGCGGTACTGGTAGTCCTGGTCATACGGGCATGACAGGGTCGGGCTGCTGTGTTGGCTCTGTCGCTCGAGCTCGGCGTCCCAACCGTAGATGTCTTCATCAGGCGCAGCGTGGCAGTAAGACCCGTTCTCGCTCTGGACAATGGGGACGGCCTCCTCCTCTGGCGGAGGCTGCACGCTGATGCCAAGTAGGTTAGAAAAGTCGGTGAATTGGCAGTCGATCGGTGGCGACGTTGGCAGTGGCAGCTCGCTTGACTTGTCATCCGCGGCAGCAGCAGCCGCTGCCGCCGGCACCGCCATGGCCTCGGCTTCAGGCTTCTCGCCGTCCGCCTCCGCCGGTATGGCGGCAGGAACGGCAGGAGTGGCCATTGCTGGGGAGGGTGCCACGACATTCTGAACTGGCGACATCATCTCAAGCTTGGCATCGTCGGCGATCTCCGTCGTGATCCTGAGCGGAGCTGGGGTTCGTGATCGAACGCGGATCGGGCGTCGTACCAGCCAGGGCCGGCTGTTGCGGTACGGATTCAGTTCCTTTGCGGCCATACCACCGTTACATCCACCATCGATGTGCTGTGAACCAGCGAGCGCAACCTTCTCAGAGTCCCTGCTCGCCTCTTCCGCCACTGTGAGAGGTAGTCGTTTGCCTGGATGGGGCTCCTCCCAAGGGTTGAAGAGGTGACGGACACGCAAGAAACCGTCCAACGGGAGGTGGGAAGACGATGTTGCTGGGGTGGTGGATGTAGTTGATGGCATGACCTCTGATTCCTATAATGGGTTGCTGTGGCTGGCTTCCGCCATGGTGACGTCTCCGTCCATGATGGGCGCCGAAGAAGGTGCGTTGTTGCGGCGGTTAGATCGCGACTTGCGATGCAGTCCCAGCTTTGCGCCAACCTTCTTCCAGCCATTGTTGTGGGCCGTCAAGGCCCGTTGGAGGCCGCCGGGCGAGGTACTGAATGTCCAGTCCGACGTGGGCGGCGTAGTAGGAGGCGTCATGGGCTCTGTGCCGGGTGAGGCGGCACTGCCGCTGTCATCCGTCAGTCCTTCGCGCTCCACACCCAACGCAGAGGCCGATCGACTGGTAGCTCCACTGCGACCAACAGTCAGCTGAGGAAGAAACTTGGAAGATCGCTTGGGTTCTTCTAACCTGGTCCCGGCGCCCTCTACCAGAAGGCGAGAGCGTCCTTGCCGCGCATCATGTCCGTCCTCCTCCATGCGCACATCGCCGTGACCAGGCATGACGGACTCAATAAAAGGCACGAGAACGGAGTCGTTCATGAGCTCATAAACGATCTTGACGGCCTCGTCCAGTTCGGAAGGAGAGGGAGGGGTAGGAGGGCACTGCTGGGCGGTGAGACGATCCCGTACACGAGAAGGCAGGTTGACTTCTCGGGGAGCGTAAGGAATGATGTATGCCTGCATCAGCTTCTCCCATAGCGAGCAAACGTGCTCTTTGCCGTCGCCGATCCACTCCTGATTAGTAATGATCTGCTGGTAGGCCGTGCGATACCGCTCGGCGTCCATGGTGAACTCGAGCGTTTCCAAGCAGTGATTCTGAGAAAGATAGGCCATCAAGGCTGCTAGCGTCCATGGCGGCGAGGAGGTGTTGGACAGGATTTCCGAGAGTGAGGGTGGCGTCAGGATAACGGCGCCCGGCATCAAGGCCCCGCTGGTGGGCCTGGACCTTGACATGATAGTGGTATGTTCCCAGTCCGCGACAGCTAGAGCCGGACTGGGCGGTGACAATTCCCTCTCGGGCGATGGCGATGGACTCAGGTAGATGGGGGAATGTCTTCTTATCCTGGACCTTTTCATTTCTATGCCGAGTTGTCCGAGTAGAAAACGAAAGGTACCAGATGTGCTATTCCGGGGAACAGCGACGAACAGAGGTAAAGGGGCAGTCTTGTGTGCCTAGAGTCGGCTCAATGGACCCATAGAAGAAGGGCGTTGAATGGTGTGCTGAATTGTGTTCTCGAGAACAGTTTTCGATTTCCAGAGACGCGGAAGAAGCCAGGCAGGTATCGCGGCTTGGCAAGTTGATGTCGATGTCCTCCAAAATTCTTGCTTGGCAGTCGGGTAGCCTCAATGATAATACCACACGGTTTCCAAGTGACTAGATCCGAAGCAATGTGTCGTTTGGGGCCGAAACTCGGTCGTTTGGTTCGATGGGCGGTTTTGAGGGTTAATCGTGAATGCTGTTGGTGTGTTACTGAGGTGTCGGGATCTCTCGAGACTCTAGACAGCTATCGGTCGAGAAAGCTGATGTGCTGAGACGGATGGGGCCCACGCGAGGTAAATAGCCCAGAGCGTTGTAAGTGGGAGCAATTCCTCCAGGCGGGCTCGAAAAGAGGCTTGCACTAAGACCAGAAGGGGTACGCTAGAAGTGTCTTGGTGACGGGAATGGAATTGACTCGTTGCAATCGGCAGTGTGCGTGCAAAATGCTGCTTGCAGAATGTCGCGGAAGACAGTGAGTTCAAGGCAAGAATGCAGATGAGCCACCAAGGTAGACCAGTAGCAGGATGCCGGGGAGATCTATGCGGAATGCAACCAAGCCACGCGTTCGACAGTCGCCCAATACAGTTGAGAATCGATACGGTGAAGGGAGGGGTCGCTCTTTACGTTCGTGGCTTGCAGAGGTAGCGACGTGACGTCTTGCAGGGCTAGGCGATTTCGAGTTCGGGATGCGGATGCTGATCGAAGGAAACGAACGATGCGGAAGGCGGTGGTTGAAATCGTCGGGACGGTACAAAAGAGCAGGGTGCTCAGGAATCCGGAGCTGGGGGGGATAAGAACCGAGCAAAGGTGTAGCGGCGAATGAACGGCCAGTGAAGGAAAGGGTTGTGTGGCGGCGCGAAGAGCAAAAACCGACGGCGAAGTGCTTTCGTAAGGGTGTTGAAGGAGGGCGGCAGAGATATATGTGCGATATGTTGTATGTTCCGGCGACGGGTATCTTTGAACTTTGAGGGTATCACGCGGAGTTTGACCGTTGCGAACGACGATGACGGAATGGTTGTTGTGTATCGTGAGAGAGTGGAAGAAGGAAAAAGGAAAAAGGAAAAAGGTCTAGAAATGTCGAGGGCGGATCGGGAGTGTTTGAGAGGAAGAGCGTAGGTGAAGCAATGGCGGTAGGAATGATGGGGACGGCGGGTAGAGGAGAGGACATGAGATAGCTAAAAAAGCGTCTCCCCGTTCCCCGTACTGGCTCAGTCAGGCAGAGGAGGGAGGTACCTCTTGGGCGGCGGCCGTACCACACCGTAGACGACGGGAGAAGGCAAGGAATGCTGGAGTAAGGTCAGATCAGGATGGTACGGGGCCAGTAAGAGGAAGTGCTCCGCACCGACTAGCGGGCCCTGTATCGTGTACCTCATGTACCTGTCCCCGCAGCGAGTACGTACCTATACCCTTTTGTCTCTGCTTGACATCACCATCCAGCGAGGGAAGCCGGGTAGGAGTACTTTCCCACTGCCTCTTTGGAGTGTACAAACCCACCCACACCATCGTACCCACGCACCCACGCGCAGACACACTAGAAGGACCCTCGTTTGGCACCTAGTCTCCAGCAGGTGAGCAAGGGGGGGCAAGAAGACCGCGAAGCCTTTTAGGGGGGAATCACATCAAATCAGATTCCTTCTACGTCTCCATGCCATCCATGGTCATCCCCCCTTTCCCCAATCCACCAGACCAGCACCAACCAGGACATCCCCAGCCCAGTCCAACGCTCTTGCCTGTTTGGAGGGCGACCAGGACAACGGACGGCACGCTGGACGGGGCAACGAGGGCAAGGTGAGCAGGGGAGGCCTGATAACAGGGGGAGGCGAGGAACAGGTTCATGATGCGGAAGCCTGAAGGTATCTGACGCGGCCTAGGTAGCGAGCAAGCCGCAGTAGGTACTTGATTATGAACTTCTGCTCAGGTATCACCAGAAGAAGCGCACTGGCCCACCACGGACGGAAATGCCTACGTAGTACGGCCTATGGGCGTGCTTACAGGGGCTTGTCAGCCAAGCAGAGGAGATAGAATGGGGCAGGTGGTACATCATTGCCTGAAAGGAGAAGGCGGCGGACGGCCCAGTGGTAGCCAAGCAAAGGGAGTGTGCATTGTATCTCTTGTCGTCTCTCTCTCTATCGCTCTCTGCTTTCCATCCTGCTGCGATCTGGGAGCTGTCCATCTCGGCTTCGACCGCAGAGGAGAAGACAGACAAAGTGACGCGAGAAGCTTTATGCAGTTTGTATGGACGAGAGCTGGCCCGATTGTACGATACACAACCACCGCAGGCAGAAGCGGGCACCGGTTACCGGTGTAGGCATGTTGTGACTAACAAGTGACGCGTTGCTCTTGCGACAACGGAGTGGCACAGAGGCGGGGAGGATTATTACACGTGTAGTTGTTGTCTGACAGAAAGTAGCAGCAGCCTGAGAGGGACGGGACGGGAACGGGCAGCCTTTCGGAGCCTGGAGTCTAGACAAGCCAGCGCCGTGTGGCCTGTGGTCTTGCCTGTCCGATTGTTCTGCGGAGTCGCATCATCGCAAAGGTTGCGGATGTGACCCCCTGCCCTGTAGTAGCAGGGTATGATAAGGGAATGGGTAGGGTCGGCGCCTTGAAGGCTGACCGCAAAGTGAAATGGTCTGAGCAGGTAGTGAATATTGTGCGACGGACAGCCTTCTGGGAGGGTGAAATGGAAGAATGATAGAAGGCGGGATGGAAGGGCGGGAAGAAGAGAAGCAGACGGGAAAGGGAAAAAAAAGGAAGGAAAAAAGGGGTTGGGACTGCAAAGCAAACGGAAATGGGTGGGGCAACAGTACCTAAGTCGTAGTAGAAAGGTGTGTGTGGGGCTTTGCGTCTTTGGTGCGCGCTAGAAGATTTCAAAAGCGGGTCGAATGGCCCAATGACAGCGTTGTAAGGAGCGATCATGCCCGGTTGAGGGAAGTCTGCATGGAAAATGGCAACAGCACTACGGATCAAATGGAAGGAAAATGGAACAATTCGAAGAAGGGCAAGACGTTTCGAAGGGAGACGCAGGGAGTGGTGGGCAATGGTGAATTAACTGGAGCGGGGCACGGGTCTCGGGGGGGCTAGGCGTGGTCTCTTCACTGAAAGTATTCTTCATTCTCTCTATCACGGCATCGCCCCCTGCAGCCCCCCCAGTATTCCTTTGGCTGCTAATCTATCCGTAATCGTATACCCCCTTCACTGCAATTTTTTTGGTGTGCGCTTGACGGCACAGAACCACATTCAGCAGCTATTTCTGGGTCCTTCTCCCCCATCCCCCCCCATGTTGGGCAACGTTTGGTGGCAACTCAATGGTCTAGACGCCGCCATCCCCAGAGACAGTGCCCGTTTTCAACGGAGACGACGCCCGCCATGGCCGCTGGTCAACGCTATTGGATGCCACACTGGGACTTCGAAGCCGCTGAGCCCGATCCAGTCCTACTTCCCGTCAATTCTTCCGCTGCCCGCCGTGACAGCTCTTACCATTCCCGCCAGTTCATTACTTCCGCGCTGTTGGCATACATCAACCGTTTTTGTGTAGTCGTCCACCACATGTTGGATGGCCCCCACAATGTCACGATATCTCGCAGATGGGACGGACATTTCATCCCCATCGCTACCTAAGGACAGGCAGGTGTCATGGTCCACAGCCTCTCTCCGTTGCCCGCACGCCAAAGTGAGGAGAAACCGTCATCGTGGTCCCGGTGTGTGCCGACTATCCTTCTTGTATGCTTGGCCCCATGGCCGTTTCCCCCGTTTCATCCCTATTGGCGCCCAATCACCTTGCGTACTTGGCGGCCATCCATCCATCGAATCCGTCTACCCTTCCCAGCCTTCCTCTGGTTCTCCATCCTCTCGTGCCTCTTTCGATGCCGTCGGGCGCCGGCCTGACGCTTTTGACGGGCGTCCTTCACAACGCATTCCAATGGCGTAGGTAATTTGATGTCACGGATTTTACAACAATCGCCGCATGCCTCTTTGGCTCGGACTATGAGCTTGAGAGCATTCCCTCGGCCCCATGCCTCGATGTTTGATGCATTCCTTCAGTGACAGTCTCCGAAATCCGAATTCTCACAATGCACCATCACCTGGCTTCAACTCGTTCCAAGGGATGTCATCCGTGCGCGCGCCCGTTTGCCCACTCTCACACTCTGAGTACACTCACCCACACGCTCTCTCTCTCTCTCTTTCTCTCTCTCTTTCCATCTCTATCTCAACTCTGGAGTCACAATTTTGTCTCGTTCGCTGGTGTCCGTTGCGCTCGGTTCATACCCTCGCTCATTCCCCCCACTTGGCCGTCTCTTCGTCTCATCGTCCATGGATCAACCCAGTCACGTTCTCCCTTCAGCCAGCTCCGTTAAAAGCGACAGATCCCAGGGCCCTCCCTGCTCGTCTAGCTTCCAGCAATGGCTGACTGAGCACTTACGGAGCATCACAACACACCTGCGGCGGTTCACTGAAATGAGCTTCTGAATACCTAGGTACCTGCAGACTACAGTAACAATGAGCCCCAAGCCACGGCGGCGGACCCTCCTATCCCTCACCCGTAACGTCGCACGTCGTTGTATCATATCACCGGCGGCCCGCCTTCTCATCCCCGGTGATTGCCATCGTGACTGACTTGTTGACCTGTTCACTTGGTGACTGGATGGCTGAGTCGATGACTCGGTGTGTGGAATCATTTTCGACATGCTTGTCGGTGTGGACCAAAACGATCAGCCAAAGTCGGGCATTCCTGGCATTTGCTCCTCGGTCACTCCATGCCGGGCTTCGCGGACTCCCATGTACAGGCGATACGGTGTACTGTAGCAACGACTGTCAAGGTCAAGCGTAGCAACGATGCTCTCCCCTCCTTGGCCGGTCAATCTTGAGCTTGGCATTGCTTCTTCCCCATCCAGAACGCTCCTCGTCTCTCCGAGTTTCTGTCTCGAATTAATGCACATCACCAGACTCGCGTCCTCAGCCATCTCCCTTAACTTACCCCAGATCCAAGACGGACTCCCATGCCCTTTTTTTTTCCCTTTTGGGAGGGGGGGGCTAGCGCAGTGGATCAGCAATAAGAGCATGCTATGGGCTCCGATATCTGATCACTAGGTATGCAGGCGAGTGGGATGCCGCTCTTCGACTTTCCGACCGAAGCATAATGCCATGAGACAAGCCACGAACATGATGCGGGCGCCATCGTGCCAGAGCCAAGGCAGGCAAGGCAGGCTACGAGAAGCCAGCCCGTCTTCACTCACTCGCACTCACACCTACGTCCGACCGGGAGGGAGAGTAGTGACGCTTTGCCATCCTCCTCATGCTCTTTCCAGGGGCTAAAACCCCGGGGACGACTCCCGATAGAACCCGTGAGACCGAGATGCGATGTGCCGCATTCCAGCATGTGGCGTCATAATTCCTGTCCGAACGTCTCTTTAACGCACGGGTACGGTACCTTCTCACCTTCTCTAGCCTAGCCCTTCCCCTCGTCTCTTGCGCTCTCAGGTGTGTCGCCTCGCGACATGAGGCGACAATGCGACGATGAGAGAGGTAGCTTTTGGGTTTCAACAGAAGAAGCCCGCCCTTCCCCCTTCACAACAACTGCAGCCATCATTCATCCCAGCTTGACAACCAAGAGCATCTGACACCTAGGGCACCCATCGCATCACCCCCATGCCGGGTACCCCAGAGTGCGGTGTTCTACGGATATGGTGTTCGTTGGTCAGCCTTCCGAAAGCAGAAAGTGACACTCGAAGACTAATGATACTAGGGTCACGACGCCCGCACGAAGGACAGACAAGTCTAGCGATGGCGGGTTGGCGTGTCGGGTTCCATGCCTGCTTGCTAATCTAGCTGATGCAATATCCCATTCCGTGGCCATGATTGGCCATTGGATTCTGCTGCTGAAGAAAGAACACAAGCAAGCAAGCAGGCAGGCAGGATGGGCAAGTGAACAAACAGTTGTCTCTCCGTCCAGTATTTTGGCCAGAAGCACCCTTTCGATCTCATCATCAGCGTTTTGACGCACTCATACGCCCTTTGGTTGGGGATGTCAGCAAACACACACACACACACACCATTGGCCCGGCAGTTGAGGAGGGTGGCAGTCCACACATTGCCTCGCCGTGGCGGCTGACAGTGATGACACTTAGGACGACGGGTGTCGGGATATGAGCTAAACCCCGGCAAGCACTGGGGGTGGTGCAGAGCCTAGAGGAGTCCAAAGAGGCAAACCCCTTGGGGGCCGAAACGGCGTGTATTCCGTGACAAAAGTGAAAAGAAGAGAAAGCAACGAAACCAACCCCCCACCCCCTCCCCTGCTGGCCGGCCGCCTACACCAAAACACGGCAACAGCTCCCTCGCAAAGGTTTGAAAGGTAGACAGACGAAAGGCCGCGGCGGCCGCGGCGGCCGCGGCCTTTCGTCCGAATCCTCAATGAGCAAACAGCATCCGTTGGCTATTTACTTTTCAATGTCCCTGTTTCCATAGTTTGTTTTGTTCCATGTCACTCCATGTTCCCCTTCCCTTCCTGGTGTTGTTTCCTTTCGAACGCGAATGATGGCATCATCCCCCCCCCCGTCCCCGCACGAATCACCTTCCTTCCTGACTCCTGTCGACGGCGATACGTTTCGCGGGGCCGGGGAGGAGACGGAGATCGACTTTGTGAGAGGGAGGATGCGGTGTGAAGTCATCGTCGTCGGATCACCAAATTCGCGAGGTCTACTCGCACCATGGCCTGCCGCTTATTACAGTACATTT
Source organism: Colletotrichum tanaceti (assembly GCA_005350895.1). Lineage (NCBI taxonomy): Eukaryota > Fungi > Ascomycota > Sordariomycetes > Glomerellales > Glomerellaceae > Colletotrichum > Colletotrichum tanaceti. The sequence continues at coordinate 38,289 of PJEX01000004.1, forward strand.
GGTCTGTGTGGGGTTTGCTCGTCGTGCTGTGCCATGCGGCCCATGCCCGAGGGATTCGAGCCTCTGCCGTCGCAAGCCGCCGCCGCACTACCTTCTTCCCCCTCCCTCCTGCCTCCCTACCCGTGCAGCCCCATCCGCTTGACCCGTGCTTGGCAGCTGGCCGCCGCCTGCGGTATTGAATAATGGACCCCCGTATCAAGAGCCTGTAGGGGGGGCTACTTATCCGTACACATGTCTCGGCCCAAAGGTTGCCGGCCATGTTCGGAGGTGCGGGGGGCAAGGCCTAGAAAACAAGAAAGAAGAAACGAGCAAACGGATGCAGATGGCGGGACCACTCACGGGAATAATGAGCAAATGGGCGACGTCGTTGCTAATTGCAAACGAACGAACGAACAATCACAAGCTTTGGTACCCGGAGGGGGAGGGAGGGGGAGGGAGGGGGATATGTGTGGCTGGAGATGGCTCATATTTGGGGCGGTGTGCCCACCGTCTGCCGACAACCCACACACCACACACGACGGCGCCACGACAATCGTTGAGGGGTTTCCTTCCGGGGCACGTCGAAGCGGGGAGGACACGCCTGATGCCTGATACCTGATACATAGTATCGATTGATGTCGCCCATGGCCAGTTCCTGTCTACCTATCCGTACAGATACACCCGAATTCGATTCCGAGTTCGAGGAGTGGGACATGGGCCGCCAGTCCTTTGCTTCCAGGGGCTTGCTTTTAGAGCTCACCGAAGAGGGGAGGGAGGGGGGCCGCCTTGGCCAACGCATCTGGGCCTGCTTGGCGCGCCTTTGACGAGAGTGCCCTTGGCCATTTCCTGCATGAGCAAGAGTGCGTTACGCTGCACGATCCCGAGAGGGTTGCAGCTGCAGCAGCCGTTCCGGATGCGAATCGGGCAACGGAGTGGCGGTCGATCAGTGTGACGAGGAGGCGGAAATGGAAGACGGGAAGGAAGAGGAAGAAGAGGAAGAAGAGGAAGAAGAAGAAGAAGAAGAATGGAAACGAAAAGACATACCTCGTAGGGGAGCGCAAAAAGTATAGAGGCTCGTGGCAGGCGTCGGTCTGGTCTCCTTTGCCTTGTCGTCGGTGAGCTTGGCTCGAGCTCCGTGTTGTTGCTGGCGTGGCTGTCTTAACTTGGTTGCCGCCAAGGCAGCCGCCTCCAACACAAGAACAGCCCGAGCCGAACCGTTTCTGACCAGCCAGTCCGTCTCCGGCGATGGTCGGGTTCGTCTTGATTCAACGTTGGCTTATGTGGTTGACTCGCCTGACTCTTGGGCGGGTTTGTACAAGATATCGTATCGTACACCTACGTACGGTGGTTGATGGTTGTCTTGACACGCCACAGTCTGGAAACTCAACTCTGAAGCAGTCATTGGCTAACTACCTAATAAGTTGATAGACGCTGCAATTATGGTACAATTGCACTGGCACCCACAAACCGTCATTAACGAACGAGTACCTACCAACCTTACCTACGTAGGTTCCGAAGACGTGGAGGAGCCCATAACAAACTATTGAGCTGATCAATGTACCAGCTGCTATATATAGTGCAAATCGTGGCTTGGCCCACGTGCGAACCCATCATGTCATTTGCCGACCGTTTGCGACCAGGCGTTAGACGGTCACGGTTGCGGGGGCCGTCGTAGTGTAGTCACATACTTTCCAACGAAGCTTGGAAGTTGATTAAGTTCCACGGATGCACGGGACGGGACAAGGCAGGGCTGGGTTGGCCAAGGCAAAGCGACTTTGAGGCTTTCGACGCGCCACGGAGCTGACAACCTGAAGGAGGAGGTCGGATGGGTGGGTTAGTCGGGGCGGAATACTTATTTGTTATCCAAGGCGGCTCGTCAAACCGGAGATGACGGGCGAGGGAAGCAAAAAGAAAAAAGAAGAAATAAAGAGGCAGCGGTGCATCAACTTTGGTGGAATCTAGGGTCTCTCAAGGCTATGGGCTCCGCGGGGTTCCGGAAATCGTTGAAGAAGCTTTTGTTTCTGCCAGAGTTTGGGGCTTCTCTTCTCCCGCGCTTCTACGCATTGCGCCGACAAGACCTTTACTTGCTGCGTACACCCTCGCGGGTTGCATTTATCTCGATCTAACGTCCGATCCGATGTGAGACGCACCTTGTGTCGTTCCATTCGTCGTAAAGTCAAGCACATTTCTCCCGCCCATGATAGATGACAAGGAGTACAGGCTGCGAGTGGCTGACGTCGGCATGAGAGCCACGTCTTTGTTCTTCTTCTTCTTCTTCTTCTCGCGTGTAGGATGAGACTCCCTTTTGCTGTTCTATTCGACCGTTTGCGAGGCCAACGGCAACTTGCGATCTCCTTTCCGACAGCCGGCGGCCGTATGTGTGCGGACGCGTGCATGTGTAGAGTGGATAGGCATGCTCCCACCGCTAAAGCGCATGGTCCAGTCCAACGGCGAGTCCGTAGCTGGGGCTTCCACGTTGGCAGGAGTCACCCCCCACACCCACCCCCTCTTCTTTTCTTTTCTTCTTCTTTTCATCTTCTTTCCATCTTCTTTCTGTGTGTGTGCTTTGCTCTCTCATAGGATAAGTGTGGAGATTTGGAGTCCGGAATGAGTGATCTGTTCGCCGTAAACCTGGCGCTTGACAATGCGGTCGACATGCCAGACTCCGGAGTTTTCTATCCGAAGGATTGGAGTGATACTGCGCTTACCGGCATTTTGGAGGCTGCCCCGGGGACGATCGCCAAACACTGTTTAGAGGGGCCGAGAAGATGCCTTGGCACGGCAGCCTGCAGGTGTAAAGCACAGAGGAGGATGCGCCCGACAATGCGGATTCATGACGGAATGTAGAGGCCCAGTCTAGATCATGACGATCAAAGGGACGGCTCAAGGATGACGGGTGACGAATGACGGATGATGGAAGGAATAAATTTGGATTCTGGAAAGATTGGACGAGAAATGGACATGACACGGAAACGGAACCGCGAGACATGGCATCGTAGTGGAAGGTAGGTAGTGTACAGTTACTGAAGTCTACCTAAGGTAGGTAGGTAACTACCTACCTACCTAGGTACCTGAGCGGGAAAGGTACCTAGGCATCCGTGAGCAAAGCAAGGTGAGGAAACCCAAAACAGAACACAGAACACAGAACATGCAAAGCCAAATGCAAATGCAAAAATGTCAAACCCGAGAAAAGGCAATCCGGAGCCCAATGTCGTCATCGGCCGAAGAGGAATGCGCAGAGAAGGTTCTTTGGCACCTTCCGTGCGTGCTGATATCGTCTTCCCTTGTATTATGTAATCAGACAGCATCATCGGGACATACCCGGCGAGGGCTGCGGCGGGCTGTTTGCATGGCGCGCGCGCGCGTACACACACACACAGAGAGAGAGAGAGACCCTTGAAAAAAGCTACGCTCCTGTGCAACCTCACTACCAAGCAATGTAATGAATCAATCGCTTGTCTCCGCCCCATCGGAACTGAGCCGAGTTTGCCATGCAGCAGTTTTCAACACTAGAAAACTCACACATTACCTGCGAGACACCCGAAAGCTCCAGAGGGGGGCAAATGCCGCCATTGTGGCAAACTACTCCGTACTTGCTTCTAGAATCATTCCATTTCCGGCCTAGTGCTCTTCCGGCTCAGCTGGACCTTGATCGACCCCGGGCCATCCTGAACCTTCCGATCTTGACAATCTTCGTCCGTGGCAGCAAATGCATGCCGCGCTCTACGAATACAGTACCTAGACAGACGGACGTCTTGCGTGCTACTGTACCGTGTGCGGCGGCTGCGAGTGGAACGCCATCACTGGCAGCGTGGCACTGACACTGACGCAGTGGCTAGTGGTCAGCACATACCTGTACGTCCAGCATGGAGGGACTTGTGTGGCGGAAGCCGGGAGACCGCAGGCAACACGAAGCAATCCGGTCACGCACTGCGGCATCTTGGATACGCTTGGTTATGGGGGCCATGCCATAGTACGAGAAGGGAACACACCATCAACGTGTCGCAACTTAACCTCGAGGAACCCATCGGATCCCGGCCCATGTCAGCTACGTACAACCGCCGTCTTCTGGCTGTGTGTGTGTGTGTGTGTGTGTGTCACGTGTGTGCACCCGTACATGTCCATCAGGTACCACTTCACGAGCGAGCATCTGCTTGCTCGGGCGCCAGCCTCCCCCAGCCAACAGCGACACAGGCAATGTTCCGTAGCGCCGACGGCGTCGCCGGGAGCCCGACTTTTTTCCCCCATCCCCAATTTACATCCCACATACCCGAGGCGCCGATGCCCGTCCGCCCGCCCGCCCGCATGGCGCCGACATCAATTCTTACCCAGACACAGTGCTTGAAATTCCAGCTGCTTTGCCCACCTAGGTACTCCGTAGCCGCCCAGGTCTTCTCCACACCTCCTCCGAGCAACGCGGTGATGCCGGAACGCACCACGCTTCGCTCTCACTTTCGCGCCATCGCGAGTCAACACCTCATCGTGGGTGGCACGAGACGAGAGTTCTTTTGCAAAGCAACGCTGCGTACGATGTATGCACAGAGACCACACAGTCTTAGGCGAGCCCGGCCGACCGGCCCAACGAGTCGGCCGCCGTTGGGGAGTCGCCCAGATGGTCAACGGCGTCGTTTGCCATACGGCCAACGTCTGTCGCGAGGGCGGGCGCCCGACTAGGACCACCTCGGTCGTAAGGGCTTGCAATACGTTGTGGTGTGACCTGCCAGCTCTGTTCCCTGTCTCGAAATGGGCTTACAGCCAGGCGCGCGCGCGCGCGCGCGTGTGTGTGTGTGGACTTGGGATGGACGGGCCGCTCTCTGGTCGAATTGCGCCGAGGAAAACTGGAGTGGTTTTCCTCGGCCGGCGGCCGCATTGACGTCGACAAACCCGCAGAACCTTCAATCCAGCAGTTCGTCTCCGGGTCTACCCTTCCCGAGGGCCTGACTGAGTGTGCCTCGTCCGAAAGCTGTTCGGCCAAAACCGCTAGGCGCCGCCCTCCGTCGTTGTCGCCAGGTTCAGAACGCAAGCCCATGACGTCGTGCGTGCCATGCGCGAGACTCTTGAAGCCTGTCCTTTCCCCCGTCTTCTCCCGCAATGTCCAGAGTCCGAGACTCCTTGGCTGGCTGGAAGTGCCGCTGTCAGGCTCGGAGAGCAAGACCTGACTCTTAATCGGCCCGCTCACGTCCCACGTCCGTCCCACGACAACCACATTGAACCCTGCCCAGCACTGTCTACGTACGGACGACGATCGGCAGGGACAACGAGTACTCGTAGATCTCCCCCATCCCCGGATCTGCTGCTTGTTCCCTGGCTTGCCCGGTCCCTTCGAGCGCCATACCTGTAGGTCGGCAGACTATCTGGCATGATGACTAAGACATGCGGACGGACAGCCCGAATGTTAAGCTCCAACTGGCAACGACCCAACAACAATCCCCTGAACGTTTGCCTACGATGTACCCGTTCCTATACTACCTGAACGTCACATTCGCAACTTCTCCACCTCGTGAGTTAATGGAGATCGCTTGAAGCCTGGGCTACAACAATACGGCAGGACAGGGGGGCCCGAATTGACTTTCCCGCCTGCTTCCTGTCAATCGATGAAGGGGTTTGACAGCTCAACGCCAAATGCCCGCCAACCACGCGGTGTAGCCGTCGTCGTGTTTTGGTAAGGATGATAACCACCCCGCTGCGCCGCCGTACCTACGCGTACCTACGACCTGCGAGCATACGGATGGATACGCAACGGACGCGGACCCCTTGTTCCAAGAAGAGAACACGAGAGAGGGAGAAAAGGTGTGAGAGAGAGAGAGAAAAGAGAAGGAAAAAAACCTGCGACTTGCCACCATGCATCTGCCTGAATCGCCGGACCCTTGAAAGCTCCTCCTTCCCCCTTCCGGCCTCCCGCCCGTCACTTGGCGCCCATCTCACTTGTAATGAGACCGACGGGACAGCCTGAACCCTTGAGTCGATCGTTGAGGGGCCCAAAGTATTGATGGCTGCATCGCAACGCGCTTGACCTTGCAACATCATCAACAACACACAGAAAGAAAGAAGAAAAGAAAGAAAAAACAGCAGGAAAGAGTGGAGTGTCAGCCAGCCTTGTTTTTTGCCTCTTCCAGGGTTGGACTCGCACAACGAGGGAGGCATGACAGACAGGCGTGGAACGGTGAGCTTTTCTAGCGCCAGCCTGCGATTATCGCCTCTTGGGACCAAGTCAGCAACCCCCCCACCATCTCTATCTAGCCTCTTTGCCCGGGCCCTTGGGTTGATGGGGCTCGGCGGATGTTTATGTCAGTATCTCGTAATAATAAGCGATAAAGAGATGCATAGACAGGCAGGCAGAGAGAGAGAGAATTGTCCCGGATGCGTCTGTAACTCGTGAAGCCGCGGTCAACGCGCGTGGGGTCGGCATGCCATCGCCAACAATACACAGAAACCCTCAACCAAGCCCCATTATCCGGGCCGGGAGAGGGGCGTTGCGCGCTTGTCTCGATGCTCGGCGTCCCGCACTTGAAACCGAGCCCTTTTTTCCTTTTTTCCTTTTTCCTTGCCAGAATGACCAGGGCGGAAGGACTTCCGGCCAATGAAATTCATGCCCTCCGAGCGGGCGAACACGACGATATCGGCCCAGGTAGGTCCGTATACCCAAGGTACGAACGGATCACCCAGATGCGCCCCCCCCCCCAAGCTTCCTGTCCGGCCGGCACCGAACCCCGGGCTAGACACGAGGCCCTTGGGCATCGGATGGTGGCCAAGAACGAGAAAACACGGAAGGGGTGACTCGGGCTACGCCTTGTCCATGCAGGCAATGAACACGTGTGCGGTTGGGATGAGCGAGTCAAACCATCACATTGCTTCAACTGGAACAACACATAGCTGCCCATAGTCATTCTAGGGCTCTGGTCGAAAATCTCTCAAGAAGAGAAAGGGGGGACGGAAAACGTCCAACGCGAACCCCGCCGGGCTGCGCTGGGCCAGTGGATTTGGTTTGTCATGGCTCTCCGATTGGGGTGAAGCCTATTACCCTCACGAACTGAATGTCTTCATCACCCGCTAAGTGCATGTGTGGGACTTAGGAATAGTACCAACCAGACCAGACCTTTCGTCTTTCCTCATCGTGCGGTATGTCTTGCCACCCATGAGCAAGGGAAGCCGATTGTTCTCATCATATCATCTTTCCTAGATGGCCACCGAGAATCCATAGTAGAACAAGATCTAAAAGAAGAAAAACAAAAAAAGAAACGAAGACTCATACAAGCATCTCAGCTAGAAACTGCGTGGTATTCCAGAACTCCCAAACACTTTTGGTCAACGCCAAGTTGTCCATGCTCCTTTCCCTCGTCGAGGAAAAATGCGCTGATAATCATAATGATACGCAATTGGGACGGACGCTTTCGTCCCCCCACTCCCTTCCGTGACTACTCGATTCGGGCATGTCCAACTACGCACGAAAGATGATTCTTCAATCATGAGGGGGGGGGTGTGCGGTCATGATACCTCGGTTTCTTCGGTCTGTTTTTCCGTACGAGGAGGCAAGGAAAAAAACACGTTGTTGGTGGCTCAGAGGCCAGCAAGATCGAATTCGCCGCTGAAACCTCCATTCAGCAGCATCCCGGCGAGTCGGAGACGCTGCAGTGGCAGATCGTCGCCAGAGTAAGCGTCAATGGCATTGAGGCCGAGAGCCAGACACATTCCGTTCGTGATGGTAAACACACCGCAGTCGTAGCCATTCGTCTGCTGCGGAGCTTCGTGACAGACCGACCTCCACTCGCTTGGTTTGTAGTCGCTTCCCAAGAAGGCCTCGACCCAAGACAAGGCTCTGTTAGTATGGGCGACCGAGCCATTCGGGTTGAAGGAGTCCATGTGCGATACTGTTCGTTTCTGGGGCCGTACAACAAGCAAGGTCCAGTGGTTGTTCTTGCAGATGGGCATGAGAATCGTCTCAAGCTTCAGAAAGTTTGCCTTCGTAACTCCATATCGGCGAAGGGCTCGTTCGGTGTTTTGCACGCCGTTGTCCTCCAATCTTTTGTAAAAAAACGAACCCATCGCCAGGCAAACCCGGTTTGGTGACTTTACGTCTGTAGCGCCTGCGGCTGCGTTGACATAGCGATCGATCCACTGCAGCGAGCCGTTGACTATCTCGTCGTTGAGCCATTCTGTCTTTGGAATAACCTTGGCGAAGTCATGTTTCTTGAGCTCAATGCTCTCAGCCGTGATGGCGAGTGTCTTGGAGGAGCTGGCCTGCAACAAAGCCGACACCTTCTGAGACCATTCTGCAGACAAAGACGTGACCAAGCGTCTGCGAGGAGCGCGAAGGCCGCCGGTCTTGCGCAGCTTCTCAGCCTCATGCTCTCTTGCCTTTCTTTCCTCCTCCTCTCTTCGGCGTGCCTTATCGACATCAAACAATAACTGTAGGTGGAGGGAAAGGTCCTCGAGCTCCTCCTCTTTGTCGTCCGAAATGTACAGGCCTGCCAGGGTTGGAGGGCTTGGGGGGCAAGGTGACTGTTCACGGGTGTTATTCTTTACGAAAAAACCCTTGGCTTCAAGGCCGTTCAGAGATTTGTTAAGATGCTGTATGAGGCGGGGCTTGCATCTAGCCGTAAGAGCCTCTCCATCGCTACCCTCCGACGTGTTGTCGGGTGAGCCATCGGTCTGTGCGTCGCTCAGGGAGTTGCTCTCGGCAACGCGCCGAAGCGGCGAGCCGATCACAATGGGCGAACGGAAGAGCCTGTTGAACAAGCCGGCTGATTTGGTTGACAAGGGCGTCAACGGCTTTGTCGATGGCGAAAACTGTACTCTCTTCAGACCCCGCGCCTTCTGGAGTCGTTTCAATACAACGGGAGACGGACTGTCCTTCTTAAGGATAGGCGTCTGGTTCAGTCCAGGGAGCAGGTCTTCTGGCGTCATACCAGGGGGCACCTCCTTGTAAGCAGTCCGTCGCTTTGCCGCAATCTCTGCCAGATGCGCCCGAACAAATGTATAAGCATCAGTGGTTCGGACAGGAGGGAGGTAGCTGGTTTTCGTGACCGGTCGGTATTCGGGTGCGTCTCCCGGTTTGACGGCTTCGTCCACTGACTCGCTTTTCGCCAGCGTGTCAGGGAAGGTTCCGGGCATATCAACGCCGATTCTCGAGAGAGGGTCGTCAGATGCGTTGATGCCAAAGCTGTCGCGTCCCCAGAAGAAACTCATGATTTTGCCGACTAACCCGGCTCGCTGGACAAGGTTAGGCATCGGCTGTCGGCTCACGAGGGCGTCCAGGTCGGCGCCAATGCCCCTGAGAACCCGCTGCGGGACACCAGACTCGGTCAGAACAGGGACGCATTCGTCGGGGAAGTTGTCCACAAATTCTTTTGCCGCCGTAATAGCAAGAAACTCGTCCGCGCTCATGTTGTAGTCCATTGTCGACTCAGGGTATTTAAAAGTACTTTTCAGTCTCCCAAGAAAGGTGTGAGAATAAATGCTTTCGAGGACGAACGCTGTCTGCCGAAAAACATTGATGTAGGCACCGAGGGTATATATGCGGTGCGAGATGGCATCGTCGTTCACTCGGGAGGCAGGAGAGCTGTCTCTGGGGCCCGATAGCCCCTTTTCAAGCCGGCGGCTGATGGTTCGAAATGTTCGAACAAGCGGAGCCACTTGATGCCAATGGGCGACTCTTGTTGATTCGTCGACCCAAACAAGATTGGTTTTGGATGCCTCCGAGTTGACAGATCGAGACTGTCGTGCAGTCATGCTTTCCTCAACAGAGTCGTCGAAATGTTCCAATCTCATGCGCTTCGTGGTAACATTGCCGGTTTGAGTATCGCGCGAGTGGCGCTCAATAACGTCGTAGTTACGAGGGTACACTAGTGCATTGGTTAAAATCAATCAGCGCAGTGCAGACGCCGGCAAACTCACCATAGCCCGCAATGCTACTGGAGACCTTTGTGACAGCGCCTCGAACTGAGGTCATGATATTGATGAGCCAGGCCGCACGGCCCTGACGTCTCTGTTGCAATTCATTAGCAGAGCACTGAGATGACCCTATTCGACAACTCACAATCCTTTCGTCTGAAGCCACACTTGCAGAACTCGAGGTGTAGCTGAGTGGCTCCTGCTCAGGCTGACTCTGATCGGCAGCATTCGCTACGATCAGGTCCAGTTCCGAGTCTTCGGCCCGCCGCTTGCGGGATGGGTTGGAAACAGGTAAGCTTTGGGCGAGACCTAACGGGCTGGATCGAAGGGAGCCTTGATCAGAGGACGGTGACTTGTGTCCCGCAGACTGGAAAGTGATGATCTCGCAATGCGCTCCTTCAAGGATACAATCCCGCGTTTTCGAGCTATCCGCCACTTGGACAAGGGTCGGCCGCGTGGGCTGCTCAGGAGAGATCGGAAAGGCTCCGGGCGGCGCCCGCAGAGTATGAGGATCGGTGAAGGGATCGGTAGAGCTGAGAGAAGTGTTTCCGACACGAGGTGTGGTATTTGCCACCTCCTCAACACTAACTGGGCCGGTCGGGCCAAACAAGTCCTTTCTCGCGTGCCACTGAGGTGTGAATCTCTTCAGCTCACGTTTTTCTCTCGTGTTGGTAATGTTAGACGCGGAGAGCAAGGTGCCCAGAGAAGGTAGGTGTCGTAGGGTCTTGCCAACACAAGCCGCCTTCGTTGCGGGTAGGTTCGAGGTGGTCGCACGTCTGAGGTATTCGGCTTGCTGAGATCGCGGGAAAGGAGGGGCACAGACGTTGATGCTGTTCGTTGTCGAAAGCTTGCCAGCGAAAGAGTTTTCGAACGATGACTTGTTCCCAGGAAGACGGCGAACAAGGCTGCAATCGGTCTTCGGCAGCTGGGGGGCTGGCCTTGCCCTATCTATATGGTGCTCGAATGTCAGTCTTCTCGGCCGCTCAGGAAATGCGCGAGCGGTATCCTCGAGTCGTCTTAACGTAGGGCGGGGCTTTTGAAGTTGCTCCTGGCTGGAAATAGGTCGCGGTTTGGGGTTGGGGCTGTGATCGGGTTTCCGCCTGGCCCGTTGTTGACCAAACTGCAAATGGTAGTGACGACTGAGCTCCGTAGTCAATTGACGAGGTGGAACAGTTCCGGCGAGGGGGTCGCGTGAATCGAGACCTGGGTTGACGAGAAGGCTGGGATTGGTCGAGTGGGGTTCCCAGCTGTATCCGAATGTCGTCGGTTTCGCGGGCGCGGGGGAGTTGGGTCGTGGTTTGCGGCTCGCAGTGAGCTCCTCGAAAGAAGTGAAATAGCCGATCTTTCCCTTCCGTCGGGGAGGAGGTCGGCCCTGATGATTCAGCTGCTCTGACGCCATGGTTGTTAGCTGGGAAAGTGCGAGGCTCGAAAGTCGAGCCAGGGGTATTTAGAGAAAGTCCAAGGCGCAAAGGAAAACAGGCGTGAATGAAAGGTCGGACGGGACGAAAAAGACGACGCCGGGGATTTTACAGTGCTTCTGGAGCTGTGCGACCCGAAACCGTCGAGAAGGCACGTGGTTGAATTGACTCGTTGCTGCTGTCGCGATGCGAGGACGGGGTCGTGATGTGAAGTTGAAGTACAGAAGGTTGAGAGGTTGACGAGGTTCGTCGCAAGGCGAAGCGCGTTCGGTTTGTTGTGCGGAAAGAAAGAAGGCGCAGGGTCAACTAGGCGGGAGGAGAAAGAGAAAAAAAGACAAAATCCGCGCAAGCGGGCTCGTCAAAGAATCGCACAAAGTAAGGGGGGGGAAGGAAGGCGCAGGCGATGCGGTAAGAAGCTGTGAAATCCCCATCGGGCAGGTGCGATGGAGTTGCTGATGGAGTTGCTGATGGAGTTGAGGAAAAAGTGCCTGCAGCTTTTGACAGCTCCGGTAGGATGAGCAGAGGGAAATGAGGTAAGGCGGCACAGTAGGCCGCTCGCAGTGAGCGCTAGAAGAAAGTAAAGTCAATATTAATAGTATATTTCTGTTGAATTGAAGGGTGTACGCACACAGGGCGCAACAGTTGCGCACAGGGCGTAGGCCCAGAGATAGGCTTAAGCCTGGCGTAGCCGGCCCTTCGCCGAATACCGGAGGGACTGCTGCAGGCTTCTTCCTAAGCAGTAGGCTCCAGTTATAGCTTTAGGCGCCTAGGAATAGGGTTCTTATAGGCCTAAGTTAGGGGCTAGCAGCAGGGCATAATAGTTACAGTTACACACATATCTCTAAATATATATATAATTAACCTATTACTATTACCCTAAATAACCTAATAATTAAGAGTCTTATATACTTAAAAACTAATAATAAAGAGTACTATAAAGCTATTTATAAGCTTATAAAATATCTACTAATACTACTAAGACTATTCTTAATAGCCCTACTAATTAGGTTCTCTAGTTTAACTAGCTTAAAACTAAGGTAAAAACCTATAAGCTTTAGGATATAATTAACCTATTAATTACTATATATAATATATCTAAGATACTTACTAGGCTGCTTACTAAGCTAGAAAAGCCCTTAATATATAATTACCTATATATAAGTGTAGTTATAATAACTCCTATAAGTACTACTATAAATACCCTATTAAATACTACCCCTTTAAGAGCTATAAGCGTCTTAATATATAAGACATACTTACAGACTATAGCCCTCTAGCAGTAATAGCAGCTATAGCTGTAGCTATAACCTAAGCTAGAGCCCTTATATAAAGAGCCTAAAGACATAACTCTAGCCCTAGACATTAGTTATATACTCCTATATATAGCAGATACCTTATAATATACATTATAGCTAGAGGATCTCTCTCTAGCTAACCTTCTCCTATATAAAGAGTACTATATATAGTATAATAATAACCTATATATATAGGAGAAGCGCCTTAAGCATTATAGTAACCTATAAAAATAGATATACTAGACTATTTCTACTAACCTTAAGCTCTATTACTATACCTCTAATAATAAGGTTAACACTTAAGTAATTACCCTCTAGGCCTATATAGGAATATATACTTCTAAACGTAAAGAGAATATATATATTATATTAGAAAAAGTCCTTTAAGTAACTATAAGGTACCTAGAGACTAAGAAGGAAGTTAAAGCCTAGCTTATAAAGTAGGAAAAAGCACTCTATAAAGCTACTGCTAGTAGCATCCTAGGAGCTAAGCTTTTAAGTAACTAGTTTAACCTTTTTATAGTATCCTTCTAGTAGACCTATCTTATAAGCTAGGCTTATATATACTACTATACTAAGGTTACTAACACACTTAATAACTACTTAATACTAAGGATAGTTCTCTCTAATATCTAAGAGTTCCTATAGTTAGTTAATAAAAATAAGTATATAAAAAAGGCTAGGTAAGGTACTTTTAGGCCTACCTATACTAAACTAATAGAAACTAATAATAAAAAGGAAGGCTATAAGAACTATAACTATAGTAGATAAGGCTATAGCTATAGAGGGTATAGGAGAAAAAAAGCATTATTAGCTAAGGGGGTAAATACCCCTCTACCTTTATATAAGGATAGTATAACTATAAAGCGTAAGCGCTTAAGTATAAGCGTAAGTATAGTTAAAATACTACCTATAAAGCGTATAACTTTAGATATAACCTATAAGCTTTATACAGGCCCTTATTATACTATTATATAGTGCTTTTATACTTTCCCTTACCTAAAAAAGTATAATAGACCCTTTAGTAAGAGTATTAAAAGGCTTATTAAAATATACCTTTAAAGTAATAATACCCTTACTAAGAAGCTTTAAACAGTAAGATAAGCAGCTAAAGGCTTTAATTAACTCTATAGTAGATACTAAGGTAGGATTTCTATAGCCTCCTTTTATATTACTAAAAGCTAATACTACTTAGCTAAGTTAGTAATACTTAACTTAAGTAGTAATATCTATATATTTAATAATACTATATAGTTTAAAACCCTCTATAGTATATCTATAGATAACTTTATATAGGTAGGTATATAGTAGCTACCTATTAAGGTATATAGCACTATAGAGATTAAGCTCTAAGCGTATAGGAATTATATTATTAAGCTTACTTTATATAATATTACCTTTTATAGGGGTATTACTACTAACCTTATCTCTTTCTTAAAGCTATAGTAGTAAGGGATATAGTAGGATATAAGCCTAAGTAACAATTACCTCTATAAAGTAGATAAGTCCTTTATTACCTATATTAATAAGATTTATAGCTAGTAGGTACTAGACTATTAGCCCTTTTTATTAGACACTATACTTATAGCTATAGTCCCCCTACTAGCTAATTATATAGATAAGTTACTACACCTAAAGCGTAAAAGAAATACCTTTATAATAGCTACCTATAGGAAGCCTATCCTTAGTAACCTCCTTACCTAGCACTAGCAGCTTAGATACCCTAGCCTAGAGGCGCTTAAGAGGATCTCTAATGTTACTTATAGGGTGTATATCTAGGGTCTTAATAAACCTATTATAACTATTAACTATAAGGCTTATGCCCTCAGTAAGGCCTATTATATAGTCTAAAGGAGCCTATAAGAGTTAGTTATCTATATAAAGCCTAGTAACTACCTTATAGTTAACTTTTATAACCTTAAGGTAGGCTATATAGGTTACTACTCCTATATACTCTTTTTAGACTACATAATAGGCCTAACTTAGGACTTTTACTTTTACACTTATAAGATAGATATACTACTTATAATAATTATAGATTTCCTTACTATACTTAAAGTATACTATAGCTATAAGGTAAAGGTAATTAAGACTAATAATAAGCTAGCTAATAATAATAAGGTTTCTATAAGCCTTAATATATATAGTATATACATTAAGGTAAGCGTACTAAATACCTAAGCGTAAAATAGCACTATAGAGTATATTATAGCTGTAATTAAGCGTAAAGCTAGGTATATAGCTATCTATATAAAGCTTCTAGACATCCTTTAGCCTAAGATTTATACCTCTATAACCTACCTCTATAACTATATACTATAAGCCTCTTATAGTTAGAAAACTCTATACTAGTTATAGTATAAATACTTCTAGGGTAAAGACGCTATACAATTTACCTAGCCTAACCTTTTACACTTAAGAGTCTATAGCTATAAAGTGTATACACTTATAGTAGACACTTAGCTTTACTACTAGCGCCTAAAAAGGCTTACCCTATATATATAAATAGGTTATCTTATTAGCTATACCTTAAGTAACTTATACTATATCTAGAATCCCCTTTATAGTAAAGTATTTATAATAAGAGATATTATCTTTAATAGTAACGTAAAAGCCTTTACTAAAGATAGTTATAAGTTAGACCTTTAAGATATTTAATATACTATTAACTACCTTATTCTTAAAGGTAAGCATAATATAACTATATTATATATAGCTAATAAAGAGGCTAATAAGATCTATAAAGACTATAATAAAGCTAAGGGGGCGCCTCTAGGCGCTACCCTAAGCACCCTAAGTATAGAAGAAACGCCTTCTAATAGGCCTCCTACCCTAGCACTACACACTAAGTCCTAGTTTAAGCTTATAATACTACTACTAATACCCCTAAGATTAGTATT
The DNA here is from genome assembly GCA_005350895.1 of Colletotrichum tanaceti. NCBI lineage: Eukaryota > Fungi > Ascomycota > Sordariomycetes > Glomerellales > Glomerellaceae > Colletotrichum > Colletotrichum tanaceti. The sequence goes on from PJEX01000004.1 coordinate 53,772, forward strand.
TTTTACTATACTTATAGCAGCGTTTATAGGGGGGTAAGAAGGATCCTAATAAGCTAATAAAACCCTCTTTCTAATGCACTACTAGCAGTTATATATATCCTTTAAGGCTATATTTCTTACTAAGTATATATATAATAAGTATTCCTATATATATAACTCTATAAAAACTAAATAATAACTAATAGATAGCACTAAAACGCCTAAGTTGCAGGCTAACCCCTTATAAGACCTTACATAAGGTATAGATTAACCCCTAGTATACTTATATATAACAGGATTACATAATCTAAAGCTAGTACTTATATTTTTAGAAAAAGCCTATTATAAAGCTAATACCCTACGCAGCACTTACTAGAAGGAACTCCTACTACTCCCTACATTATATAGTTAACTCTAATACTACCCTCTTAAAGACACCTTCTATAAAGCTAAAGTATTATACCTTAACAGTTATATAACCTTACACTCTTAGCGTAAGGTATCTAAGGTATCTATATACAGCAATTAGATTCTTAGCTACTATTAGGTCTACACCTATAAGCTTAATAAGTATAGCTACCTTAATAAAGTAAAAGCTAAGCTTATAATATAAAGTAACTAATAGGTAAAAAATAACTAAGATATATATACTATAACGCTTATAGGTATATCTTTCTAAATTCTAATAGCTATAGCTACCTACTTTAATTATAAGCTACTCTAATATAATATAGTAAACGTATTTATACATATAGATATTAATAAGGAAATATATATAGAAATACTACTTAGACACTATAAGAAAGGCATAATCCTATACCTCTAGAAAGCCCTCTATAGGCTATACTACTTACCTATACTCTAGTAAAAGCACTTTAAGAAAGGTCTTATAGCATAAGGCTTTAAGTATATAGCTAGAGAGGATTACTATTAGTAGAAAGGAGAGGTTACCTTCTTCTTTTATATTAATAATTATATCTTTACCTTCCTAAAGGCCTATAAGCTTATAGTAATAGATAAGCTATATACACTTTAGACTAAATACTACCTTAAAGGTAGTAAGAATCTCTAGTAGTTCCTTAGCCTTAAGATTATATATAACTAAAAGACCTATTACCTATAGCTCTTATAAGCTATATATACTAAGAAGTATAAGAAACTACTTCCTATATATACTAACATTATAGACAATAATACTACCTAGCTATAAAGGGTATAGCTATTGTTAGTTAACAATAGGGGTGCCTTAATTAAATGTATCTACACTAAAGAGGGGAGATAGGAGAATCTATACTCTAGCTGCTCTCTAGGGGATAACTAGCAGCCTACTAGGTAGGCTGTAGTTAGCAAAAGGTTATTCTATATATAGGCTCTACCTATACTTATTATCTGTGGCAAAGCCTATAACAGTATCCCCCCCCTTAGGCCCTAGCGCCCCCCTAGTAGCCTACCTATAGTCTTCCTAAGCCTATATATCCTTAACCTAACTTAAGGGTTCCTAAGTAGGCTTACTATATCTAACCTATTTAACTAGCGCCTATAGCGCTCTATTTCTACTATACTCCCTTATAGCTAAGATCTTTTTAATAGCCTATTTAGGCTTACCCTTAATATAGGTAATAGGTAGTAGGTAGAAGTTATCTACCTATTATCTTAGTAGGGGGTTACTAGGTACCCTCTAGAGGAGATCTATATTAAACACTTTATATACCCCCCTTAGCATATCTAGCTCTACTATATTAGATAAAATAACTTTTATAACTCTATACTTATAATACAGCTAGTTAAGTTTTCTTAAGGGCTTTAGTGTAGTTATATTTACTAGTAATAGCTAGACTATATCCCCCTCCTAGTACTATTTAGTAGGACTCTAGTAATAGTTAGCTAACTCTTCTTAGTTATACTTTACTGCTATTATAGTAGCTTAGACTATTTAGATAGTATCCTTCTAATGCTATACTAGCTTAGTAGCAGTAACCTCCTAGCTATCCTCTAGTTCTATATTAATAGTTAGGAATAGGTCTATATAGAATCTATAGTCTAGGAAGAAAAGACTAAACCTAGTTATAGTTACTATCCTATTATTAAGCGCTAGCTAAGTAGCTAGTAAGTAAGTATCCTAGTTATCCTATATAAAGCAAATAACTATCTAAAGGATAGCTTAGATTTCTTAATTAAACTATTTAATACTACTATCTATCTAAAGGTAAAAAGAGGTACTAAGGAGCTACTAGGTATTAGTAAGCTTATAGAAGTAATACTAGAAGTAGCTAGTCTAGTTACTACCTCTATTACTAATAATAGTCTTTAGTATACTATATATAGTATAGAAGATCCTTATAAAGCGTTTAGCGTAGGCCTCTACTTCTATTATCTCTATATCCTCTAGTATAATACTTTTACTTAGCTAGTTAATAATAACCTATAAGTAGTAAGTACTCTTTATCTTTATTAGTAGGAGGTAGGTAATAAAGTCTATTAAGATCTCTAACTACTTATAGTTAGGTACTAGTAGGGGCTAGAGTAGGCCCTTCTTAGCCTACTGCTAGATATAGCTATACCTATATACATTATAGTTACTAATAAATCTCTAAACTAGCTTACTAAGGTATAGCTAGTACTATTTCCTTATAATAAGTTCTAGGGTTCTATTATACCCTAGGTAGCTAGTAGCTAGTGCATTATAAGACATTTATATAATCCTTATACATAAGGTGTTAAGTAGGTTATTAAGGCTATAGCCTCTAGGTACCTAGATCTTATCTTAGAATAATAGCCTACCTTATTAATTAATTTAGTACTCTATAATCTAGGCCTTTAATTATAGCTCTAAGGGGAAGGATCTAGCCTGCTAGAGTACTACTATATAAGCCTTATAGTACTCCTTATTATAAATAATAGTATCCTTCTAGAGCTCTTATAGCTTATTATTATAGTTAAAGACTATTATATCTAGGATATTATAAGTAGTAGTATGTTAGGTAGTTACTAGTTAGGCTAAATTAGGGATAACTTAGATTACCTAGCCCTATTCTCTCTTATTATTCTATCCTTTTAGTATATCTTACTCTCTTTAGGATAGGGCGTTAGGGACTACTATAAGCTTCTTAGGCCTATATTCTAGGTAGAAGTTATACTAAGTAAGCTCCTCTACTTACTAGCTCTACTACTCTATAAGTTACTACTTCTTTATAAAGTACTAAAGACTTTAGTAGTTAGTTAATACTTAGAACTTAGTAGTACTCTAGAGCTTTACCCTCTAGGCTTAGAGGTATATTAATACTACTAGTAACTCCTTATTATAGATAGAGTAGTTATATTATACTAGTATAAGCTTCTAAGAGTAGTATACTACTGTATAGGTGTTTCTATCTTTATCTTCCTAAGATATTACCCCCCCTAGGGTATAGCTAGAGTAATCTACTTCTATACTAGTAGGAGCGTTAGGGTTAAACTATTAGAGCACTAGTTCCTAAGTAAAAAGGTCTTTTAACTTCTAGAAGGCTACCTCCTCTATATTACCCTACTAGAAGGGTATACCCTTCTTTATTAGGGTAGTAAGGGGTTTAACTATTATAGTATAATTTAGTATAAAGATATAATAGTAATTTAAGAAACTAAGGAAACTTTATACTACCTTTAAGCTAGTAGGCGCTAGCTACTTTATAATAGCCTTAATCTTATTAAGGTTATAAGAGAGGCCCTCTCTAGTGTTTATAATAAACCTAATATACTTAACTAATATAATAGAGAATTTATACTTATTAAGGTTAAGGTTAAGACCTACTACCTTAAGGGTATATAGCACCTAGTAAACCTTTTCTATATAGTCCTTCTTAGAGCTACTAGTATACACTAGGATATTATTAAGATATACTATTATAAAGTTATTAAGGTACTTCTATAAGATAGTATTAATATAGCGCTAGAAGGTTACTAAGGCCTCTATAAGTCTAAAGGGGTAGACTAACTATTTAAATAGGCTATACTATATATAGAAGGCTGTCTTATGCTTATATCCCTCTATAATCTAGATCTTATAGAATGTAGTAATAATATCTAACTTTATATACTATTTTATAGTAGTAACCCTCTAGAGGGTCTCTAAGATTAGTAGTAGTGTATATTAATTATATTATATAAGTGTATTAAGGGTATAGTAGTCTATATAGAATTAAATCCTACTACCTAGCTTCTTAATAAAGAGCACTAGGGCACTAGTAGTAGAGCTACTAGCCTAGATAAAGCCTTTATCTAATAAGTCCTCTAGGGTTTTCTTTAAAACTAACAGTTCTTTATATAATATATTATATAGGGGTCCCTAGGGGAGTAGTAAATCCTTACTATCTAGTCCCTTCTCTAAGTATATCTTATAATTAACCTTAAGCTAGTATAGTAGCACTAGGTAGGCTTTTGTAGGGTTAAATAGTTAGTAGAATTTATCTAATAACTCTACTAAGACTTTTATTATAATATCTATAGCTTCCTTAGGCTTTAAAGCCTTTTTAATATCCTTTAGGCTAATAGCTATAACCTAAGCTATAGCTTCTCTGCTAGGTAACTAGTCTTAGTTTACCTATTAGTATATAGCTCTAAAAGATAAGGCTAAGAGGAACTAGGCTAACTAGATCTCTTAGATCTATAATAGTTCTTCTTACATTATAAGGTATACCCTTACTTACCCCTTCCTATAGTACACTAGCTAGTTCCCTATATTGTATATAATATAGTTAGCCTATATCTATAGTTTCCTAAGGAATATATCCTTATCTAGTCCTTTAATAATATAGGTATATATCCTTTATATATAACTGCTAATCTCTATATTTAGTATAGCTACCCCCTAGCGTTAACTATATTAGTGTAATTAGTAAAGGTGCTAAGTATATATTTAGTCTAATCTATAAGTAGTAGGTAGAGGGAGTAAGTAAAGGTATAATTTACTATAGCATAAGTATTACACCTAGAGTCTAGTAAGGCCTCTATAATATATCTTTTATTAACTTATACTATAATTAAAGCTAATAAGCCCTCTATATATCCCTCTTCCTTAAACTCCTTCTACCCCTCCTATTCCTCCCTAGTAGGCTTAGGTGCCTAACTTTACACCTAAGCTACTCTTTTTCTAAGTCTATATCCTTAGTTAAGTAGTAGACCTTATTATTAGAGTAGGTAGGCACTAGCTGTTAGGTTAGTACTATAGCCTTAGAGACTTAGAGCGTCTTATTCTTAGTGTATTATAAGTAGTTCTATTATAAGTACCCCTTCTTATAGTAGTAGTAATAATAGTGTATTTCCTCCTTACCTAAAGAGATATTATCCTTAGGGGCCTTAACCTTATAGGTCTTAATAGTACCTATTATCTAAATATCCCTATTACAGTTAACCTAAGTAGTTACTAAGTACTTTAGTCTATAAGAGTTTATATAGTCTAGTTTCTTGGATATAGTCTAGACCTTATTAAGCTAGCTACTATAGTTTACTAGTAGGTTAACTACTACTAGGCTTCTCTATAAGCTTAGCTTTAGAGCTCCTTTAAGGAGGGTAATCTTAGTATTATTAGCCTAGCTTACTCTATTAGCTTTAGTAAGGGCCTTCTCCTACTTTAGTAAGAAGTTAGAGAGTAACTAATTTTCTCTCTAATAGAGAGTATATAGTAAGGTAGTAGTGTAGGACTAGGTATTTAGGTCTTTATATATTTAGTTAAGGTATATTATAAAGTTATCTAAGTTATAGATACCTATATTCCCTCCTATAGTGTAGAAGGTAGTAACTACCTACTAGGGACTAGTTTCTAAGTAAGAGTTAATTAGGTACTAGATCTCTATATTTAACTAGTAGAACTACCTATCTATAGTAATCTTATCTTATATCTATTAGGCCTAGCTAGCATACTTACTTCTCTTACCTATAAACTTTAGGGGACTAGGCAGCAGCTTCTATTAGTAAATAAGGTTATTAAGAACTGCTAGGGGGTTATTAGTAGTATAGCTTAGGGTTATATTCCTAGTTATAGGTATTAGTTTAGCTTATCTTAATAGCTTATTTATAAGCTTAATAACTCTCTGCTAGAGGGGGCCTACTGTAGTATTTATTGCTATAGTAATCTAGGCCTCTAGTGTCTCTTAGGGGGTTAAAGTGTCTATAGTGTAGGTATACAGTAAATTAGTAGGGCACTAGAGGGGCGCTAGTAGTTTAGTTAAGTATAGATATATAAAAGGTATAGCTATTATTAGTTAATAATAGGGGTACCTTAATTAAATGTATCTACACTAAAGAGGGGAGATAGGAGAATCTACACTCTAGCTACTCTCTAGGGGATAACTAGCAGCCTACTAGGTAGGCTGTAGTCAGCAAAAGGTTGTTCTATACGTAGGCTCTACCTATGCTTATTATCTGTAGCAAAGCCTATAACACTAGCATACACCTATAATAAAGGAAGAGCTACTACTATATAAAGATAATACCCCCCCTATAGAGATTCACTATTATTAACGTAAAGTTAGTACTATCCTTTACACTACTATAATAATACACCTAGATATTGCTTTTACTATAAGTAAGCTTATAAGATTTAATTAAAACCCCTTAGATATATATTAGAAAGCTACTAATAGAGTCCTTTAATACCTCTATAAAATATAATACCTTTACCTTTACTTTAGCACTAAGCTAGGTAGTAAAGATAATACCTTTAAAGTTACTTCTAATATAAGCTTTAGTAATAATACTCTAACCTAAAGGAGCTTATAAGCCTTTATAATAAAGCTTTTTAGAAGCCTTATTATATAGTAAGCTAATAGATAAGATATAGTTATAACCTTAATAATAGAAGTAGAGCTACTTATGCTTACTTAAGCTACTAAGGAGACGCTTTTTATAAGCTAATTAATCTTATAACTTTAAATATAACTACCTATATAGTATAGAGACTAATCTATATATATATTAATAAAAGTAATACTAATAAGAGTATAAATCTAGTATAATAACTAGCAGACAGTAAAGCTTATTATAAGTAAGATTTTATAGCTATATACTAAGCTCTATTACATTAATATTTATAACTACTAGCTATACTAAGAATTTACTAACAGTTATATAGATATTATATATACCCTATTAGTAAAGCTTATAGTAGACAGCCTAACAAAAGCCCTTAATTTAGTAAAGCATAACGCCTTCCTACTCTAGCTTAATATAACTAATAAAAAAGAGGTCCTTAAGGCTAACTGCATAAAGGATCTTATAATTAATAAAGCCTACCTATAGGTAGAAATAGCTAAGCTTAATGTATAGGTAGTAGAGGAAACAGTCTTATAAGCGTATAAGCTAGCAGGAAAAACCTTCTCTTATATACACTAAGATTATATAATAGTAGTACCCTTTCTGCAGCCTACAGAGGCAGTAGAGAAGTCTTTCCCTAAGGGGGTATATTAAATTAAAGGGTATATATACATAGGGTGTAACAGTTACACATAGGGTAAAGGCCTAGAGATAGGCTTAAGCCTAGCATAGCTAGCCCTTTACTAAATACTAGAGGGACTACTACAGGCTTCTTCCTAAGCAGTAGGCTCTAGTTATAGCCTTAGGCGCCTAGGAATAGGGTTCTTATAGGCCTAAGTTAGGGGCTAGCAGCAGGGCATAATAGTTACAGTTACACACATATCTCTAAATATACGCACAATTAACCTATTACTGTCACCCTAAATAACCTAATAATTTCGATCATTAAGCATTTAAATAAGTCCTATCTAAAGCAATTTCTAGTATAGTAACTAATCACTTAAGTAATTATGTATTTACTAAAGTAAGTATAAAATTATTTAACAGACTAGCCTCTTAAACATTGCTTTGAAAATAACGTAAAAAATAGAACTAGTACTTTTCATGTTCTAGCAGACTAATTCTCTAATAAGTTGCTTTCTAAATATTCTATAGAGGGTTTAAGTACCCTATAACGTAATATGTTTATTATACATTTACTTATTCGCATTAAGAGCTATCTATTACAATATCTTAACGTTTCTTTCTAGAAAAGCTACTTTATAATTCTAATACTTACTTTTATACTTACTTCCGTAATTATAGAAATACTTAAGTACTAATTAGCATAATAGAAACCACTTTATTCCTACATACATCCACTTACATAACTATACTCGTGCAAGCATAATTTAAACCGCCACGCCTACAAAAATGCCTTCGAAGCTTATCTGAAATTCCACAACCCGATCGTTGCAACCCAATTTTGGAGGGGCTGGCTCTGCGCCTCTACACCCCAAGTTCAAACTTGTGTCAAAGACGAAGGCTCGACCTACATTATGGACCTAGGCAGGCAGGCAGACAGATAGGTAGATATGTTCCAGCACCCTGGATGGGAACTCGACAGTGCCTGTTCTGACCGAAAACACGATCAGTAGTCCGAATGATGACAAAACTGCAATTCAAAGCTAGGGGATTACAAGACACCAGGCCAGGTGTCCATTCTACCTAATATGATGAGTATGTTCAGAAGACTAGATCGTGTCTCGTTCCAGGACGCCAGTAAGTACAACCCCCCAGTATATGTACACGTAGACTTGGGCAGGTTATGAAAACCACCTGTAGACATCACAACTGCGCCAGCGTCTCTCCAAGCTTCTTAGTGCAAAATGCACCGAAATATTCGTTCAAGGCGTCAACCGTACCGCTGCCTTCTACCAGCTTGGCCACCATGCCAACGTAGCCGTCAGGGCGCACGACAACAACACCGCCCTTCTCCTCATCAAGTCCCAACTTGGCATGCGCTGCCGCTTTGGCGCCTGGGACGCGGTGGTCCCATCTGTCGTCCGCATAAACATGGTCGCGGTATCGCGCCAGCACCTCCGGTACGTCGCGGGAAATTTCGATGGTGCTTCTCTTGGCCGCGAAAATGGTGCATAACGTGAAGAACAAGCTGTGCGGGTTATGCTGTTCATGGTGTGATACGCTGTTCACATCATCCCTGATGTATGTAGCGTAGAATGACCGCTTGTTGTTGAGGTGGCTGGCAAAGTCCCTAAGCGCGCCCCGCGTGGTCGAGGGCTTCCCTGCGAACACAAAAATGCGAAAAGAGCCGTTCAGCGGGATTTCCTGCTCGAGATGAACGACGTTGGCATCGACAACCCTCGTCACGTCAGCATTCATGAAGAGGCGGCCGGTGCGAAGCTTGGTGCCGTCGGGATGGATCAGAGGCGACTTGGCACCATGTGTCGTGGACCAGTTCAGAGTGTTCGGCTTGTATGCCACGCCATAGCCACTCGTGAACTCGCAAGACTCCTTGAAAGTCTGGATGAACTGGTTTTCGGCCTGATCCGCCGAGGCCGTCTTCTCGGTGGCTGCCTGGGCTTCGCTGGCAGCATCCGGTCTTTGCGAAAACAACTTGGCATACTTGTTGTCAAAGTTGAGCAGCGTCTCGGCTACATCTCTTCGCTCGGTCTCATAGGTCTTGAGGATATCGCGTTGTGCGAATCCCGACTCCACAACATGTATCTTCCAAGCCAGGTTCTGCGCATCCAAGAACGCAGTGTTCATACCCTGGCCGGCCTTGGGCTGGTTCTTCTGTCAGTAACGGGGATTAGATGGCGAGATGGTACGATGCTTACGCTATGAGTGTGGCAGGCATCGCCGCCGAGAAACACTCTTTGATCCAGCGTGTACCGGTCAGAAATGCCTTGTCCGATGGGATAGACGGAGTACCACTCGGTCCTTTCCCATTCGATGGAGTATGGATAAAGGATGCGCTTGGCTGATTCTTGCACTTCTTGCTCGGTGGCCGTCTTTCGCGGGTCGAAGTCGGGGTCCGTCGAGGATGCGATTTGGATATATAGGCGGACCATGTTCTCTTCGCGCGGAATAACCATGATGGAACCGTGCTTGCTGTGGATCGTGCATTTCATCTGCGGTGCTGTCAGCCATGGTCTCTTGGTGCACGTCTCTCTTTAAGACCGCTCACCTTTATGTCAGGGAAGTCGGTCTTGACAACGCCATCCATGACACCCCATACGTGAGAGATGGGGTCCTTGTGCTTGATTCCGATCTGCAGCTGATTTCTGATGAACGAGCGGGCACCTTCGCCTCCGAAAAGATACTTGGCACGTAATGTCTCGCGGGCTGTCCCATCGACGTGCTCTAGTTGGACCTCCACAGGGTACGCGGGGTTCTTTGTCTCATCGGAAGTAAACCCTGTGATTGTCCATGGTCGCTGGATCTGAACACCGTTCTTTCTGAGGTCGTCGATGAAGACTCGCTCAATGTGACCTTGGTGCAAAAGTGTCGTGAAGGGATATCTGGCGTCAATGAAGTCGGGACAACTGGCCCACGTTCCGGTTCTCGCAATTCCACTGCCAGATTTTGGTGGGTCCCAGAAAGCAACTTCATAGACCCTAGCGGGCTTGTGAGCCATGATGGCCGACTTTAGTCCCATGTTGCGAAGCAGATCAAGGGAACGAGGCTGGATGCCGTCGGCTCTTCCGGTTGGCGTCGGCTCCGCTCGGTTGTCAATGTGCTTGATCTTGTATCTCCATCTGGCCAGGATGGTCGACAGCATCAAACCCACGGGTCCAGCGCCGACAATGACTTGAAAAACGGGCACGTCAGTGTGCAACTCGGCGATGGCGTACAGAAGAGAGGGCACTTACCGATGTCATAATGAGTGCCTAACTGGCGATCAGGCTGCGTCTCCATGTTGCAGCAACAGCAAGCGCAAGGCGTGGCAGAACGGAGGGTGAATTTGGGGGAATTGACAGTACCGGGTATCACACAAATGGTTTAGATGAAAAATGCTCTCAAGAGAGGGTCGTGAGGAGAGGTAAAGGAGACAACGAGTAGGTGTGTTATATATGGCTACGGACCGATTGGCACAAACTTCTTAAGCGGGATATGGGTAGGATGGACGGGTTGGTGGACACGGGGGGGGGGATTGTATCAGTGAGACTCAAAGACCGGCATCGACATCGGGAAGCAGGTTGTGGGACGTCAACGCTGACCAGGAACTTCAAAATCTCCACACTTGGAGGGGCATCTATCTTCTAGGGATGGATACCTACCTCCCAGTCAAGCAGCTAAGTGCGCCCGCTGGCTTCGGCGTTGAAGTCATGCCGCTCAATTAATTCAGGGGAACGGATGGGTGCGCCATGGAGAAAGGGTGAGGGGTGCTTGCTCGGCGTGGCACCTCCGAGAGAACAGCTGGAGGAGGGATAGACAATGGGAATGAAAGAGATACCGGGAGAGCGTGAAGGCGGTAGAGTGAGAGGTGTCCCGTCATCACTGAGTGGGACTCGGGAAGTCGAGTCGGCAAGTTGTTGGTGGGGTTTGTTGACGACAGGCGCCGGGGTGGGCATTCATGTGGTACCTTTGCTCAGTCAGTCGAGGAGAAAGGCAGTTGTGGACGGCATCTGGCCCGATGTGTGGCCACAGAAGTTTTGGTCCACCTCAAATTCGTCTTGGGGTTCTCGGGAGTTGGAGAAGGCAAAGTGCGGGGAAAGTGCTGGACTGGCGGATGCACTGACCGTTACCGGTCACCTAGTTACATGCATCATCACCTGCAGGTGCCTCCAAAAACCCACCCACAAGTACGGGTACAGAGTGCGTGGGATTCCGATTATCTATGGGAGCAGCATTGGAGTCGTGGTTGATCAAAATTGCCTTGCATGCCTGACAATTCCAGTCCCCGCCCCCCACGTGACACCCATCACCCATCTCAAGCTGGCAAATATTCTCTGTTCATTCGGACTCTAGCCTCAAGGGCCAATGATCACAGATAGGTGCACCGGATAGACAGCCGGGTTCTGATGTATCTCAACCTTTCATAGAAATAGACAGGGCAGCCATCGACCCGAATCCTCCTTTCACCTCGTTCATTCTTCTCTCGGGATGCGCAAACCCTCAGCTCGTCACTGGCTTCACCTTTGATTCTGGATCATGTCCCGAGAAGCTGATGCCCTGCCCTGCGCACACATGGCTTTGGCACGCCGCGTACCTCGCCATCGCACGTTCGTCCTTGCCGGGCAGTACCACTGCAGTTTCTGCACCGCACCATGGTGGCGCTAGTCAGCTGTCCCGAGATGGGATCTACCCAGCACGGAATCGGGCCAAGGTGTGTGTGCTGTTTGTGCAGCCAACAGCACATCTATCGACCCTATGTAGTCGTCGTTTGCACCACAGTGCCGCTGACAACCTTGACAGGCTTAGGTTATGAACTCTAGCACTGAAGATTCGAAGCGCAGTGCTGCACATGCACGGCTTTTCTCCCTTCCTCATATTTGCAAATGGGCCGGAGCAAGAGCCGACTGTCGTCCGGTGTTTCTTCTGTCCGGGCCCGTCAACAGTCCGGAGCCTTCGCTCTCTTTTCCGCGCTTAACTCACCAAACGAATACAGGCGGCACACCCTCGTTGGTGTATGGCCCGTCGGCCTCGAGGGAGGAGTGAGAAGTGAGGGTCGAATGGACTTGCTGTGTCAACGTCAGACCTTCTGCGCAGGAAAGTGCCTGCTCGGTCGACCCCTCCTGCTAAGCATACTCTGTGAAGACAGAAGGAACGTATAAAGGGGACTGACGTACCTTCTTGTCACGCTATCTGGCAGGTGGTCAAATTTCTGCTTGTGAGCGCCCGCTTCGCAATGTCTTCCGTCCGTCCTTGCCTACCTATCTTAGTACCTTACCCACCTCGTTATCTACCTTGTAGCAATCAAGGCTAAGGCAGTTGCAGACACCCGCCTGGTACTTTCGAGCATAGGCGCTTCGCAACCTGTCATAGACCAGCTGACAGGTTTTCGTGCTTCCATCCGCTCTTCACTCCTTTTAGATTTCGAAGGAACCTGGCCACTCGGTCTCCTGCGATTCGTTCTCTGCGACATTCGGCCGCCGACGCGTTTGACCGAAACGTTGGACTGTCACTCAGTGCCATGCCGGTGCGCCGTTCTGCTTCAACTAAACAGCAAGCTCTCACTTGACATCAATCTGTCGCCATAGCTCATTTCTGCCGGTTCAATGTGCCGCTTCGCGCTTCGTGTCTCGCCATGCGCAATCGTCTAAGTCTTCAAACCTGGGTCGAGTCCGTCGAGACTGCTGCCCATGCAGAAAACGAAGGATGGCGTCAAAGACTCGAGGAGATGGGAAACGTCTTCTCCCGTGAAGCCATTTCTCGGAATGGATACGACGAAGAAAGTATGTACTTGGATATTTCGATGCTCTGGGTGTGTTACATGTGGCCTGACCCTTCACAGAGTGCCGCAATGTCCTCGTAAGGTACTGTGCGCACATTCCCCGGAATTATCAATACCGGGACGGCGTTCAACTTGTTAGTTGGCTGCTTCCAATCATGCCCGTTTGCTAGTACGTTGAGTAACATAGTGCTCTGCAAGGTATTTCTGGTTCTGCGCGAACATCTCGGAGACGAAAACTTGGACCTAGCGGGTGGTGTGCTCTACGAATTGATCGAGATTGACTGCAACTATTCGGACGACCCAGGAGCCGAGTTCCAACGCTGGAAACATGATCATCTCAACCGACATGTGAGTCGACCATCCGCCAAGCCCCCTTAACACCCCCTCAACTGACTTGTTTTCCACAGTCCAATCTTGAATTGCCTCACATACCTCATATGACTACAATCACCACAACCATACGACCAACAGTGAGCCTTGTGCAATGGCGCCATCAGCATCCACATCGCTATCCCATAAGGTTATCAGACTACTACCCCTCGAGTCGCATGGGCTCGAACGAGCCAAGCTGCATACGCAGTCGCAAGGCTTGGATGATTGACCATACCATGTATGTGTCGACTCGCGAGGGCGGAACTTGTGCTTTTCGCAGCCCCAAGCCCAAAGAATTGCACGAAATGCAGTGGCAAATTGGCATTGGGCGAGCCGGGAGGTTTGTCAAGGAGGAGGAGGTTGTCCCAGCTACTCCGGCAACCCAGGAAGCGAACATGAGCACTTGGAACGACAACGCCGAAGCCGATAAAAGCCAGGTCAACGGCCCACGTGAGAGAAGGTCTTTATCACTTCTCCGTGTTATTAATAGCAGAAGAGATACCCTGCCAGCCGAGGGCTCTGCAGATCTCCAACCCGACAACAAGCGTCGTAGTTGGTTTGCCAACATATTTGGTTTCGAGACTGTTCTGTCTTTGTGCGAACCCCCCGATCCGAAGCCCGTGCCGCTACCTGAAGGCTGCACGACACCGCATTCGATTTTTGCCAGGAAGTTCTCCCTGATAGCCGACAACCAGCCTTTGCCGCCTTCGCTTTCGCACGAAATGATGCCTACGGCGGACATCAAGGCCAGGAACCTCCTGGCGGATGCGGCAGTGCAGGGGTTGATGGGTCCTGCCTAGGAGTTTCGTGGCCCTTTCACCCCTCAGCTTGGCTTCGATGGCGGGTTGGACCATCGACGAGTTCTCTTCGAGCCTACTACTGCACCGTCCCGTGCAAACGGCCGAGGAGCACCCCGCAACATAACCGCCAGCTCTCGCCGACATGCGGTCGACGTCGACTTCTCTGTTCAAACGAGAACACCGAAGTCCCAACGTGGCCATGATTGGTATGGGCTGGATATCGCTACCCCTGAACTTGACCGACCAAACCACAGTCCCCATGCGCGAAGTGCTGGGGCCGACAAGCTGCCAGGCACCGCCAGCGGTGAAGCGACGAAGCGCGGCTCCAGATTCCATCCGGCTCCGAGTAGTAACTGGTTCGGCCTAGATGGTGCCATGGACGACCAGGTCGACTTGAAGCTGTCAGACGTAGGTCGTGTGCATCGCCGGACTGTGGTGCGTAACCAATGCGGGGTTGCCGCTAGGATCAACGGATCTCAAGCGCCAGCAAACTTTTGCTCGAACTTTCAGTCCATGGGGCACCACTCGGAGCAATGGCAGGAGCCATCCCGCTTCTCCAATACTGGCGAGAAGCGTGGTTCTGTGCCTGATCATCGATGGCTGGTCGAGCACGATCCAAGGATACACCCTGTCTATGTCGTCAACGTACAGACCCACACACTTCAGCGTGCTCCATCGCTCAACCAACTTCGCAGCCCAACTCTTTTGACCAAATCCGCTGACTCGATCATCCCTACATCTTGGACCACTCCGGAGAATGACGGAGTACAACAAGTCGCCACGGAAGTCATGCTTGGAAAAGCCCGGGAGCTGACCATCACGAGGCAGCAGCCCGTCCTTCGTGACGTTGGGCGGGCGTCCCGGTCCAGCAGGATAGCCTCGAGCGATCGATCTGGTAAGATGTCTCACTCTCGGCTGTCGTCGAGGCCAAGTTCGTCTTCGAAGCAAGAAAACACACGCTCCGGTAGGCAAGCTTTCTGATCTTACGACCTGATCGAGACTCATGGAACTAACAAGCGATGTTCAAGCACGGCATCAGCCATCGTTCTCGGAATTCTACGACTATGTGCGAGGCGAATGTTCTCTGCCCGGTTCCGCCAATGGCTTGGAACGAGGGGCTGTTGATGTTCCAAGATCACAGGCATCCCACAGTGACTATCAGAAGCCAGAGACACGACGTGGTCAAGGAGAGTTCCGGTCAGGTGTTGGGCACAGCCATGCTGATGGGTCTCAACAGTCAGGTCGGGGCCGGTGTCTGCATGGGAAATCAGATGCATCGACTTCTTCTTGTGAGTTGCCAGGCACCAATTTCCACGAAACCTGTAACTGATGGACATTCAGCCGGCAATCATGAGGCTGGGTTGCCTATTCAAAATAGGTGCAGTCCGTCGTCACACAATAGTGAAGAATCTACATTGTCAGATGAGGGCTACCGTGAGCAGCGTGTCTCGCGAGCGCATGAGGGTACGTAAATTGCTTTCATGAGCAGTGTTTTCCCTCTTGCACTCTTGTTGTCCACTGTCATCCTGTCAAATCATAACCCGGCTTATTCATCATGTCCTGAACAACAGAACGGGGCCCCGCTGTGCGCCTAGCTGGAGAGTTTTTTGATTTAGAAACCGGGTTTCCACAAAGAGGTATGTAAACAAACGCGTCCATCTCACCATCCGGGAAGGAGCCACCCAAAATTCTCGTTCACTCCCACTAGCATCTCACCCTGCTTGACTTTGGCGGCGCGCTGAAAAAAAGCGAATTTGCTTGCATCCCAGATCGCTTTTCGTATCGTTCCAGAATTAAGGCTTGGATCGAAAAGCTTCAGACGAGCCAATTTGAAGATCCCGAACTGGTCGGCCCATTTCCCGAGCTTGTCCTCCAGAGACCACATTCTTCACTACTGTACACCGACCAACAGGAGGAACCAGAATTCTGCAACCAGTCGTTCCGCTCAAGAATTGGAGTACTCATTGAATCACGAAACCGTCGGACATCTCGGTCCGTGGATTCTTGTGCTGCAAGCCGGCGTCGTACTCGAGACACGACTTCCACAGCGTCGACTAACCTCCCCATCATGGCCCAGAACTCGGAACGGTTGGGAGGTAAAGGTCGAGAGACGGTACCTTCCGCGATCAAGGGCGACTTCATTCCGGTCTCGCCCAGAAAACATCGGTCACCATCGCCGCAGAAGCACAAGCCAAACAAATCCGTCCAGATCAACCTGAATCTGACCGAGAATCAGGTCGATCGGCTGACAGACGTGTAAGTGCATGCGCTGAGATATTGCAGGTCCCGCAGCTAATTTATTGCTAGATTTTCGAACAAGAGTGAATCGCCATCACGTCGCGGACGAGTCGAAACCTTCAGCCGGAATCGATCACCAGTACGAAACAACGACTTTGATGATACCCAGACTGCGCCCCGGGCTCACGGAAACATCGGCCATCACATGCCTCCCTCGCAATCCAAGGACGGACGGAGCCGCTATGAGATGCTCCATGACAGTGACTCAACAACTTTTTCGGAGTTGATGCCTTCCTCGAACCACAAATCTAAGGGCTCTCTCGCGTCGAGTATCGCCGAACGTTGCCGGCAACATACGCCGACGCCGGTCAACATCAATGATCGCCGGCAATATGGAACTCTCGTGAATGATACCGAGAGCATCCCTCTTGTTCCGCAGCCCAAGACGCCGGATGGCCCGCCCCTCCCCGGCATCGATCATGTTGACTCATCTTCCGTCTATTCACAGAGCGAAGGCCAGCCAAGTCCTCTCCACATCAAGAGAGACGACATCCCGCGACACATTGAGAACGTGCTGCAGTCTTACAGCGGCTGGAAAGATTCAAATGTTCAAGCGCCGGTCCCTGACGTGCCAGGCTGTGTTGAGAACGCTCAGGGACATGGCCCCTACAAGGGCAGGTTGGAGGCCCTTAGACAGCCGGTGATGGATGCCAGTCAGATTTATTCTCCCCTCCGACCCTACTTCGCCTACAAAGAGCTCCCCACGCAGAAAATCGCGGGCAAGACCTTGATCGGGGAACAGGGATGGCTTGAGCGACCCAACCAGACCCCCGACCGCAGAAAGGACAGCTCGCCCAAGAAACCCGGCCTTCTCGACAGCCTCAAGAAGATGGCCAAGGACATGGTAGGCATGTTTTTGTCCTAATTTTCCCGAGCTTCCTGGCTAACACCCTGACAGACCGATGGTAAATCGTCAAACAGAAGGCTGCGCGACACAGAGAAAGAGGGAAAAGTAAAGAGAGTGACAATCTCACTCGATCCTCGTGAGCAGAGTCTTCTTTACTGCGAGCTCGAGTTTCACATCAGCAACGCGTTGCACACTTACATCACCAACGAATTGAACCATGGACGGCTCAACCCGGACAAACTCAAAAAGATTGCAGATGGCTGGAACCAGAAGGGTCGCCCGAGGGTCGTCGGTTTCCGATACGACTTGGAGACGCAGCTCGAACTTGTTCACCTCCACATCGACGAGTTCCGATTCTTTGGCCGCCGTCAAAGCAACCCGCTAGAGATAGGTGGCCTCCTTCATGCGATGAAGGTCAACGCTCGATCGCTACGAATTCGCACCTACTGCCAGCCCGATTCCGTGATTGCCAAGCAGCTCGTCGATTCTCAGTCTCTCTGCAACACCATCGGATGCTCCGATGCCCAGCAAATCGCCATTGCTGAGATCGCGCAATTTTTCAAGGTCATTGTAGAGAGAGAGCAGGCCTATCGTGCAAACCTAGATCGTAAGAACACGGCGCAGACGTTGCCGCTTGGTCAAGGCGACCGGCAATGGGAACTGTCAAGAGACTTGGCTCAAGGCGCGGAGCCTTACAGCGGTCTTCATCTTATACCCGAAGGCTACGACGTCAACACAGAGACTCTCCGGTATGATAATTGAGGGAGTGTCGCGACTGTTTTCTTCGCAATGATTCAAGTGCGAAGATAAATGAGATCTTCGGCCGATACCCTTTGACTGGAAGTCGGATGGCGGGAAACGGGCGCAGGAGCCAAGAGACATGAGAGCAGGGCGCCACAGGTATGCTTGCCGTAGGGCCAAGGGTTTACTTCACGGAAACAAACATCCAGAACATGTGCTGTTGGCTTCAAGTTGACTCTTTCTGGATTGTGCTCCCTGAGGAACGGCTGATGGCGCGAGAGGAAGCAAGTGCAGCACGCGTGGCAGCAAATGATGCTATTGATGTACGAGTTTTGTAGGTAGATATGAATCCAGACTTTTAGGACGAACCAGTTACCTGCAATCCCTAATCCAAGAAATGAAACGCTGATATCTGACAGTGTATTTGGCAGTTGGTGTCTATCGGACAAATCGTCCAAGGATTGCCTCCTCTGGGCTGTGGCCTCTCCTGGCCAAGCCCTCGTAAGTCATCATGTCGTAATATGATCTCCGCATATAACAAAAAAGAGGAGGAGAAAAGTACTAAAAATAAACCCCAGAAGATTTCAGTTCTTGTACGCAAATCGCTCTTCGCTCCTCAACCTCCCCGTCCTTCGGCCGTCGTACGGATAGTCCCGAGGGTAGCCATCATGCCACTCATCACGGCGTCGATCGCGGGGACGCCCCCTGCCGTGGTCCATCTCGTGATCTCTGCCTGTGTCGTAGTGCGGGAGGTCGCGCTCCCTGCCCCATTTCCTCTCCCAGGCTTCCTGCTGCTCTCTGTCCCGGCGGCGGGCGACCTCGAAGCGTCTCTCTAGCGCGTTGGCGCCGAGACCGCCGACAAGAGCGCCGACCACGGTGGAGATGACGCGAGCCTTCTCCGTCTCGCGGGGTGAACGCGGACGATACGTGCCGTTCTCCATTTCTTTGTGGTTGCGGGTTCGGACAGTGGCGTCGGAGACCTCGCGCGCGGCCAGGCCGCCGACGACGGCGCCCAGGAGACCCACCCCGATGCCCGAGGAGGACTCAGTGAAGGTGTTGTCGATGGCGTGGCGGGCTTTGCCGATGGGGCTCCGAGGACGGGAACGGGGGCGCGGTCGGCCCACCGCAAGGGCCTGGGGAGGCAGTGAACGCGGGCGGTAACGGGGCTGGGGCGGGATCTGGAGGGCATTTGCATCACGGGGCGAGAGCGGCGATTCGGGACCGTAGTAGGGATGGACTGGAGGAAGTGTATCGACGGGGATGGCGCCCGAGAGGTAGGGACCATCGGCCATCAGAACGGGTCCTCGAGCGTCCGGATAGACCGTCTGTATGGGTCCACCGCCGCCCGAGTAGTATTCGGGGGAATGTTCCCTTGAAACCGGAAGCGGGTCGCCGCGATGGTAGCGGCTTGGGTTGCGGACAAAGTCCTCACGGACTTCTCGCTCGTAGTGCCTGGACATGGCTAAGACGAGCGAAGTCGTATGGGCGTCCGGGGGTCTCGATGAGGTTAAAAAAAAACAGAGAGAGGAAAAAGGCGTTGACACGATGGAATGGCTCCGTGTGAGAGAAGTAGGGTGTTCTTTCTGCTTGTTTGAATTACTTGCGTGGTTCTGGGGGTAGGGGATGGGGGTCCTGAGCAGGTAACACGGAATGCGGTGCTTCCGCAAAGGTGGACGACTCTGACGGAAAGCACGAAGAGCCAACCAAGACCTTTTATTCAAAATGTAACCACGGGTTGTTTCCCCTGTTCAGCCAAACAGAGCCGTACACGGCAGAGAGCGTCGGCCGCAGAGGGAAAGCCGCGGGGTTGGGGCTATCTTCGAGGCAGGCTCCTCTCCGTCGACACCGAACGGAAAGTTGTCAAAAAGGGTGAGAGGCGAGGGGGTTACCTCTCTTCGGCTCAAGTCAAGTCAGTTTCGGGTTGGGTAGGTGTGCCTCGTGCTGGCTTGGTACTGTTTAAAGAAATCGTGGGACGACAAGGCCGCAGACACAGATGCAGCGTGAGGTCACCGAAACGAAAAGTGTCTGTTTGTTGCACTGGGGCAATCCACGGACGGTTTGGGGTACATGGGTAAAGAACGAAAAACGGTTCTACTGAAAAAGGCGCAGCCACTGGCTTTCATCAGAAGCTGGAGGTCCTTGGTCTGTTCTCGAGACTGGACAAAAACGGGCGGGGTAGACACCCTTTTCTTCGTCGGGATCTCGTCACGGAATGATGGAGCGTGGTTCGGGTGCCATTGCCTTCCCCTTTGACACCAGCCCAGGCAGGCTACGTCGAATCGTATGCGGACGGGCGATGATGTCACGCATACTTGATGGGTAGGGCAAGGGCATGACACCCTTCGGGAGCTAGAGCCATGTGGCCCACGAAGCATAGGAATGATTTGTTGATTGAGGATGGGGTTGGAGTCACCTAGGTCTGGGCACACAATGGGTGTTTTGCACGTTTGTACGTTTGTAGAATGCGCTCCAAGGTGCATCGCGCTTGTGTGTCAGCGACGATGAGAAATTAGCTTCATATGCAGAGTGGGCATCAAGCGAAGTGGACTGAGCCACCGATGATACTCGAAATGCAGGATTGCGGAACTCTCCCCCAAGTCCTGAGCCGAGTTGAGCCTCGTGAGCCTCAACCGAACCCGCCCATGGATGGATGCATCGGTATCGTCTTACTCACCACGTCTCGGACGTGACTGCGGCAAGTCGACCTGCGGCCGATGCATGAGGACAAGAGTCAAATGCAGCAGAGCGAAGAACAAGAAGGAGAATAACAACAAGAGGAAGCAGATAAGCGGAGTGAGTGGGGAATGGGCGACGACAGCCCAAATGCCGGCCCCACCTAAGCATCTGATTTTGGAGGGGTGTGACCCTGTAGCAGGCCCCGCCATTGGCCGAGCCTTCAGGCCGGCACCACCTGTATGTAGAAGCTTCTCATCGGCGCGGCATCAGCGCAACATCAGCAGGCTTTCCACGAGGCTTTTCGAGACTCAACGGACCGAGTCGGCTGGGCTGTTATCGGACGGAGCCTCGCCTGCACATTTTGGTCTTGATAGATATGAGCCGCCTCCAATCTCCCAAACAGGGACACCTCAGCGAGTGAACCTACAGCAAGTCGTCGCTTGCGAGGCTGGCTGGAGGAATCGGTAGTCCGGAGGAAAACAGCCCCGCCACCCGATCGGTATCCGGCCCCATAGCGGGGTACCGCATCCGGGCAAAGGTAAGGTACCTAGGCAGGCAGTCCATTTTACCCATCTATCGTTTGCGACCTGGGACGGTCGATCTCGCTGTATGGGCTATACATTGACAGCGTTGTCGCTTTATGCGCATATGAATGGCACACCGCCTTGTCCATGAAGGGTGTCGCCACCACTTGGTCTCGATATTGTTGGGCCATCTAGAGCCCGGCCCCTGTTGCCTCTTTGGTGAACCGTCCGCTCTTGACGAATCAAAACGCTGCTGTGTCTGTTCTAGGCTGTCGATCCCGGGTGTTTTACTCATTTGTCCATGTGTTGTCAGGAGCTGCACTACTTCTATTGGTATTGCCGAGGCCTTCGACTTGCTCGACTCATAAAATATTCACCCGCTACCCGTACACTCTACCTACCCATGAGTCTCTGTATGATTTAAGCCACGCCTCTCGGAAGGAATCCTGCGTTGAAATCTCACACCAACTGATCAAAGACACGCCATGTCTGAGAAGGTTGTCGAGGAGCCTATCCCAGGCGTAGCCAAAGACAAGAAAAAAACATACCCGCCGACTACCACCATCGAAGAGAAGCTGGATACATGGAATGGAAGTCGTACCAACTCATACCGGTTCTTCGTTACCCTTTGGAGCTTCATAATCATGGGCATGAACGATGCCGCCATTGGTGTAGGTCCCCGTCTGTCAGCAATTGCGGCTAGCGACTAACACCCACTCACTCTACAGGCCTTGATTCCCTATGTGAGTCGGCGAGAATCGAACGCAACTTGTATGTATGTCCGAGGTTGGCTAACGCGGTTGTACAGATTGAAACCTATTACGATATCACATACACCGTCGTCGCCCTGCTCTTTCTATCCCCCTTTGTCGGCTACCTGATGGCAGCCCTCTCGAACAACCTCATCCACCACAAGCTCGGCCAACGGGGCGTCGCCGTTCTGGGTCCCGTCAGCCGTATAATCGGATATGTTCCTCTCGCCCTGCACCCTCCGTACCCGGCACTCCCCGTGGTTCTGCTCTTTGCCGGGTTCGGCAACGGCCTCGAGGACAGCGCCTGGAACGCCTGGGTAGGTAACATGCAGAACGCCAACGAGCTGCTCGGGATCCTCCACGGCGCCTACGGTCTAGGCGCCACCATCGGTCCTCTTATCGCGTCGGCCATGGTGGCCAGGGGCCAGAAGCTGCCGTGGTATACGTTTTACTACGTAATGATCGGCGTGACGGTGGTTGACTTTTTCGTTGCCATCACGGCTTTCTGGAAAGCCACTGGCGAAGTCCACCGGGAAACCCATCAGTCTTCGACAGGCGATCAGAGAACGACGACGAGGACGGTGTTGAAAGAGCCCGTCACCTGGCTCCTGGCTGTTTTCCTACTGGGTTATGTGGGAGCTGAGGTCAGCCTGGGCGGTTGGATTGTCACATTTATGCTTCGTGTGCGGCATGCCGAGCCTTTTCTGGCCGGCGTCACGGTGGTCCTGTTTTGGTAAGACCGACCTCCCGCCCAAAACCCAAAATCAAAACTCCCCAAGTGGTCTTGTGACCCTGGCCCGTCTCTGTACTGACATCTCTTGCTTCAGGCTGGGACTCACAATAGGCCGAGTGTTGCTGGGATTCGTCACGGGGCGGATCGGAGAGAAGCGCGCCATCGCCATCTACTTGCTCCTCTCCGTCACGCTCGAGCTACTCTACTGGCTGGTTCCGAACTTCGTTGTCTCCGTCCTATTTGTCGCCCTTCTTGGGTTTTTTCTCGGACCCCTATTTCCTGCTGCGATCGTCGCCGCGACCAAACTGCTTCCCAACGACTATCACGTCAGCGCGATCGGCTTTGCCGCCGCGTTTGGCGGCGGCGGCGCTGCCATCTTCCCGTTCGCCATCGGGGCCATTGCGCAGAAGAAAGGCGTCCAGGTTTTGCAGCCCATCATCCTGGCCATACTGGTGCTCATCCTCCTGCTGTGGCTCTGTCTTCCTGGAGGCATGCGGCGAGGCGGGCTCGAGAGGGCGAGAGAAAACAAAGAAGGCGTGGGCATCGATGTCAAGAACGTCTTCAGGTGGATAGGCCGACGGCCCAGGAAATCACCTTGGACTGCGGGGGAAGTCCAGTGAACGTACGTACCCATGTCTAAAATGGTGTCTTTGGCATCGATCGGGTGTTCTCTTCTAGTGCTCTATAACCTCTTTGTCGACAGTAGCAACTCGTCCGCCAAGCGTCGAATATAGAACTCCCTGGCGTCCAAGGGGAGCTTACTGAAGCTGCTTCCGATGCGGGCAATGTCCTGGCGTGCCTTCTCGTAAGCGGCCAGGTCGCGGTTTCCATACACGTCCCTTCCCACCGAGTACCCTTTCTCCAGGTTACGGAAGAAGATGTTGACAGCGACACTCATGTCGGACGTGGGAGTGGCCGTGTGGAGCCAGAGAGGCGGGAGGAAAAGAATGTCGCCAGGTTGGACGGCGGCCTCGTGGGGGTGGACGCCTCGCAGAGAGCCTGCTTCGAGTGATGAGAAGACGTCGACGCTAGAGCTGGAGGCTCCTGGGGCGAAGGCGAGATGAGATACGTCTGAGGGAGGGAACAGGATGAGACGTTTGGAGCCGACGACTTGGGCGTAGACATTCGCCATAACCTAGGAAGAAGGGTGAGGTCAGAAAACCACGGTGCTGGATCCATTGTCCGTCTGGCAGGGGTCGGGACTGTATCTCTCAACCTACGTCGTAGTGCAACCACATGTTCACCGGGCCGGAGATGCGCAACACGGAGCTAAATGCGTTTTGGTCTACGAAGCCGAGCTGGGGTGGCAAGGCAAAATCCTTCGCCAACACCGGGTAGTCATCAGCGAGCTGGGTGGGGAGGTTCGATGGCTCGTCCTTGGAGAGCGCCCTCAGGTACAGTCGCTTTCCCTCCTGGACTTCTCGAACAAAGTCCCCAAAGTCTTTAGTAACGTAGCGAAAATTCTTGGCGTTGAAGTCCATCTTCTCGGTGGCGGACTCGTGTACAGAGATCTGATGAAGTCGGTCAGCTTATCCCCCAAACAAGGCACTCCAAAAGGGGGCTTCTACCTTGCGTTCAGAGCCAACACTCTGGACTAAGTAGTCAGCCGACCAAATAGATTTGCAGGGCCCAATGTCTGACCCTTCAATAACGACGGGTTTGCCGGCTTCAAGGATCTTGAAGAACTGCTCTGCCGTCTCGACTTGGACACGCGGAATGGTCCGTATCTCGACTGGGGCCAATGATTGGACAACAGCATCTTTATCGCCCACAGTGATCTCAACCGTCTCCAGATACTTCACGGGCTCGGGCTGCGATAGTGGAAGTGCTATGTCGCTCTGGCGCAAACTTTGTCCATCATCGAAGCGGAAACTATAGCTTCCTGCCGTCCAGCATGTGCCCATCGAGAAGCACGTCGCGCCGCCGCCGACGATGGCGAGGTTTCCGTTTCCGTAGGGTACGACGGAGGAACCAACAATAAACGGACGTATGATGCTGGATCCGTCTGTGCCGTCGACCCGGGCGACCACATCCACATCGCCTCCCGCCGTCGTCTTGATAATAAGAATGTCGTATGCCGACGGCAACTGCAGGTCCTTGATCACTCCGCCAAACAGGAGGACGTATCCGTTGGACCGAACGGCAATAGAACCAAACCTCGACAAGATGCTAGGCGTCCGATCATCTCGAGACGTCTGTTGTGCGAATGACAACGAAGGCTGTGTGGATATGTAAGCAGGTGCACGCGCATAAAGTCATTCGACACTTGCGTCGGTCTTACCTCTGCATCGGACAGATCCAACGTCCATGTGTAGACAGTCTGATTGATTATACCATCCTCGAGATTACCTCCCATAAGAAAGCCCACAAAATTGCGAGGTCCGCGACTGTCTGTGTAGACAAAGGTGGCGCCATACAGCAAAGGCGGCGCAGGTTGTGTTCTACACTTGACCCATCCTTTGGTGGGATCGAAGAGGAAATACTCAGCCGACGCCTGGAAGTGGTTGGTCTTTCCACCAGCGAGCAGGGCGAGAGATGACGAGCCCAGCCGTGTCACAGAGTGTCTGAAAAGCGGACACGGAAGGTCCTGCACTCGTTCCCAGGTATTGAATACCTTTTTGAAAAGCCAACAGTCCTTGAAAGCGGTGGATGGCGATGCACGACCACCTGCCAAAAGAACACCGATGCTGCCCAGGTCTGTGAGGGTGTGACAGACCCGGCCCGATGGCCCCATCCTGGACGAGCTAGGTGCGACAGGTTGGCCGGAGACCTGATACACGTCCTCGGAGCTGGGCCGACCATTGGGGCCTTGTCCGAAGCTGTGCGATATAAGTTTCTGGCCGTCCGGGACCTCGACAAGCATGGCAGCGCCGAAACGTCGGTGTCCTCGGCCGGCCTCGTAGACACTTGTGCTCATGGGAGTTCGACATGACTGAACGTCGAGCTCTCCCAGAGACCTGGAGACACGCCCCTTGATTTCGGGGTGCGGAGTGGAGGCGACTATGACAAAATAGTGGCCGGCAAAGAGGGCAAACTCCTCCCACTCGTCGAAAGCCTCAACAGTATCGAGGGCCCTTCTTTCGGCAGCCTTCATAAACAGGTCATCAGACCATGTTTCCCAGAGTGTCCAGCTCTCGGTTGACGGCCACCCAAGGGACTCGAAACGCTTCTTCTGGCTAGCTACAGTGGGATAGCGGTGGACCGACTTTAGCTGCGTGTTTAGCTTGTTGAAATGCTTTAGCATCGTGTGAGCGAACGGGTGGTCAGGCCCATCCGGCAGGATTTGCTCTAGCAGACAAAACTCGGCTGCATGCCTGGTTAGAATATCAGTTATCCCATAAGAAGGCCGAACGTGATTCTTTACCATGTCCCAAAGTACTTGCCCAGCTGATGACTCCATCGGCACCATTCGTGTCCATGTAAGTGATGGAAACCTCGGCCACGAAGAGGAATTCTGTGTTGGGCACGTCAAACAAGGTGTCCAGGCAGGTTTGCAGAGTCGCTAGCTGCCGAAGATCACAGCCCACCTGGCAGTATTTCTGACTTTTGAGAACGATGGGAGAATCATGGCCAACTTCCCAGGTCTCTAGGAGGCCCTGGAGCTCAGGGGTCTCCAGGACGATCTGGCGCTTCTTCTGGATGAGATCCGGATAATCGACGTCGACGAACGTGACGTCTCGACACGATTCGGGGTAGCGAACCTCGCATTGCCAGGGCAGAACGTCACTAACGGGTGGCATCATGTCAGTCACACCATGGATAGATGTTTAATAATCATCTAGAGTGCAAGGCCTCACCTTCCGCACCCAAGATTGACAATGACCTTCTTCCGGGGAGAGGGCTTCTGGAGGAAGCGGCGCACAAGGGTATCGATGACTTTGAGGCGCAAATGGTAGCCTCTGTTGATGAGCGGAGCCCTCCGCTGAAACTTTTTGACGAAGAAGCGGAAGTAGTGCGGCTCATCAGGGTAATAGAGACGTTCCTTGACGGTATGAGCACAGCACGCCCTTCTCAGTGAGCTGGGTAGGTGTGGATATATAACGTACGACACTTCTTTTTGAGACTATTGAGCTGCTGTTTGTCTAGGTAGTTGCAGAAGTGTGAGCCAATGCGTTATAGAATACATAGGCTTGCACGACTCCGTAGTTGTCGGCTGAGGGCATCGATGTTCAACTCACAGCCATGATGAGGTCGTCCAAGGCCTGTGTGCCACGGGTCTTATGAGCCGAGGACGCCATCTTGGGCGGCTTGGGGCTCATGTCGTACCCGGTGCAAGTTCAGAAAGGTAGGTAGGTCTAAGAGGGCGATGTGTGTGTGTGTGTGTGTGTGTGTGTGTGTGTGTGTGTGTGTGAGTGTACGAGTATGTGTGTGGGTGGGATGTGGCGGACCAAGTCCCGATAGAGGGGAGGGCGGCACCAATTTTTCTCTTTTCCTTTAAATTTTTTTTTTTCGTTTTTGCTGTTATAAGGACATTTCGACAGCGAACACACAAGTCGGGTTTACCAGCTACTACGGGGTTTCAAGGTCTATCTTCCCCCCTGCCTATCACTAAAGCCTAGGCAGGCCGGCTTCGCTCGTAGTTGGCTACCTACCTACGGTAAACCGGCCTCTGAATACCTTATTTGACCAGGCGAGCTTTAACCATGCATGAAACAAACGTTTATGTTGGCATTGTCTTGTGCCTGCTAGGTACCGGTAGGTAGGTACTTACTCTTACTGTCCTTGCTTTATCGATAAGTCGCCCGGTCATCTGCCGCGAGCTCCCGAACCTTCTGCTCCACTGTAGCTGTGGCCAACGCACCAGCCACACGTGCCACGAACACCTCCGTTCTGGCGAGCGGACACATCAAAGCAGGTCTTGGGTACCTAGACGCCCTAGCACTACCCAAGACATTTTGCTGTACGAGGTAGGTACCTACATAGTGCTTGGCCCTCCAGGCAGTGACAAGCAGGGCAAGCTCTGCGAGTACGGCAACGGCTAGGACCATGGGATTAATAGCTTCCCCGCCGCCCCCACTGGATTGGACCTAGGTACCTTACCTTACCTACCTAGGTAGGTAGCCTAAAAGTATGATAGGTCCATGGAAAGAGCTGCGCCAACCAACCCCCGACCTCACCTTGCTCCGCCGCTACCTCACCTTCTCCTCTCAACCGTCGTCGTCTTCGTCGTCTTGCGCTCCCGCTGCCTCGCGCCGTCCTGCTCCACCCCAACCGCGTCTCCGTACGAGGCTCGATACGCTCCAGCAAGTTGTTGCACCTTATCGAGACCTTGGTCGCCTCTTACCAAACTCACAAGCAGCTGGAGCCCGTCAAGTGCCGAATACCCTCTGCGACTCGTCTCGAACCGACCAACCGGTGCTCATACGAGTGTATTGATCTTCGATCCGAACCCGCACCGCCATATCCCGCGCACGCCATTCTCTCCAATATCTGCTTTCGAACCCGCCTCCCGTTCTTTGGCCGTACTTTTCGAAATCTACCTCGACCGCCCGGTTTGGTTTCTACTGGTGCTCTGATACCCCTACTCTTTGCATTTGGCCTGTCGAGACGCATCGCGACAATCAGACATTGCAGGGACTCCTGTCTGCGATACCTGCTCAGATCCACCAGTTCTTGCTTCTTGCTTCTGGCTCTCTTTTAGAGCCGGCGCTGCCCGGGCGACACGGAAATCTGCCGTTCAAAAGCCGCCAGAGCACATAGACGTAGCCAAGGTTACGGTCCGAGCAGCGCATCATGGCGAACACCGCCCTTAACTTCATTACCTTTAACCAGGATCACAGCTGTCTAGCCGTCGGTATGATTCTCTCCGCGCACAAGTGTTCCTTCTCCTACTGCCCTTGGCCACGGTTTTAGGCTAACAGGCCGGCTCACTCTGCTCTACAATAGGTACATCCAAAGGCTTCCGAATCTACCACACCGATCCGTTCTCCAAAATTTTCAGCAGCGATGATGGAAATATCGCCATCATCGAGATGCTGTTCTCGACTTCTCTTGTTGCCTTGATCCTCTCGCCGCGACACTTGATTATCCAAAACACAAAGGTGAGCGCTCCTCTCGCCGTGTTGCCCGTATATAGGAGGTCCGAGCTGACACTGACGGTACCCAGAGGTCCTCGGTCATCTGCGAACTCACCTTCCCCTCCGCCGTGCTTGCCGTGCGTCTGAACCGTAAACGCCTCGCTGTTGTCCTCGAGTCCGAGATTTACCTTTACGATATTTCTAACATGAGCCTCCTTTTCACGATCCCTACCTCTCCGAACCCGGGCGCCATCTGCGCTCTCTCGCCCTCTTCGGAGAACTGCTACATCGCATACCCCTTGCCGAAGCCACGTGAGGACTCAGGTGATAAGAGACCGGCTCATGCGCCCCCTCTGTCGACATACGTTGCGCCGACGTCTGGAGAGGTTCTGGTTTTCGATACGCTCACTTTGAAGGCCGTGAACGTCATTGAGGCCCATCGCTCGCCCCTCTGCTGCATCTGTCTCAATAGTGAAGGAACGCTCCTAGCAACAGCGAGTGAGACTGGCACCATCATCCGTGTCTTTTCCGTTCCTGGGGGCCAGAAGCTGTACCAGTTCCGTCGGGGAACGTACCCTTCTACGATTTATAGCATGTCGTTCAACCTCAGCTCTACCCTTCTTTGCGTCTCCTCGACCTCTGATACAGTCCATATTTTCCGTCTCGGAGCACCTCCGCCAGGAAACAACTCAGCCGCCGCAGCCGCAGAGTCGCCAGCGTCGCCTCGCCAGGATCGCTGGTCCAGGTCACGCAGTTATGACAGTGCCAACGAGTCGCCGGTGGGCAGCGCCGCAGGGTCTCCTAGAAGCGATCTGGCCGAGCCCGCCGGGTCAAGCAACGGGGGTGGCGGCGGCGGCGGCGGCGCGCAGCAGATCAACAGGCGACAGAGTGGCTCCTTTAGCAGCATGCTCCGGCGCTCATCGCAAATAATGGGCCGCAGCGTGGCCGGCGTCGTTGGCTCGTACCTGCCACAGACCGTGACGGAGATGTGGGAACCCCTGCGGGACTTTGCCTACATCAAGATTCCAAAGCCGTCCAACTCGCCCACAGGACCGGTGCGGACCGGCAGCGGTAACGTGAGCGGAGCACAACTGCCCAATGGACCATTGCGAAGCGTCGTGGCTATGAGCAGCAGCAGTCCTCAAGTGATGGTAGTCACGAGTGATGGCGGCTTCTATGTGTACAACATCGACATGGAGCACGGCGGGGAGGGCTATCTGGTCAAACAATTTTCGTGAGTCGATTACCCCTCCACACGAATGTATCCCATCTCTGGCAAGACTAAGCAGCTGACGCATATCTATGATAGAGTCATTGATGGAGACGACAAACTGGACTCGTCGTCTTACGGAACGTGAAAGGACTATTTTCCCGCAAGAACCATGACATCGACTGATGTGTTGTGTTGTATTGGTTCATGGCCATAAAGTCATGATTTTTAACCCATGGCGGAAGAGGGGGGGTAGCTATGCATTAGGA
The DNA here is from genome assembly GCA_005350895.1 of Colletotrichum tanaceti. NCBI lineage: Eukaryota > Fungi > Ascomycota > Sordariomycetes > Glomerellales > Glomerellaceae > Colletotrichum > Colletotrichum tanaceti. The sequence goes on from PJEX01000004.1 coordinate 84,176, forward strand.
GGCGTTTAGCCGCTGTTCGCTTCTTTTTTCTTATGCACCCTCAAATGGGTTGGGCTGTTCTTGAGGGGGGGGGGGGGGGGGGGCGGTTCCCCCCCCACAGTCACAACACATGTAATTTGGAGCGATCCATCAATTCTCAGCTCTTATTTGCTTGAACCCACGAGAATTCGTTCAGTGCAATATCACGAATTGGACGTGACCAAATAGTCACTTGATGCGTAAGGGGGGTTATCAAAGATGCCGCAGGAAGCATCAGTCAGAAATCAAATCACGGGGCAATATTAAAAACACCGAAATACTTGTGGCCATCGTATATGTATTATCAGAATCCGATCCGGTATTCAGCATCGTCTCCCCAAACGCCTCCTCATCGTCCCTCGCCACCAAGAGTATTGGTATCGTCATCAGTCATTGCCAGCAGCCATGTGGCTTTGCCCTTTTGAACCTTCGACTTAAACGATCGTGCAACATAAGCGGGGGGAACCTGGAATTTTCCATGTTCCTCCAAAATAACAGTAGAGAAGATGGAAACGAGAGAATAAAAAAAAAACCATATGTAACACAATCCATGCGCCTATCCAGGACCCCTAAATCACCAGCCAAAGAGGGAGAGGATCGGTTCAGTAGCGCCGTTCCATCGAGTCGTAAGTTTCGAGCAAGCCACGCCTTGTGTGAGATTCATTTCTCCAGAATACAAACAGGAGCGACCATCCGCCAAGGTGGGTTTCCAACGCAGGTCATCAGTTCACCTAGCGACAGTGATGATGACGCGTCACAGACACCAAATGTAACAACAGCAGGCATCACCACGATCTACGTGGGTGAGTAAATGGTAAAGATGGTCGAGGCGGACCAGCATGACAACACATGGTCCTATGTTGTTGTTGTTGTTGTTGTTGTTGTTGTTGTTGTTGCTGTTCATCTGCTGCCATCATCTGGCGTACGGACGATTCATGAGGGCGATCTCTCGGGCGATCTCGCCCCATTCCAGCTCGCGCTTGACGCCTGTTGAACCATTCTTCTGCATCTGGTTGGGCTCTTCCCATTTGAGAAGTTCGTAAGCAAAGCGCAGATGAGGTTGAATTATAACGTTAAGCCTGCGGGCTCGAACGAAACAGTAAGCCCGAGGAAACGAAAGACCCCGCGACCGCATCACTTCGGCGATGCAAATGGTTGCACTTCTTGACACTCCGACTCTGCAGTGCACCAACGTGGCTGTTCCGTTGCGCCGGCCACGATCTGGACACAGGCAAGTTAGAGCCATCTCACTTTCTCAGGTATGTTGGCTTACCAATGAAATCGAGACATCTCTCAAAATCGTCTGTCAAGGGGTCGATGCCGTTATCTTGGACTCCTTGAACAACGCAGACATTTTCTGTGCCCCATTCTTCCAACTCCCCTTCCCTCCACATTGAGATCTCGCCCACGCTTAGGATCTGACCGATTCCCAGGGCCCTCAGAAGGTCGGGGTTGTTTGCATGTCCAAGATTGCCAAGGTACATGTAATCGAGAACTCGACTGGGTAGCGAGCCATCTAGACCGGGAAGCCATGGCGGCTCCTTGATCAAGGCCGTGATATCACGGAGGCCCTTTCCCGAGTGAAGCGGCGACTCGTGAAGTAGCCGTGCCTCGATGCACGTGAGAAGGGCTACGTCGGTGGGATAGGCGAAGAAGTTACGCTTTTTGCTAGTGTGTAGGTGCAACCAGGCGTCGGCAATGCCTTGACCAGTGCTGTAGCTGAAATAGGCGATTCCTAGCATGGTGGACTCAGTGTACCCATCGGCGCAGTGGATGAGGATCTTCCTGGGTCGCGAGCTCACGAGAGCTGGCTCGCCCTGATTGGTCATGTCGGTATCGCCGTCCACATCGGTGCCGGACTTGTCCGTGGCCGGAAGCGTACCGTGGGCCAAGTGGTAAATCCACTTACAGGTTTCCAGGATGCCGTCGGCTTCGACCTGTGACCATGTTGGCGGCAGGATGCTCCCAGACGAGGGGAAATCGATATATGGTCGTTGATTAGGCTCGACTCGAGACTCCGCCAGGCTGCGCAGGGCCGAAGGGTTCAGCCGACCAACATCACTGCATTCGATCAGGACGTCAAAGTGGTCCTCCTTGCCGGATGTAGGGTCTGGTGTGGGGCCCAACCAGACATTGTGGGATATTTCCGAAGCTTTGGTCATATTGTACATTTCCTTGCGCTCCTGTTGGAAGAAGTCGAGAACATTGCCGGTCAGTCGACCCTGAGCGTCAATGGCAACGATTTCCTTGTGATCGTTTTCGAAGACCTTGAAAGGGGCGGCACACAAGAATGTGTTGTACTCCGGGATGGTATGGCCCTGTGTTTCGTGCCGTTGACGCCAGCGAAGCTGTGCCGTAGCGATATCGAGACCGAGTTTGCGAACGGCAGCATCGTCCTCCCCATATACAATAATGTCGGAAAGCATGGCGGCTTTGGCAGCCTGTATCTGGAAGTTCCTCACACAGAAGCCATCGCTGGGGTCAACGTCGAGGAAATCGGGGGCGGCAGTCAGATGGATAAACTCTTGCGGGGCAATGGCACCTTTGAGACGGGCGATACTCAAGTCGCCATCGGCCTTGACGAGCGTGACTCCTCGAATACATGTGGGTGTCTTGCGGAAGGAACGGTGGCGGGCAATGAAGAAAGCTTGCTGGATGTGGTTGTGGGGGTGGAGCCCATGGAACCAAGGGAAGACTTGGTTTGGGTCCGGTAACGGCTGGCGGGAGATGTAATCGACGGCAGCGGCCACGTCGGCGGGGCAGATTGTGTAAACGGCCACGGAGCCAGACTCGTATTTGGAGAACTTTGAGGGAGGGTACAACAGCGAAGACTGCTGGATCTGTTCGTCATCGCGGGGAGGAGAAGGCGGCGGAGTGTTGGGCTCCTCTGCAGGAACGGGCCCTGGGGGGCAGACTGGGAGATGCTTGTTCGGTACAGGGAC